>CM042547.1:12696367-13221367 GCA_023630585.1 Cranoglanis bouderius
AACAACAAAAAATCCAGAAAAACGCATTTCAAAAAAGTTATAAATTTATTTGCATTTTAATGAGGGAAATAAGTATTTGATCCCCTATCAGTCAGCAAGATTTCTGGCTCCCAGGTATCTTTTACACAGGTAATGAGCTGAGATTAGGAGCACTCTCTTAAAGGGAGTGCTCCTAATCTCAGTTTGTTACCTGTAAAAAGACACCTGTCCACGGAAGCAATCAATCAACCAGATTCCAAACTTTCCACCATGGCCAAGACCAAAGAGCTGTCCAAGGATGTCAGGGACAAGATTGTAGACCTACACAAGGCTGGAATGGGCTACAAGACCATCGCCAAGCAGCTTGGTGAGAAGGTGACAACAGTTGGTGTGATTATTCGCAAATGGAAGAAACTGTCAGTCTCCCTCGGTCTGGGGCTCCATGCAAGATCTCACCTCGTGGAGTTTCAATGATCATGAGAACGGTGAGGAATCAGCCCAGAACTACACGGGAGGATCTTGTTAATGATCTCAAGGCAGCTGGGACCATAGTCACCAAGAAAACATTTGGTAACACACTACGCCGTGAAGGACTGAAATACTGCAGCACCTGCAAGGTCCCCCTGCTCAAGAAAGCACATGTACAGGCCTGTCTGAAGTTTGCCTGAATGATTCAGAGGAGAACTGGGTGAAAGTGTTGTGGTCAGGTGTGGTCAGATCTCTTTGGCATCAACTCAGCTCACCATGTTTGGAGGAGGAGGAATGCTGCCTATGACCCCAAGTCATAACATCATCCCCACCATCAAACATGGAGGTGGGAACATTATGCTTTGGGGGTGTTTTTCTGCTAAGGGGACAGGACAACTGCACCGCATCAAAGGAATGATGGACGGGGCCATGTACCGTCGAATCTTGGGTGAGAACCTCCTTCCCTCATCCAGGGCATTGAAAATGACCTTAATGGCTTGGAGAGGATCTGCAAAGAGGAGTGGGACAAAATCCCTCCTGAGATGTATGCAAACCTGGTGGCCAACTATAAGAAACGTCTGACCTCTGTGATTGCCAACAAGGGTTTTGCCGCCAAGTACTAAGTCGAAGGGGTCAAATACTTATTTCCCTCATTAAAATGCAAATCAATTTATAACTTTTTTGAAATGCGTTTTTCTGGATTTTTTTGTTGTTATTCTGTCTCTCACAGTTAAAATACACCTACCATTAAAATCATAGACTGATAATTTCTTTGTCAGTGGGCAAACGTACAAAATCAGCAGGGGATCAAATACTTTTTCCCCCACTGTATATAAGTTTTAGACTTTGTTATAGATTTTTATTTTATGACTGCTACATGACATAATATTTTATGACAACCCATTCCCTGGCATGGTTTAACCTTGCTTTCTATATATCCCGGTTTATTCTCCTATTCATCATAAGAATTTACAGCATTTATATACGCACTGTGTTTTTGTGTCTCACCCTTAAGAGGTTCTAGAAGCATTTAGTTAGGATGAGCTCATGTGGAATGAGTCAGAGCTGGCTTTATGCATAAGCACACCCCAAGTCAACAAGGACCTAACCAGCAATTCTAATAGCAAGCAGGAACGCAGAGCCCAGCAGGCCTGGAGCACTGTGCGTTCCTGAGCCTCTAATTGTTTTTGTAATGTGTTGCAGAGTTTGATCAGGTCATCACAGCATTCCTTGCTCATGGTGTCTTATACACATGGAGCTGTGGGCCAGGATCTGAATATATCTATGGGGTTAATTTAGTTTAAAATCAAAGATCCACAAAATTGTGCGTAACAGTATAAGAATGAAATCAGTTTATTTAGTGTTCGGTGTTTAGGTTTTAGAAAAAGATGCACATTAAATGCCTGTTGGACAACTGAATTTTGAAGCACCAAGTTATTCGAAGCAACCCAGTAGATACGAAATACCCAACATAGTGGAATAATGCCAACTGCTTAGTGGCATTTATCACTATCCTGAAATTGTAGCTGCCTACTTAAAGCACTGCTAACAGAAATACAGTATGATTAGCTTCTATTATATGACTAGTGGCTGCATATTGCATTATCATATAGGGGACCTGTATTTGTTTGTTTGTTTGTTTGTTTGTGTTTTTTTCACTTGATTTTTTAATATTTTACAGAGAAGAGTGTCCACAAATAGGAAGTTCAGGAAGTTCATTTTTAGATACTCCACTGTCAGGTGTAAGTGAAATGAGACATTTATTTTGTCTGGTTTTAATGGACGGTGGGCACTGTGGCTCCAGCTTGTTTTCCTCCGAGATAAATTGTGTGGGAGATGAGGCCAGGCAGACGCCACTGTCTCAGGAAGAAGAAGAGATTCATTACTCCCCTGACTTGCCTTGCCTATTGGGCCTCATTATTTCCTCATCTCCATCACTATGAGGAAGAGTGGAGATGGCTGGCATTGGCGCTGTCTATCCATCAACCCCTCCTGCGCCTCCAACCTTTGCAGATGGCCCAATCAAAAATGAGCGGCACCTGTTACTGAAGGAGATAGGAGCTAAGCCATTAGAGAATAAGAGCCACAAGGAGTCACGGGGCAACAGCTGAACAGCAAGGGAATGGTGTGTTTATACTTTGACACTGGTTTCTTTGCTGCCTAATTGACAGACTGGATTTAGACCATCTAATTCTCTGTTCTTTTAAGCTCCTTTAACTCCAACCCAGAGTGAAAATTTCCTTGGTAGTGATGTCTCTATGAATGTAATGTTGGTATCAGTACTTAAAATCTTTATAATGGTTGCAGTTCTCGGTAACTAATTTGACCAGATTCAGATTTCTTCACACCCTCTTATTTTTATCTGTCCTGCACACAATCTTATCCACTACACATTTCAAAAGCTGAAAATACCCAGAAAATACCCAAAGAAGGAAGACATTGAAGTTTTGTGTGATAACTAGCAGCTTACTCCAATGTTAAAATGCTGAGTTTCTACACAAAATGCATACAGTTTGACAGGTCTAATATAACCTCCATCTAGTCTTTCTTTTTTTTCTTTCTGATGTGAGATTACTTAATGAGGAGTTAAAGCTGCCTGCTGTTTTCGTTAAATTGTTTATAGTCAGTGCCAAGTACTAGGTTCATGATTCTATATAGTTGATGAGCTGTTACTACTTTTTTTTTTATTAGTAGGTAAATAAAATGCAAATATTATTTTTGGTAATATTAGCCTATTTCACAAACTCTCTACAATTATAGCTCTCTTTTATCATTTTTCATATTTTTATATCAACTCGTATGACAACTTATGACAGCATATGGCCTTGCTACGTCTTGCTGCAAAGAAAGCTCTGTCTTAGTCTTCAAGATTGCTTGTTTTGGAAGACTGAAGAGACAGCAGGCCGACATCTTGTTTCCTGTTCCTAAAAAATTAATCGATACAGGCAGATTTTGTTTGTGTCTGATTGCTACTTTATGCTGTTTTGTAGGGGTCTACTGGAACTGTTGGTCAAGTATTAGCCTTTTTCCATAATTCTTCCATCCATCCAAAAATATTCTATCTAGTGCAATGCTGAAAACAATGCTTTATCCCAGTTGCAAGCGTAACATGTTTGTCTGTCCACCTGTGTAATGTTAGCAACACCCTGCACTGTTCATCAAAAGATGGATTCACTAACACTGAATCACATAGGAAATTTAACTCTTAAACACCTTGTTGCTATTATCTCAGAGGGATTTTGGATTATCAATTAATCCACGCTTAAGAAACCCCACTGTAAGGCGAATGTTAATTCTGTCCATGACAGAGGAGTAATGCTCGCTATGTTTATATTACGAGAGTCACTTTTATTATAATTTGGATGTGACTACATCGTAGAAAAGCACATGCTTACATGTAATTAGCATTACATTATCAAGTCAGTACAAAAAACATTTTAGATTCCCAAACATTAGTTAGGGAAGCATATTACGTAAGAGACCACTTTTCAGACAAAAAACACAATGAAGGCTGCTGGGTTTTGCTGCAAAAATAAGAAGCAAGTGCGAAAGTCAAAGTCTCCAGAAGAACTGTGGCTCGTTCTGCAAGATGCTCAATAAAACTTACCAGCTCATTTCCTTATAAAACTGCATAATTTGTACCCGAGACTACTATTTTTATTTTATTTTATTTTTTTTGTCACCAAATATTCACTTTGTTTCATTTACTACTGTTTACCGCTCTGAAAAAATGGCATGGCAATGGACCGCAATTGTAGATGAATTGAAGAACTGTTGTGTACACACAAGGAATCATGAGATTTCCTGTGCGAATGCTACAGATAGAAGGAATTCTTCTTTGTGAGCATTACTAAAGGACTGGTTTATTGACCAGATTATCATTGGGCCAGGCCTGAAATTTTATGTGAACACTCATTTTATTGAAAAAAGACCAAGGAGAACAGAAATAATAGATTTCTTTGAGATTTCATTAGAAAAATAGATGGGATCCTTTCTGCCCACTTTCTGCAGAATATGCCTTCTGCTATGTAGTGATGCATTTATACAAGTTCACCTAATATAAAGATAATTAAAGCAAATACTTTCTACCAGATTTATTTTTAAATATTTTGAAAGGGGTGTTTTCAGTATGTTATAGATACACTATATGGGCAAAAGTTTGTGGACACCAGACCATCACACATCAATTCCAGATTTAGTCCCTCTTTGCTGTTAGAATAACCTCCACTCTTCTGAGAAGGCTTTCCACTAGAGTTTGGATCATGGCTGTGGGGATTTGTGCTCATTCAGCCACAAGAGCATTAGTGAAGTCAGATACTGATGTCGGGTGAGGATGCGTGGGGTGCAGTCAGCGTTTCACTTCATCCCAAAGGTGTTCAGTGGGGTTGGGGTCAGGGTTCTGTGCAGGTCACTCGAGTTCTTCCACTCCAACCTTGGCAAACCATGTCTTTATAAGCCTTGCTTTGTACACAGGAGCATTGTCATGCTGGAACATGTTTGGGACAATTAGTTTCAGTAAAGGGAAATTGTAATGATACAGTATACTAAGACATTCTAGACAATTGTGTTTCCAGCTTTGTGGCAACAGTCTGGGGAAGACGCACATATGGGTGTGATGGTCAGGTGTCCACAAACGTTTGGCCATATAGTGTGCATGCTGCTGAACAAATGCATACCCAAGTAACTATAATTTTTGTTATAACTGAAAAATAGACTTATGGATGTTTATTTTATCTTGTGGCAAATTGACCAGGTTCAAAATTGCTCTGGAGTCAATGTAGTGAAGTCACTCTACTTTAATTTCTTTTACTTTTGCTATCTTCATTGGACATTATCTGCAAGTAATTTCAACATCAGAAAAAAAAGAAGCGGAATGCTTTCTTGGCTGCTGGCTTGAAGAAATTAGTGCAGTTATGTAAACATCTTGTGAACATGTATAAATATGGATTAAAAATATTCTTCGAAATTAGGGCTGCACCATTAACTGTATGTTTATCATTATAGCAATGTGGGTTGCAGCAGTAAATATGATGTAAAGGGCTGTGATTCCAGAACAGCTCAGGTCAAACCCCATTACTCACATCAGAGTGGCTTGCACTGTAGGCTAGTGTGTCTGTGTGTGTGTGTGTGTGTGTGTGTGTGTGTGTGTGTGTGTGTGTGTGTGTGTGTGTGTGTGTGTGTGTGTGTGTGTGTGTGTGTTTGTGTGTGTGTGTGTGGTTCTGTGCAAATGTCCTTACCTGTGTGTGTGTGCACAAGGTCATTTGCACAGAACCACACACACAAATGCTGAAAACATTGCCAGCAAGAATATATGTGAGAAAGTACTGGTACCACTTCAATGTAAGATGTGTCACGTAATAGTTACCCTGTTCCATTAGATTTGAACATTAATAATAGCTAGTTCTTACTCTTGTTCCAGACAGAAATGCACGTTTGATCTGTTAAGTTTTGGACTGTGAATGAATCTCAAATGATGTTCATTACATGGCACTAGGTGGAGTGTACAGTGCTATAATATTATACCCTATATAATAATATAATGTTTTTCTTTAGCACTTTAACAACTTCAAATAATTTTATTTGTTTTAATGGAGATCAGTATTGGTGTTATTGTTATCCATTCATTTATTCATTCATTCATATTCTATAGGCACTCTATCCTGGCCAGGGCCACGGTAGATCTGAAGCCTTTCCCCAGAAAGACTGGTTGCCAGGCAGGAGAAAATTGGACACCTGTCCATTACAGGACACCATGCACACACATATTCGAACCTAGGGGCAGTTTAGCATAGCCAAACCACCTACCAGCATGTTTTTGGACAAAAAAAAAAAATCCTGATATTTGATCTATTTCAGCTTTCAAAACACAAGAACATGTGTTTACATTTATAAATAAATAGCACATTTTATCTAAAAATGAATTAATTTATAGCAGGCATCATTTGTTCCTTTGTTCATTTGTTAAATAATAAAGGTTAGTTAAATGGAATGATTCATTTTGCAGCTACTGTGCCTTGACTTTAACGTTATATAAAGACAGAATACAGTGTCTGCAGGTTTCGAAGTCTAAGGTCAGATCACTATCATAGCATTTATGTATAACAGAAGACATCATAAATACACATTGAAAATGTGCATTGTCTATTATCAGCCTATGACACATGGCTGGACACTTATCAATTTATCAGCAGCCATTATCATCAACTCTGCTTATACAATCACTCCGAGGTTTAGGTTTCTCAGCTGCACTTTTTCCTTCTGTGTAAAATGTCATTGGTTGCACTTTACCACTATTCAAAGCAAGAGGGTATGTTTATCATTATACACCCTAATCATAGTCCTGTGAGATATAAACTTGAGTGCAGTTAGGTAATGCAGAAGAGGAAAACTTCAAAAGAATTTTTCAGTTATCAAAGAGCAAGACACACTTCAAAATCCCTGCAAATGAATAATTGAACAAAACGTCTGCATGCAATAACATCTACAATTAAGGGTAGAGGTTCTGTTTTTTCTTTCTTTCTTTCTTTCTTACTCTTTTTTGACAAGAGTAGTGAAGTATTATTGCAGACATCAAGGTGTTACATTATGTGCTGAGGTGACCATTGATACTGATATGCTGTCTCTGTTCTTGCAGTTTGCTGGATTCATAATTACAAAGGGAATTATAGAATTTCTGCCTGCCGAGTTCCCTTATAAAACTTTCCATTTCCGTGATGATAAGTCTCTTTGCAGTGGCAGCTTTAATTTGCAAACTGATAGGTGTGCAGTATCTGAACGTTAGAAAAGTCGCTCTTGCTCGACGAAACCTTGCTGCAAACAGACACTTAATCTTTCCTTTGCCCGAATCACAATTTCAGCAGCCAGGCTTAATATGTGAAATCATCCATCTAGCCCTGAGAGAAAGGCATGCTTGCAGCTTTGCTCTACACATGGAACACAGATGATGCTGCGGGCTGTTTTTACATCTCAGAGCTGAGGGGGTGATGACATAGTTTTTGCCCATCAGGGCTCTGTGCCTGGTAATAGCCTTTCCCTTTAACACCTTTACCTCCATATCTCAATGTAAATAGCTCCTGGGGAATTAGCCCGGTCTGCCTCGTGCAGTCTATGATCATAGCAAATAGCCTTATCTGCTGCCTCATTAACTGTACATCTGGAAGTTGACAATTTGTACATTCCTATATTTCAGAGTTGGAGACAAATTGCTTATCTTTGGCCTAATGGGGCTATTTTTACATAGAAAGTTGCAATGCAGATGTCACCCAGGTCGCCAGTGTCTCGTGTAATCAAGCTGGGGCAGTGATTAGTGCCACGCAGTCAGGGTGAATTTAATTCCAGTCCTGTGACACCTAGCAATGACAGCTTGATGGGGGTTATCTCCATAATGACTGTTGTAGATTACACTGGGAGAGAATACTGCATTTGATTAAGACCCCAGCCTGCTCAGTGTGGTGCTCTGGATTATATGATGTGTGTGAAAAATAGTGAGGAAAAAAATGTACTCTGTCTTACAGTGTGATAATGAATGAATATTTATTCACTGGAGAAAAAAAAAATCACCTTCACTATTTTTTCCTTTTATTTATTAAATGTACTTATTAATAGCCATCCATGACCAGAAAGCAAAGAAAGCATAATTGTCCTGCTCTGTGGGTGGGAGGGAGGGTTATTTCTCTGTGTCCTGTTGATCAGAGTGACACTATCCCACTGTGCAGCCATGCATATTTAAAAAAAAAAAAAAAAAAGTTTTAAGTGCTCTACTCCAAGTGTGTTCGACTGCCCTGTGATGTTGAAGTAATGCTGTGCCTGGCTTCAAGTATCTCAGCAGGATCGTGTTTTAGCCTCCACCCTCACAGATTTGCTGTTGTGCAACAGGGGAGACCTAGCCAGTGGGCAGAATTTAAATGTGGCTAAATTAAATGTACTCGACCAAGCAATTCATAATTAGCCTTTCAAAATGTCATTCAGTAATAATAAATAATCTGTTTTTAATAATGGAAAAACAGATCATCAGACAACAATTTATTATTAAAAAAAGTCAGTAATTTGATATAAAACTATTAAGTAGTGTTGTTGTCTCACAGCTCCAGAGTGCCTGGTTCGATCCTGAGCTAGGTTTACTCTCTGTGTGTTTTTCCTGTGTCCTCATGGGTTCCCTCTGTTTTTTTCCGTTTTCCTCCCACTTCCCAAAAACATAAAAGTGACAGTAGGTCGTCTCCATATCCACCACGACCCCTGGGTACCCCTGTTTCCTACCCCAGTCCAAAGACATGCGTTGTAGGCTGATTGGCATCTGTAAATTGTTTGTAGTGTGTGAATGGTTGTGTGATGTATGCTTGATTGTGCCCTGTGATGGGTTGGCACCCTGTCTAGGGTGTCCCCCGCCTTGTGCCCCAAGTCGCCTGGGATAGGCTCCAGGCTCCCCCACGACCCTGTGTAGGATAAGGGGTACAGAAAATGGATGGATGGATGGATGGATGAACATGTTTGTTAGCAATAAAAAAATAGGCTACTGACTACAGTATATTATTTGCTGACCGGGTGCTGTTTAAACATGCCAAGAGCGAATTACAATTGTGATTATAAGAAAAGGGAACACAATAAAATCCACAGTGTTGGATTAACACCTACAGTGTTTAGTCATGTCCAGTTGGACACTGGGGATTTTGCTGTGAGTTACCAATGTGATTACAAAAAAGGTATATACAATTATCATTACATAATATGGAAACACAATTGCAAATACGAAAGAAGGAATTACATTTGCAATTATAGAATAATTAACAAAAAATGTGTCAGGCGGTGGAGATGGTTGTAGGTGCAGGTGAGATTTATTAATATTCAGTAAATAATCCAAAATTTTAAGCAAGAGAAAGGTCACAAACAGGCAGGCAGGGATAAATCAAAAACCAAAATAGCTTGAACAATGAACAATAAACAATAGACAATAGGCTTGGTAAGTCAGGCAGTGGTGCACTGAGCATTACCTCACAGTGCGTGAGTGTTTTACGTGTGCTTATATAGTGTGTGGTGATGATCAGGTGTGTGTAGTCAGTAATCCGGTGACTGTGAATGTGAGAGTGATGGTGTGTGCTGAAAATCGTAGTCCGTGGTGGCCATGTTTGTAGGCCACAATGCATTCTGGGAACTGGAATTTGGCACCTAATCCAGTGTTGACATGACAAAATTACAACTGAAATGATATAATATTGAATTGCAATTAGAAATTACAATTATGGATAGAAACACTAGAAATAGTGTTTAATTTGCATAGTTTGTTGTATTATATGTTTTGTAATAGAAATAGGTGACATCTTTGGTCAACATTTATCTACTACAGTATATATACCACTGTGTATATTTAGTATTTAGCACAAATTGTACAATATCTTAAAGAGCATTTGTGGCCTGCGTGTTTACTGTAGTGTGGGCATTATGAGAAAACTAAGCCTACTTTTTGCTTATAGCCTCAGAATTTAAGTACAGAAACCTATCAAGCGTGACTACTGCTTTGCATGATAGATAATTGCACTACACTGTTGTGGGCAACTGCATCAGCAAAACTGATGTATTTTGGAGGTTGGGTTTTGTTTGAAATTCAAAGTGTTTTGTAACCCAATCTGCGCATTACATATTTATCATTCACAGCTACCAGGGCCTATTTCCTTTTTTTATTTATATATTTATTTATATATTTATTTATTTTTATTTTTTACATATGCTGACCTATAAATAACCATCTGACAAACTGCATGTTGCCTCACAGCTGCTCACACGGTAACATTTAAAGGTTATATTTAAAGGGCAGACAAATACCTACAAACCTGCAAATACAGTGACTACATGCTAAGTCCTACATATACCCCACTTTTCCAATTGGCAGGCATGTTCAACATGTAAGCATGTGTGAATCCGTCTTTGGCAGCCCTTTCTTATAACAGCTGTGTAATCAAACACAGTAGGTCAGATAGGAATAGTACAAAGTGTGCCAATAAGCTTTGCAGCTCCTCCTTTCATTGTAATGAATCAGTGTATTTATTTAAAGCAATCGTCTCTGCCAAAATGGCCCGACTCAATTGCTCAGTCCTGTGTGTTGCTTTCGTCTTAAAGGTAATTGCTCCTACCTGCGTGGCTGTAATGGATCCTGGATGAAGTATTGACCGCCTCTAGATTTTGATTAAGGGGCTGTTGGGCAGAACGTGTCTTAATGAAAGTGAGGAATCAGCATTCTGGTGGGTACCCTGGGCTCTTTGATTAGGCTGGGATCTTCATTCACCCTGAGGAGGATTGAAAGGGGATGCTAAATTAAAGGGTGCATTTACTGATTAACATTTTCAACGTGTTCTGTATTTCCTCTCTAAATTGTAATGGCATGATTGGAGAACGTTTATTAAGATGGTTATGGACTCCATGGCTGGGGAAAAAGGTCAACACTATTCATTTCTGTTCAGCTCAGAATGCCACGTATTCTCTGCTTTTCTGACTTGTTAAAGCACGATAACGATTCCTCAATCGATTGTGTCTTGCACAGAGTTGGAATCAAGGATTTTGCTTTGTTAATTCAGTGCACAAATGGGCAAGTGTAAAAAAAAAAAAAAAAAGACCATAAGATGAGCATTATAGATTAAGAAATTAACCAACACAAGTGAAATAACATCAAACCGAAGATGACTGTGTTGAACAAGACAGTGATTTCTTTTGGACAAGTCAGGCCAACAACACACATTGCTCAGATTTAAAATGTTTTAAAATGAAGTTGTCTTAGTTTTATATTCACTTAGACTTAGTCTTATATTCATCTATTCCTTATATGATTTGTTTCTGTCATGACATTATATTGAAGAAATCACAAGGAAATCTGACATTTTCGATTCCGATTTGGACCACATATATGCTACTGAGATATGCGTCATACTGTATATAAGATTTGGAAATGCCTCCAGGGTTGGGCGTGTGTGCTTTCGTGTTTGCATGTTCTCCCCGTGCTTCGGGGTTTCCTCCGGGTACTCCGATTTCCTCCCCGAATCCAAAGACATGCATTGTAGGTTGAGTGGCATCTCTTATCTATACTGAGTGAATGTCTATAGTGTGTGAATGGGTGTGCAAATGTGTGTGTGATTGTACCCTGTGATGGGTTGGCATCCCATCCAGGGTGTCCTCTGCCTTGTGCCCCGAGTTCCCTGGGATAGGCTTCAGGCTCCCCACAGCCCCGTGTAGGATAAGCGGTACAGAAAATGGATGGATGGATGGATAATCACAATCTACAACTTCACTAAGTACTTGCATGCACTTTGAAGTACCTACATCTCATTGTACTAACTCTTCTCCAGAAGGGTTTTTTTGCTTGATAGTATTTTTAGACCGAGACCTATTTGTACTAGCATGAGTATGTGCTGCTGTAAGTGGCTCTGAAAAAAGGCATGTGCTAAATGCTGTAAATGTAAGAGAATACATGCAACTTCAGTCCAGCAGGAACTTTGATGTTTGATACAATTTTGTCCAACTGGAACTTTATTCTCTTGTGCATGTAGGTCATTTCTGCAGTTCAGGCTAGTGTGAGATACAGGCCATATATTATATATTTATTTATTTATTTATTTTTTAAAATTAAAATCAGATCTGAGCAGTAAATCAGAATAGAGCATTTAAGGCTGCAGTGTGAATGTAGCCTAAAGGCAGACTAAATGTTAGATCAAATTGTGCTGAGAAGCAGACTGTTTTTGGAAGATGTAATATACTATAGTAGGTCTGCTGTAGTGCTTATCCAGTGTCTTAGCTGGAGGCATCAGCATTGCAGGTCACTGATTAAGAAAGGCGCCATGTCCTTGTGGGGTGGTGGAGTAAGATGGAATTGATGGAATTGCAATCTGGCAGCCTCTATAATGTTTTTTTTTCCTACACTGTAAAAACCCATGAAAGTGCTGAGTGATCTGCCTCATCACAACGTTTCACCTTTCACCATCTCACCTAGTGCATATTTGTTGTAGATGTCTGTATGTTTTGGGGCACAGAAGTGAGTATGGTAGTAGAAAATATCACTTTCTTTTAATTTGTTTTTAAATCAGAGCTATGGCCAAACTATAGCCAAAGAATATGCGGTCTTGCATTTCCCAGTTGGAACCGTCTGTTCTTTTAAAACAAGCTGCTTCTACATACTGAAACGGTGTTTGTGAACAAGTAGCTTCAACTTGAAAGTAGAAACTTTTCATGAATGTAGTGTTTATCTCTGCTACTCAGTCATTGAAATAGTTTGACAAGTTAAAGCCTCTTTTCTCTTTCAAGGACTTACACACACTACATTTTAAAACTCTGTTGCCCATTCAGGTTTAAACTGTAATGGGGACCAAGTTGGAGAATAGCCAAGCTTTCTGTTTTAATCAAACTTTGGGTACATTTTAAAAGCCTTGAGTCATGCTTTCAAATAAATGTTTCCCATTAGATAGTGTAACTCTATAATCTTCTGCAGCAAAAACAGCAACATTTCATCTCAGTAGTAACGCCTCCATGAGCGGACAACAAAGAAATGTGTACTTTCTCATATCATGCCTTGCAGTTCACTTCCTGCCCCCTTGTCTGGTGGACAGCTGAGATCCTCCTACTGTTTTGAATGACTATGAAATATGAAGGATATTCATTTCTGTTGGTTGACAACGAATCATGAGCCCTTAATTATTAGTTTATTTGATTTCCTATTATTATGTTGCTCACACAGAATTCCCAGTTAGGCAAAAACTAAATTGTGTTGTAGAACCATTGTCAACTAAATATGGTGTAGAACCATTACAGGAACGTTTAGAAATATTATTCAAAAATGTTATCAGAACCCCCAGAAAATACTGACAGTTTCTGTAATGCAAAGTTTAGAAAACATTCTACTAAGCTAAAATAGTCTTTTTTTCGTCATGAGTTACTGTTCAATACAATAAGCTGGTTGGTTTTTACACATTTATTTTAAAAAGTAACATTAAGGTTTAAACTAACCTGCCAAATCTGTGAAAATGCTTTAAACAGAGCTTTTGTTTAATTACTGTTTGCACAGGAAACCCTGGTAATTATCAGTTTTATGTTGTGTAATTATACAATTTTATTAACCCTAATTATAACTGTCACCTTTTTTAATACAGCTGATAATAGTTTATGCAAATGACATATTTTTAACACTATTTTTCACAGTATGAAATTTAAATGTGTCCTCAGACCTGGATGACCCAGTTGTCACGGTTCATCAGAGTATAGGCGAAGCCAAAGAGCAGTTCTACTACGAGAGGACAGTTTTCCTCCGCTGCGTGGCCAACTCCAACCCTCCAGTGCGCTACAGCTGGCACAGGGGCCGAGATGTTCTGTCTCAAGGCTCAGATAAGGGTGTGGAGATCTACGAGCCCTTCTTTACACAGGTAAGAGAACTTTTATGGCCTTTCAACATGCTAGTAAAACTCATCTTGTGATTATTGCAATTTAAAAAAAAGCATTGATGGACTGGTTAGCATAGTGAGTAAAGGTTTATTGACTTTGTTGTTAAACAGCACTGAAATGTACTGTATATGAATTGGCAAAGATCAGCAGATCTGACAGACCCAGAAAACACTGTTTTGCCTCTGTTATTCATTCAGGTGTCCTGCAGTGTATTAAGATTCACCAGAAGGCAATAAAGAACATTAATAATATAGAGATGAGGGAAGGAAGAGAGCAGCATGCCATAAGCTTCTCTTTCATTGCTTTCAAACAGACCCGTGGAAAGACAGAGGTGGCATATCAGACCCAGCATGGGAATAGCACTGGTAATTAGCAAAGAGGACTGTGTCCCTTCCATTTGGGGTTCTTGTCTCTATTTGCGCTAACTCTACCCCGTTCCCTGCTGAGAGTTTTCCAAAAACAACAACAAAAAAAAGATTAGCAGAGCACATGTGTGCATGCCTTGTTTTTTGTGTCGTTAAATGCCAGCTTACCATTTCACCCATGGACATAGCCAGAGGGAAGAGTGACTAGCAGCGACATTTAGTAATGAATCCCTCAATGCTACATCCAGGGCAGTGCTAAAAGCTTTACTGGCGCTGCTTGTAGAGTCAAACAGCTGGATATTGTTATAGCCAGAGTCAGTCATGCGTGAGATTTTATCTTTCTGCCTAATATCCTTGTACTCAGCATAACCCGGTTTCCACAAATCTGCCCATTTAAAGTAATTTTTCCATCTATCGATTGAAATTGTCTTACTGTTTTTCAATCAGTCTGTGTCTGTCCGTTTCTCACCCCCTCTCCCTCTCTCTCTCCTTCACCTGATCTTGTGGCAAATGGATATTTTTTCCGGTCATGTTCCTGTAAGGGGTTTGGCGTCCGCATGCCAAAGACACTATGCTCTGATATCAGCCACAAGCAGCCTACTGGAAGTGAGATGCTACTCCTTTAACAGAATTACACTGAAGGCTTGAATGCTGTCTGGAAAATGAAAGCGATGAATAATCTTATTTCTGAAGCCTGGCACATTATAATCTGTTTAATATTCTAATCTGTGCTGATGAGTTGGACGGTGGATGAAAGATACATCCCACAAACCTGCTTCCAAATCAGACTGGTTTGATTGTTGAGATGCTCATACGGCATTCACAGTCAACTGAACTAAAGACTCAGCCATTCATCAAACATGAAAAGGTAGCAAAGTGCAATAGAGCATGAAAGTACAGGACAGCCAATAGTTTTTTTTTCTAAATGAACATTCAAAATGGTGGCTTTGAAAACAAGGTGCAGTATTTGCTTAGACTCCACTAAACACTATCAACAAAGAGCTGTGTGCAGGCGTAATTAGTGTGCTGCTTATAAGGGGTTGGGCCTGAAAGAGAGCATGTCTTAGCTGTGCACCACAGCACATATTCATAAGGAGCAACATTTACGTATACGGTTTCTCTTGCTTTTACCTGCTTTATTATGATATTCATTAAATGGTAGATCATTTGGCACATCCTAAGTGTCCTAGTGTCATGAAGCTGGCGATCTGCCATCTATCCAAATGTTAGTCCTCTCACTAAAAAGTTTCAGGTGATGCCAGAGTGAATGTGCTTTTAAATAGAGCAAAGCAGTAGTACATACCATGTTTAAAGTCCCATGTTTAAAGCACCATGTTTAAAATGGCTTCGTATCTGTGATTTGATATTCTGTATGTTGATGTATTTCCTTCTGAAACAGGAGGTGAAACAAACCTGACAGGAGCTTAGCGAACTAGATAAATATGAAGCACTATGAATAGATTACAATGTCATTTCTTACTCTTACTGATGGAGGAGCTCTGACAGTGTATAAAGGTGGAATTGCATTCTTGCTCAGTCTGAGGAAGCGACATATTCCAGCATTGAACAGCCTCAAGTTGGTCTGCTAGTCACATAACCATGACTTACAAATGTAGAGCAAGACCTGCCTCTGGGGTCGGGACATAAAGTACTGTGCAAAAGTCTTGCAAGTCTTGCACATGCAAAGAAATGCAGTGAAGTAAAGATGCCTTAAATGTTTCTACATATGAAATACTATAAAGAGAAGTAAACAATAATAAACTAAACAAATTCAATAGTTCATGTGACAACTCTGTTTTTTAAAATCAGTAATCTTGGGTACATGTTGTGCAGTTTTATAAGGAAATGGTCTGGCAAGTTTTACTGAGTATCTTCAAGAATCTGCCACAGTTCTTCTGGAGACTTTGCCTTACCTTTTATTTTTTTATTTATTTTTTCCATGCAAAACCCAGCAGCCTTCAGTCTGTTATGTAATACAGTATGTTGCTTTCTTTAATGACATACAAACATTTTTCTGTAACATTAATTTTTTTTTGTTAGGAAAGTAAATTTTGGAAATATAAAATGTTTTTGTACTGACTTAATAATGCAGAAGTAATAAAATAAAGATCTATAACAAAATCAATATAAAAAAAAAACAGGATGCACAAGTTTTTTGCACAATACTGAATATGGTTCTAGAGAGTTTTGCCTAGATTTGTGCCTAGATATGAATCATCAAAAAAATTGATCATTTTGAAAGATTAAAGCAAGAATACCTCAGAAAGATTTTTAAAACCCCAAATATAGTACTGTATTGGTGTCCATAACAATAAGAGAGAGGAACAAAAATCAAAATAAATAAATAAATAAATAGATAGATAAATTCAGGCACATGAATATTTTTCAAGATAATTAAATAAGACTGTCTAAAATTCATGTAATTTAGTTAAGAGCAGTTTGAAATATTTGCAAGTGAGTCACTTGCAAATGGAGAGTTGAGGTAATTGACATCTAAATAAACTCACTTGTAGTTCTCTAAAAATGTTCAGTCATGTATGTGTAACCCATGTTGACACAGTGAGTAAGAATGAGAAGTCTGTATTGAATGTACTGTATTATGAGACCTTGCAGTAAACTTTGACTACATTTGTTTTTATTTTCATATAAAACTATACAATGTCCCTGTATGTTTCAGCTCAAAATCAAAAAATGTGCTGTTTTTTTTTTTCCTTGGAATGCACTGTCAGTATGTGTTACCTGGGGAGTAAGGGTGACCAAAAGCCTTTCAACTAGGGGGTATATTGTGAGAAGTAGCGACAGGATCGGGGGGTTGTGTTTAATTTGCTGAGCCTCACAATGCTGCAGCTTCCAGTTATAAAGCACTGAAAGGCTGCATTACATTCTAGGAGGGACACCACTGGAACACACATTTGCACACTGTTCTCTGCCTCTCACTCTGAGCTGCAGGGGGAAACAAAGATCCTGAAGCTGAAGAACCTGAGGCCCAAAGACTACGCCAACTACAGCTGCATCGCCTCTGTCCGGAACGTGTGCGGCATTCCTGACCGTAGAGTCATCTTCAGACTCACCAATAAAACAGGTCACATACCTTACACATTTAATCTCATTAAAAGATATGATAACAGACATGACCACCAGCTGTGATCAAAAGATTTCTATACATCAAGCTACAACGCTACATAGATTAAAGCAGCAGAGTTGGTTTTATTTGTTTATTCGTTTTTATTTTTGGCAGATTTATTTGCACTAGAACATGCACCAATGATATAATAATATGTTGGTGATATAGAATATATCACATAGATTGCTTAACGTATAAAAAACAAAAATAGTTAAAATGGAAATGTGCAGCTCAAACAGCCAGTTGTAAGTTATTCAGCGTCAAACAGCTTCTGTAATAGCTCATGCTTTATACAATGTCCTCCACTAATATTGGCACCCTTGGTAAATATGAGCAAAGAAAGCTGTGAAAATTTGTCTTTATTGTTTAACCTTTTGATCTTTTTGTTAAAAAATGGATATCATGGATATCCAACATAACATGGATATCAAACAAGTGCAAACAAAACACAGGTTTATCAAAAAATATCTTTGTTAAATATAGGTGTGCAACAATTATTGGTACCCTTTTAGTCAATACTTTGTGCTACCTCCCTTTGCCAAGATAACAGCTCTGAGTCTCCTCCTATAATGCCTGATGAGGTTGGAGAATACATGGCAAGGGATCTGAGACCATTCCTCCATACAGAATCTCTCCAGATTCTTCAAATTTCGAGGTCCACAAATGTGGACTCTCCTCTTCAGTTCACCCCATAGGTTTTCTATGGGTTTCAAGTCAGGGGACTGGGATGGCCATGGCAGGACCTTGATTTTGTGGTCAGTAAACCATTTTTGTGTTGATATTGATGTATGTTTTGGATCATTGTCCTGCTAGAAGATCCAACCACGGCCCATTTTAAGCTTTCTGGCAGAGGCAGTCATTTTTTCATTTAATACCTGTTGATATTTGATAGAGTCCATGATGCCATGTATCCTAACAAAATGTCCAGGTCCTCTGGCAGAAAAACAGCCCCAAAACATTAAAGAGCCACCACCATATTGAACCGTGGGCAACTTTTCCATATGGCTGCCTCTCTGTGTGTGCCAAAACCACCTTTGGTTTCATCTGACCGTAGAACTCGATCCCATTTGAAGTTCCAGTAGTGTCTGGCAAACTGAAGACGCTTGAGTTTGTTTTTGGATGAGAGTAGAGGCTTTTTTCTTGAAACCCTTCTAAACAACTTGTGGTGATGTAGGTGACTTCAGATTGTAGTTTTGGGGACTTTCTGACCCCAACTTCTGCAATTCTCCAGCTGTAATCCTTGGAGATTTTTTGGCCACTCAAACCATCCTCTTCACAGTACGTTGAGACAATATAGACACACGTCCAATTCTAGGTTGATTCATAACATTTCCAGTTGACTGGAACTTCTTAATTATTGCCCTGATGGTGGAAATGGGTGTTTTCAATGCTTGTACTATTTTCTTATAGCCACTTCCCATTTTGTGAAGCTCAACAACCTTTTGCCACACATCAAAGCTATATTCCTCAGTCTTACCCATTGTTATGAATACAATTTGTACCCCTGTGAAACAGGAAGTCATGGTTAAACAATTTCCTGTTCCTAGTCACCCAGGTGTACTAAAAAAAAAATTAAAATATCAATGGGAATATACTTCAAATATATTTTTCTCATACGAATTCATAGGGGTGACAATAATTGTTGCACACCTATATTTAACAAAGATTTTTTATTTTTTTTAAACCTGTGCAATTGTTTGATATCCATGAGAGCAGAATATTTTTGTGATATTTTTTTTAACAAAAGATCAAAAGGTTAAACAATAAAGGCAATTTTTCACAGCCTTCTTTGCTCATATTTACCAAGGGTGCCAATTTTAGCGGCGGGCACTGTATTTACATATTTTACATAGTTAAACAAATTCATCAGCTTCATCCAGACTGTTTCTGTGCAGACAGTTGTGACCTTTTCATTCATTAACCATAATGAAAGGGCCTTATGAAAACATAGTCTGTTACAACCCCACTGAGACCCCACATTGCATCTAAAGAGCACATTTAAATACGACAGACAATACATACAGGTGTCTCAATTGGATTATATTATTTCACTATGGAAAAAAAAAGATTTAAAATGGACTGGACTTATGTGAATTTGTTATTCTGGCCAAAATGGGGCTAAATTAAGTTGTGGGCTAAATGTTAAGCTTGTAAAAAGCGTCTCTATTTGAGAATGCTAACTAAACTGCTCGTCTCCTCTTGGCCTCTGCAGCCTCCCCATCCATCAAGCTACTGGTGGAAGATCCAATTGTGGTGAATCCTGGACAGACAGTGTCTCTGGTGTGTATCGCCACGGGTGGTGAACCTCCACCCACGTTGACATGGACCAGTGTCTCGGAGCACCTCCCTGAGAAAAGTGTTTTAAAGGACGGCACGTTAACGCTACCGGCCATCTCTTCTGAAGACGCCGGCGTCTATAGCTGCATCGCCAGCAACAACGTAGGAAACCCCGCCAAAAAGTCAACCACCATTATTGTCCGAGGTAAAGGAAACAATTGCATGTAAATTGACATACTCATTATACTTTAAAACAGCATTATAAAGTTGTAATTCTAATGCATGTCACAATAAATTAGGAGAAGACATGACATGATAGGCTAATATCCAGTTAACGCAAGTCAGAGAAGCATACATAAGTAAGTAACACAATTTATGTTGTGCATATTTAATGAAGTTGAGACACAAGCAAGCAAAAAAAAAAACAACCTCTTAACAGTCTTTTTTTGTGTTGTTAAGTATGAAAAATGGAAAATATCCAGGAAATTGACAACCTCACACCCAGCCCAGCCTCTGTAGTTGTGGAAAAACCTCAGGATAGTATCAGCAGTGTCTCACACACTCTATGCCATTAAAACATTTTAGCAGCATGGTGACTTAGTGGTTAGCACGTTTTGCCTCACACCTCCAGGGTCGAGGGTTTGATTCCCGCCACGTGAGTTTGCATATTGTCCCCGTGCTTTGGGGGTTTACTCTGAGTACTCCGGTTTCCTCCCCCAGTCCAAAGACATGCATTGTAGGCTGATTGGCATGTTCAAAAAAAAGGGTGTGAATGTGTGTGTGATTGTGCCCTGCGATGGACTGACACCCCATCCAGGGTGTCCCCCGCCTGTGCCCCAGGTTCCCTGGGATAGGCTCCAGGTTCCCCACGACCCAGTAAGGATAAGTGGTATAGAAAATGGATGGATGGACAGACATTTTAGCAGCACATAGATATGTTCACTGCACATTAAACATTCTCATTTAATATACACACATTGAATACATAAAGAGGTGGCTTAAACCTACAAATGTTATCAATCATACAGCACTGACCTCTTACTGACTTACTTAGTGAACTACTGATTATTTAGTGCATGCTGAAATATAACATGTAAGAAATACAAGATTATTGCTACTGCATAAATATTTATTTCTGTATAGTTTTAAGGCAAAATGTTAGGAATGATAGTAAACAATATATCGTGATGTGTTACTATTAAAAAACTGCAGCTTCGTGCACCTCTAAGGCCTCGAATGACTTTGTTCACATACTCAGCTGCATTTCCTTTGTACATCTAGATGATTAGAGTGTAACATTCACTAAATGACATGCCAAAACATCCCCGTACATCAGTTTTCAAAGACAAAATGAAAAATGTTTCGTGATTTCATGCAAAACGATATTAAAAAACGTTAAAGTTTATGCCATCTTTGTGATTGTTGTTGTTATGACCTTAAATTGAAAAGTACTGGTACACAAGACAGACCTTTCTGTAGGTTTGAAGGCTACATGAGAGGAGATTGTAATAAGAAAATCATCAGTTAGTGTTTGTACTCAATAACAGTCTTGAATAGTGCATACGTTTATGATTTGAGACACAATGCTAGTTTGTTTAGTCAGTTGTGAACAGTATCACATGGTGCAATCCTGCCTCCACTATTTACAGTATGTCGGTATTGCGTGTCTTGCAATAGGATCCTGAGGATGCTCCAAACGGCCTCAGGATATGTGCGGCAGCCATCTTGAGTATTGACATAAGTATGGTCCAGGCCTAAGCAGATCTATTAACTAATCATTTTGCTTTAATTCAGTTTATTACATTGCACTGTATTTGAGGTTATTCTATTCCTTATTCATTTTAGCTTTGACAAGTCTTCCACTTATTGCTTTCTGTGTATATCACAGCTCTTTCCATAGCACTCATATTACTGGGAAAGGCAAGCCCTGTGGCATATTACTGTGTAAGTACTTATTAAATGGCCAATTACAGCAATTAAGTGAAGTCAGTCAGGCTAATCACTGAACTGGGGACCTATGTTCTAGTCAGAAAAGAGTAGTTAAAGAGTAGCTCCTGTCGCAAAGCAGGAGATTAAAACGTCTTAACACTGCTACATGTCTACTCAGTCTAAACTGAGGTTTATAGATTTCAAATCAGATGCAACACAGTTGTTCCCTTCTTTTTTCATCCCAGATTTACTCTTTTTAGAATTTCCTGGAGCCTCATGGGAACTGATTATCGGGTTATGTAAACAAGCTGACCTTAAGCTTCCTTATCTACCTTCAGAATAATCTCCTGATATTTTCAAACATGTTTGATTAACATAAGCCTAGTATTGTGAGATGGCCAGCAATACTGACTGATACAACAATAATCAAAGAGGAAATTAGGAGGGGGAAAAAACAGCAAAGAAATGTATAAATATTTTTTTGCAAAGATGAATGACAAAAAAAGTCCCAGAACTGGACTAACAGAGAGAAGGTTACACAGTTTTATCTGTGTAGGGTGGAACATGTTTGTTTGAAACTGGGAGGATAGAAGAATAAGCCTTTATTTGTCACATACAGTATACATTACAGCATAGTGAAATTCTTTTTCTTCACATATCCCAGCTTGTTAGGAAGTTGGGGTCAGAGCACAGGGTCAGCCAGAGACGGTTAAGGGCCTTGCTCAAGGGCCCAACAGTGGCAGCTTGGCAGTGCTGGGGCTTGAACCCAGAGCCTTAACCGTTGAGCCATCACTGCTCGTAGCCTTGTAAGTTGGTGTATGCCACAATGGAAACCTTTTACATATACAAAACCAATTTGTATGTGCATGAGCTCATTTTCAATACATTGTGACAAGATATGATCACATAGGTTATGCCCAGGTTTAAAGCCTTTGTACACCAAAACATGCAAAAAAAATCAACAACAAAAAAGAAAAACAAGCAAAAAACAATTCAGTATGTAAGTGTGTCCATCAATGAAAAAAAAAAACAATGCCCTTTTTATGGTAGAAAAAGTTAGATGAGCAGTGGTTCTGAAGACATTTTTTCTGATGTTTTACTGTTAGAAAGAGGAAGAGAATACTGACATGAATAATTGTGTAGTACAGAAATGATGAATTTCTGCAGTTACTGGTTTTCAGGATATTGCATGAAATACAAAGAAACTTAGAACTCGTTCAACTGAAAATCTTTTCATGGTTTTTCCACCAAATCCATAAATTGACAAACTGAGGCAGTCCAAAAAAATCAGCCTTACAGTTAAAGTGCCGTAGAGTATCGTGTTTATTTTTAATTTGCCGTAGTATGAATTCATCACGTATGTAACCTGGGTGTGCTGGCCTTTAAGGAGAACTCTTTGTGGCTCAGAGAGATGGACACTCATGTTCCCTGCACTTCTGTTTATAGTGTGTGTGTGTGTGTGTGTGTGTGTGTGTGTGTGTGTGTGTGTGTGTGTGTGTGTGTGTGTGCGCGCACCCATATGTGTATATGATATGTGTGCATGTCTATTTCTCTTGTTGTTTATCACACCAGTCCTTGAAAAGCCCTCTTGGTGCATCGCTGCCAAAAGGAGCGTGTGTGTTTGGGCAGATCTCGCCTCAGCAGATGGTGGCTTTTCTGTGCACACTTCCCCACAGCCTGGGATGACTTTCAGCTTGGCCCTCTCCTCCAGTGTCTCAGCATGCTTCTGGCTTGCAAAAAGGCCCTCCATCATGATCCATCATGGATGAGGGGTGGCAGTCTCCCTTCCATAAGCAGGTTAAATTTGGTGCAATGTTAGGCTAGTTGAGGGTGCCTCAGACAGCCATTTTTGGCTTCATCCTCACTTCTCTCTCTCTTACTCTGCCGCTCTATTTTTTTCCCTCGCAAATAAAATTAGCTCAAGTAGAAAAAAAAAAAAATACAGCAGCCAGTGCCAGCAGTCATTTGAGGAAATTATTTTGTGTGGCACACACCATTGCTGTGCTCACAAAATCAAAAGTTCTGGAGGTGGCATATAAGATGTCTCTGAAACACAAAATTCATCCTTTTGATCTATCAATATTGCTCACTTCATTTAACACCTTTAAAGGTAGCATGGGTTTTCTTTTCTCTTTTCTAATATTGGGAAATGAGCCACGTAGCTGGAATCAAAGGTCCTGTATCAAAGTCACATTCTGCTCATGTCTTGTTTGACGATTCCTCGAGGAGACCCGACAAGATGTAAGGTACGCATTTTAAGTGAATATCAGTCATTTGCGTCAGATTGAATGCACTGATTGTCTCTCGCTCAGCAGGCTGTCTCCATGAGCAGACGCACTGTTATTTATGGAAGTAAACCCAGCCGACGCCTCCCGCTGCTTATATTTGGGTTTTGAGTAAATGGAGAAAACAAAGAACAACCCCAATTTTTCTTACAGAATGCAGTTTGTTAAAATTATGTGTCCAGCTTGTAAATCAGTATGTGAATGGATATCATTTCATTTGTATTTGGAATAGGTTTAGACCCTGAGCTCCCCCTTCCCCTTTTTCAGTCTGAAAAGAAATATTTTAATTCAAAGGTGTACGATGGGCAGTTTTTTGTTTGTTTGTTTTTTTCTATGAGAAAGGACCTGCTTTGTGATGAGCAATATGGGCATCATTTACAGAGTAGGTGACACTTAAGCATTTTACTCACTACACTTCAGGGTAAAAAGAATGAGTGATGTCACATGAAGCAGCTGAGCAGCACCCAGGAGAACACTGTCATGGGTGTTTCTCCTTCATTTTCATCCGAGTATCCTTGACTAATGTCACGCGCAAGTTAGAGACAGCCATCTGTCCCTGTGGAGTGTGCTAAGCTGTACATACTGATTATAAGAGGGGAGCCCATGGGTCAACACACAAATGCTCCTGCTAAAAAAAAAAAAAGCAAGGTCACGTGAGGAGAATGTCTCTGCCTTCACCTAGTGTTATCAAATGAGAGAGAGCGTGAGTGGGAGAAAGTGCGGGAAAGAGAACATTTGCAGTAATTGATAAGTCACTGTCTTGCTATTAACAAATAATCAGATTAATGTTAGTGTGTAACTGTAGTGGAGTTATTTTTGTCCATTAGTGTTATCTCTTCCTATTTGTGCAATACAGTGAATGACAACCTAGTTAATTTTTTTTTATACAATAGGTAAACATTACAGATTTGTACTCAAAGTGCTCATTGAATCATTTTGCTGTTTGAGGACTCTCTGAGAAATTGTCTCATGGTGCCCTAAGATGTATTGGCAACCCATCCAGGGTGTAATCCCAACTTTGCCCAGTTTTCCTGGGATAGGGTCCGGATCCACAGTGACCATGACCAAGATAAATCTGTTAATGAAGATTAGTGGATGGATGAATGAATGAATATAACAAGACAGGTCTGTCTTTGAATTTGTTTCATTTAATTTGAAAAAACAAGAAGAAGAAGAAATAGCTTAGACGTATTGTTTCACCAACAGAAAATCCAGTAAAAACGAATATGGAAAAACTGTTATTTTTATTGATGCAAAGATCATTTCCACCAGAAATCAAATGCAGACTGAATTCATACCATCTTTAGTCTCATGAGTCTGATGGGCAGAGCTATACCATTATACCATCGCTAACGGGTGACAGCACAGGCTTCATTTTCTTGTATCAGGACTCGTCTAATGTTGGTCAAAAATTATATGTAGGCAGTGCTAATTTACATATAATGTAGTGCACTGTTTGTAAATAGCACATCAAACTTTGCACACTGGGCTTTGCATCACTAAGAACCATTCAGAGTCCGTGAGTCTAAAAGTTTCATCTGTACTCATGCAGGGAGATTTGGATTTTTTTTTTAAATGTCGTTTTTCTGTCTGCACCTTCAGAATATGTATATCACCTGTTGGTGAGTTCACACCTCTGAGGTTGCCAGATTTTTTTGAGTACAAGCATCCAAGACAGGGTTATTCAGTAGCTTCTAGGCCACTAGGCTGTTACACACAAGCACAAATCTCATAGAAAATATGGACAGAAGAAGGAAATAGTATTTTTCTCTTTGCTGTCAGGTGTAATATGCTGTAACATTAAAGCAAGAGACAATTTAAAAATGAAAATTAAAAAAAGACCAACTAAAAAAAAAAAAGATCTAATAGCACTTTCATATATTGCCAATATATTGCTGCATGAATAGTCCTAGTTGTAATAATCACAATCATTGCAAATTTGGTTTAATGTAGAAATATGGAGTCCACCCCCATTATTCACCTGCTTACGTCTAAAATAGCACTTGCTCCAGCAAATCCTGTTATTTTGCATTTTGTTTTTGATCTGTTGCCGATAGTCAGTTGCACAACACAACAACATGAGCTTCTAAAACAAGTGCATGAAAATCGTTCCGTGTGCATGTGCAATGAATGCTAATGTATCAGTCTTTTCTGTTTTGAGTTGTTGAATAAATAAAATAATCCGTTTTTTTCCCCTGCTAATTCAGTCTGCTCTCCTGTAATGAAAACGTGCCCACTCTTTAAAGGATAATCTGACCCAGAGCTCATCTGCTATGCTTACAGCTCACTTTAAGTTATTTCATAAATTTATCAGTAAAAGAAAAATTGGTCCTCAAGAAAAGAAGTGTCTCCAGTTAAGATGTTGTCTCCTCCATGTGAAAAAGTGTTTGAAATTCCATCCACTAAAGGGTCTATACTATTAATTAATTGTCATATTTTTGTATTTAATATTGGCCTCAAATGGAATTCCATGTTGTTGTTGTTTTTTTTTTGTTTTTTGTGTGTGTGTGTGTGTGTGTGTGTGTGTGTTTATAGCCCAAATGATAAATTTGTCAATCATCGACATATTGCAATTACATCATCTTGACAGACAGTGGTGCTGGACTTAATACTGCTCTTTGCTCGAGCCAATATCACACAAAATAACGGACTTAAGTTCTATGTTCAAAGAATCAAAGGATAGTTATGTCCTGAGTACCTCAAGAATTGAGGTCTGAATACCTGAGGTCTAATGTGTGCAATTCAATTTCTGTATTAAATCTTTGCTCTGTGTGCATAACTCAACTCTGAATGAGGCCCTACATCACTGTATGGCTCAGCCTCGTGTGGCTTGTTTGTTTATTATAGATTAATGGTGGTCTTATTGCTTTATAAAGAACGTATTCATTCAGATTCCACACATTCTTTCTTTTGGATTTTAAAAATCAACTTCCAGAGGCATTTACATTTGTTCATTTAGTTGACACATTTATCCAAGGTGACTTGCTCAAGGACCCAACAGTGGCAGTTTACTGATGCTGGGATTTCAGCTCACAACTTTCCAATCAGTTGCCCAATGCCTTATTCACTGAGCCACCATTGCCCATTTGTTTAATGATGTATAGTTTGAATTGCTCAATAGATCTTCAACTGAAAAAAACCCCCCAAAAAACACAGTGACATGACGCTGCCATGCAAATATGCGCAGAATGCAAATATAGGGCTATGTACAGAATATTAATATGAAGTACTGTATGTGTATCTCCATGAAGCTGGTAAATAGTCTCCACTTATCCTATAGGCCACTTCTAAGCTATAAACCACTGGACTATGGTAATGAGAATCATTCATCAGGCACCAAGCACTTAAATCTCTGCTACATAAACTAAACTACATTATGCACATCAGCAGATAACCAGTGCATTTGCATGCATTCGGAGAATGTGATTTTCTCCTTTTAATCACATGCTTTTTATCTAGGTGTTTTTATAAGTGGCTGTATCCAGCAGTTTGGATCAAAGGCTGTTTTTTCTGCAGATTCAGCACACGTGTATATTTCTGTTAAGATCAAAGCTTCTGTGAAAGTTTACAGCCAGAGCAATAAATGAAAGTCTACACAGCAAAAGCTATGTCATCAGTAATATATAGGGAACATGTAGTTTTTCATGCTTTAGTGCATACAGTATGTTGATTCTTTTGTGTGTAGAGTAAGACTCAGCTGTGTTGTTTCAACATGATGCTAACATTTATGCTACTGTAAGATTTTCTTCTACCTAATAACCCTAGTTCTGATCACTTATGATCTCTTTTCGTGACTGGGATTTAAAATATCACCTGGAACTTGAAGCAGAAATGTGACTGAGTTGCATAGTAATCCTTGTAAATAACATATGATTATCCTTATAAATAACGTTGATGTTCAACAGTATTCAAGATTTATTGTAGTGAAATTCTCGGTTTATTTATTTTTTCTTTTTTTAAACTTCTATCATCTACCCACTCTCCTAGGTTCCTACATTACCCACAGTGACATTCTTGTTGATAGTGGTGCCAGTGTGATTTGACCCTCATGTCATCTCTACCAAAAGAAAGCAATGCAGCAGCACTTTAGTTCTTTCATGATACAGTAATACCACTGTCACTGCCATCATGCTTGTCATCTCGTAGATCACTAACTATCCATGTCTCTGGCATATCTCAGCACAGCTGCGTTATGTAGCTGCATTGTTCTGTGGAACTGTGATGCCAGAGTTTGCAGTCACCACTACTTCTACAATGGATTTCCTCATTAATTGGACAGTTTACATTACTAGAAAATGGTGAGGGAGAAAACAAGCTCTTACTGTTTTTTTAGGAGTTAAACAATGAAACCTGATTGCTATTCCTAATGTTTTTCTCCTACTGAATGCCATTGTAACTGTGCTAGCAACGTCCCCCTGCATCGTCAGAGTGCCAGAAAAATTCGCCAACCAGCAAATTGGCAGCAGAATTGCTAATCACATAACAAATATTTCAATATAAACATATTCATATCGAAACATGTTTCAAAGTGGACTTTTCCTTTAAGCAAAATGCAGAACTAATGTAACCTCTTGGCAGCAGGACATACAGTATGAATGTACAAAATGGAAAAGAGCTGTTTTCACTGTATTCATGGAAATTTAATGAGGTACAATGACTCCATGTTTGTGAGGATGGATGGTGTAACACTTCTCTGACATCTAATAGATTTAGGCCTATACTTGCTCTTTGCTGTCTTTGCTTCTTTAGGTTTCTCACTACTTGAGCAACAATAAATCCCCTGGCCAAGATTGACCTGAGCGTTTGTGTTGTCACTAGAGACTATGGGTACATCAATCCTATACTAAATATCAGGATTAGAGTTGATACTGCCCTGAAACACTGGATCCAAATTAGAACGTACTTCCTGTGTGTGCTGTTGACTGAAACAATAAAGATCCTGCAGTAAGCAAAGACATAACTTGACTTTACCCAGGCTTTCATCACACTTTAATATTATTTCACATAATTTAGCAAGAGTAGCTTGCAGATAGTTGGCTTGCTTATTAAGAATATTTGAGTATCGGATTAGTATTAAGTATCTTCCGGTACCCAGATCACTGAAGTGCTGATTTATTAAGACCCCAAGTACAAAGAGAGTCATTTGTGGTTAATTAGTTTAAAAAGAAATGTGAGTGTGCTCTCTTTTGAAAAGGTGTGTTTAACGAAAACCTTAAAACACAAGCTCTGTTTAAATGCACTTGGGATCAGAGGTGCAAACATGTGGAGAATATCTAATATGAATCTAGATTTCCAGTAGCAATATTCAGTCAGAATTTCAAAGAAAACCATCTAACATTTTATGCTAGACATAATTTTGGGGAACTTTATTAAAATGAGGTTTTTGTGCTGTCTTTGCTTTAGTCTTGTTTTTAGCGTGTACAGAATTTGAGCACACTATCCCATCCCCAAGGTGACTTTGATGCTGTATTTAGTCACACTGCAGGTGCTAAATGAATCTATTTTCTTGATCCTGTATTTTGCGCTATTCATTAAGGCTAATGCAAGATGCAGACAAGCTTGTACATTTTTGTGCATTATGAGGTTATACGCACAGAAGCCTTTTTGTATGTCAGAGCCCAAATGTGTTATCATTTCCAACATGGCAAAGTGAGATCAGTAACTCATACCATTCTCAGATTATTTTTTAGTATTTATTTTTTTGATATTGGATAATCTGCAGTGTATTGCCTAAACTACAAATCATCCACAGGCTCACTTTTAAACATGCCATTATAATTTCAGATAAAGGTAAGACATTGGAAAGAGTAAAGACTAAAATTAGTCATCATAGTTGCACACCGTCAAATGGCAATTCATCTTCTTAGGAGTGTGTTGTCAAGAACAGCTGTGCAATTGCAGATGGTGAATGAATGCCAGACAATGGTGCTGGCTTGCACCATTATCATCCAGTGTTCTGCTTTGTTCAGAGTCACTGGCTGTATGCTATACTAGTTAAAAGACACTACTAGCATACTGCAGTCTGGATGCAACGTATTTCAATGAATCTCAAAAAATACCATAGCAAAACATTCACTGTATGAAAAGCACGAGCTGCACGTCAATGACTCTAGTGTAGCAGATCTTCTGTATATATATATATATATATATATATATATATATATATATATATATATATATATATATATATATATATATATATATACAGTATCTCACAAAAGTGAGTACACCCCTCACATTTTTGTAAATATTTTATTATAACTTTTCGTGGGACAACACTGAAGAAATTACACTTTGCTACAATGTAAAGTAGTGAGTGTACAGCTTGTATAACAGTGTAAATTTGCTGTCCCCTCAAAATAACTCAACACACAGCCATTAATGTCTAAACCACTGGCAACAAAAGTGAGTGCACCCCTAAGTGAAAATGTCCAAATTGGGCCCAAAGTGTCAATATTTTGTGTGGCCACCATTATTTTCCAGCACTGCCTTAACCCTGTTGGGCATGGAGTTCACCAGACCTTCACAGGTTGCCACTGGAGTCCTCTTCCACTCCTCCATGACGACATCACAGAGCTGGTGGATGTTAGAGACCTTGCGCTCCTCCACCTTCCGTTTGAGGATGCCCCACAGATGCTCAATGGGGTTTAGGTCTGGAGACATGCATGGCCAGTCCATCACCTTTACCCTCAGCTTCTTTAGCAAGGCAGTGGTCGTCTTGGAGGTGTGTTTGGGGTCGTTATCATGTTGGAATACTGCCCTGCGGCCCAGTTTCCGAAGGGAGGGGATCATGCTCTGCTTCAGTATGTCACAGTACATGTCACAGTACACTCCCCAGTGCCGGCAGCACTCATGCAGCCCCAGACCATGACACTCCCACCATCATGCTTGACTGTAGGCAAGACACACTTGTCTTTGTACTCCTCACCTGGTTGCCGCCACACACGCTTGACACCATCTGAACCAAATAAGTTTATCTTGGTCTCATCAGACCACAGGACATGGTTCCAGTAATCTACGTCCTTAGTCTGCTTGTCTTCAGCGAACTGTTTTTGGGCTTTCTTGTGCATCATCTTTAGAAAAGGCTTCCTTCCTGGATGACAGCCATGCAGACCAATTTGATGCAGTATGTGGCGTATGGTCTGAGCACTGACAGGCTGAACCCCCACCCCTTCAACCTCTGCAGCAATGCTGGCAGCACTCATACATCTATTCTGCAAAGCCAACCTCTGGATATGATGCTGAGCACGTGCACTCAACTTCTTTGGTCAATCATGGCGAGGCCTGTTGTGAGTGGAACCTGTCCTGTTAAACCGCTGTATGGTCTTGGCCACCGTGCTGCAGCTCAGTTTCAGGGTGTTGGCAATCTTCTTATAGCCTAGGCCATCTTTATGTAGAGCAACAATTCTTTTTTTCAGATCTTCAGAGAGTTCTTTGCCATGAGTTGCCATGTTGAACTTCCAGTGACCAGTATGAGAGAGTGTGAGAGCGATAACACCACACTTAACACACCTGCTCGCCATTCACACCTGAGATCTTGTAACACTAATGAGTCACATGACACCGGGGAGGGAAAATGGCTAATTGGGCCCAATTTGGACATTTTCACTTAGGGGTGTACTCACTTTTGTTGCCAGTGGTTTAGACATTAATGGCTGTGTGTTGAGTTATTTTGAGGGGACAGCAAATTTACACTGTTATACAAGCTGTACACTCACTACTTTACATTGTAGCAAAGTGTCATTTCTTCAGTGTTGTCCCATGAAAAGATATAATAAAATATTTACAAAAATGTGAGGGGTGTACTCACTTTTGTGAGATACTGTATATGCATTTTAAATAAGCTATTTCACATAACAGATGTTTACATACAGTGTACACCACAAGACAAAATAATAACTGAATTTACACTAATGAACCAGTTCAAAAGTTTACATACCCTTGATTCTTAATGGTGTGTGTTGATGATCAATGACAATCAATTTTTATGTTTTGTGATAGTTGTTCATGAGTCACTTGTTTGTCCTAAGCAGTTAAACTGCCCACTGTTGTTCAGAAAAATCCTCCAGGTCCTGCACATTGTTTGCCTTTCCAGCATCTTCTGCATATTTGACCCCTTTCCAACAGTGGCCATATGATGTTGAGATCCATCTTTTCACACTGAGGACAACTGAGGTTCTCAAACACAACTATTACAAAAGGTGCAAACATTCACTGATGCTCAGGGATGCAAAATAATACATTAAGAGCCAGGTGGGTGTTAACATTTGAACAGGATGCTCAGTGTAAATTGTTATTATTTTGTTCAAATATATTTACATGTTTCACAGAAGACAACATAATAACAATTTACAAAAAGATGGATCTCAAAATCATATAGCCACAGTACTAAATAAAAAACAAAATGCTATTTTTATTATCCCTCAGATTCTGCAAGGCATATGTAAGCTTATGACCGCAACTGTATTTATAGTTTTTTGTTGTTGTTGTTGTTGTTTTCCTTCATATAGCCTCTTTGGTATTTTTAGCAAACCGATGACAAGACATTTTAACAATGAAAGCAGAATGTTTAAAGATGACTGAACAAAGAAGTATGTGTTTATTCTCTGCTTTATGTTCAAAGCGGATGTTCAGAGTTTGTGGTGCTAAAAGTCAAAAGTGGTGATGTGAAGTGGCAGTGTGAACCAAAACAAAATAATTTGAAGTTAAATTGTGAATTAATATACTAATCATTAATGGTTAAGCATCAAAACATACAACTGTTAGTCATGTTAGTTCAGTCATGCATGGACTGGACCTTCACAAATTTCAGTTGAATACATCTGGGTTGTCATGTTTCGCACATTTTCATTGTCATCTTCAAGAACTGCTTTATCCTGGGTTTATCAGGGCTGTGGTGGATCCCGAGCCTATCCTGGGAACACTGAGATGGGAATACACCCTGGATTGGATGCCAGTCTGGTGCAGGGCATCGTGCACACACACATTCACATACTCATTCATACCCACGAACGATTTAGTGTAGTCAATTCAACTACATACTGTACATGATTCTGGGAGGAAACCAGAAAACCCAGAGGAAACATGGAGAGAACGTCTCAGGTTACTTGACTCTAACCCTGTTCCCTGAAAAAGCGGGAACGAGATGCTTTGTATCAAACACTAATGAGAACATTCTTTGTTCGACCAGTTGCGAAGCATGTGTGTCAAACATGCCAAGAATTGGCTTAAATAACCTCGGTGAGTTAAGTCATTGATTACGTGCACCTGCAGGTTATAAATAGACGTGAAACGGACATACCTTCAGGTTACACTTTGTCTGAGAGAGGCCAGACACGTCTGCAGTGCAGCATTGAGGCGTAGCATCTCGTTCCCACTTTTTCAGGGAACAGGGTTACAGTCAAGTAACCCGAGATGTTCCCTATCAAAAGCTTCTCTCGATGCTGTGTATCAAACGCTAATGGGAATGAGAATACCAACGCCGCCGCACTGGAAGTGTCTGAACCCCCAAGGTTGTGTAGTGTGTGCAAACAAACATTGAACAAGGTCTCAGACATGCCTAAGGGATGTTGACTCAAGGACATGCGAGCCCGGAGTAGCATGGACATCCAAACTATAGAATCTGACAAATGTGTGCAGAGAGGACCAACCTGCCGCATCAGGCAATGGCATCCCTAACCCAATGTGACATAGTCTGCTTAGTGGACCCCCCGGTTGCGGCCCCCATAGCATATGAAGAGCTGCCTCGACTTACGCCACTGGCTGGTGCAGTGGACGTAAATCTGAAGAGCACGTACTGGACACAGTAAGTGAAGTCTTTCCTGCTCCATTGTCGTGAAAGGTAGAAGACAGAAGGGTTCAAGAACGACTGGATGTTTGGTTGAGAATGGAACTTTTGGAAGATAATTAGGGTGAGGATGCAAAATAGCTTTGACCAGCATAGGGGCAAAGTCTAGGCGGGACCGTGAGACTGAAAGAGTCTGCAAATCCCCAGTTCTCTTCAGAGAAGTAATAGCCATTAGAAAAACGATCTTTAGGGTCAGAAACCTGACAGGTGCTGACTCTAGTGGTTCGAAAGGGGTGTCAACCAGACCCTCGAGCACTATAGCTAAGTCCCACGAAGGGACTGTCACTCTAGTGAGCGGCCTCAACTGTTTGGCTCCACGAATGAAGCGGGCGACTAAAGGGTGCTTTCACACAGAAACACCATCAATCAGAGCATGGCAAGCCGAAATGGCAGCCACTTAGACTCTGAGAGTACCAGGACATGTGCCTGAGGACAATTTCTCTTGCAGGAACTCCAGCACTGAAACAACTTGGCAGTGAACCTGGTCTACATGGTGCGCCATACACCAATTTCCAAAAATGTGCCATTTGAAGGCATAACTTCTTCTAGTGGAGGGAGCCCTGGCACTTAGAATAGTCTCTACTACGTCGGCTGGAAGCCCAGCATCTCTTAGTTGGTCCCCCTCAGGGGCCAGACATGAAGGTTCCAGAGCTTGGGTCGGGGATGAAATACTGTCCCCTGTGCCTGATATAGGAGATCTCTCCTGACATTCTCCTGATATTCTCGCCCACAGCGAGCCATCGAGGAGGGATATTAGATCTGAGAACCATACTCTGGTCGGCCAACAGGGCGCTATCAACAAGAGGCAAGACCCCTGTTGACGGACCTTGGCCAGGACCCCCGAGAGCAGAGCGATCGGGGGAAATGCGTAAAGACCCCGTCTGGGCCATGTATGGGCCATGGTGTCCAGACGCAGGGGAGCTGGGGGAGTCAGAGAGAAGTAGAGGGGACATTGTGCTGTCTCCTGTGAAGCAAAGAGGTCCACCTCTGCTTCGTAAAATCTTTCCCAGATTTGACTGACTACTTTGAGGTGGAGTTTCCATTCCCCGTGTGTCACAGCTTGCCTGGACAGCAAGTCTGCTCCTACATTCATATGCCCTGGTATGTAAATCACCCTGAGGGACAGGAACTTGTCCTGTGCCCACAGCAGAACCTGCTGCGCTAGCCTGTTCAGGCGGCATGAACGCAGTCCGCCCTGGTGATTTATGTTAAGAGACTACCGCCATGTTGTCCACCCGCACTAGGACATGGTAGCCTCTTATCTGCTGGAGGAAGTATTTCAGGGCCCGAAATAGAGCCATCATTTCGAGGCAATTGATGTGCCAGTCGATAAGATGACCTCTCCAGATCCCTTGGGCTGGACGGCCATCCAAGACCGCACCCCAACCCATGAGGGAAGCGTCTGTCGTTAGCATCTTGCGATGACAACACGGACCTAGAGTGGGACCCAAAGTCAGAAACCGGGGTCTGAACCACATAGAAAGGGTACGAAGCCTGGCGCATAACCCTTATTTGCCTCTGGGGATTGGCCCTTGGATGAAGTCCCCTGGCTCTGAGCCACAACTGAAATGATCTCATGTGCAGGAGGCCCAAGGGTATCGCCGTGGATGCAGCTGCCATGAGACCTAGAACCTTCTGAAAGTAATGAACAGTAATTCTCTGGCCTAGCTTGATGTTCTTTAGGGCATTTAGAATGGATTCGACGCGTGCATGAGACAGCTGTGCCTGCATCGTGATCGAATCCCATACAACCCCCAAATACGTTGTCCTCTGAGCAGGAGAGAGAACGCTTTTCTCGGCGTTGAGTCTCAACCCCAGAGATTCGAGATGAGCTAGGACGACATCCGACGTCGAAGCGCCAGCTCTTGTGACTGAGCCAGAATCAGCCAGTCATCTATGTAATTTAAAATGCGGATGCCCTGGAGTCGCAGAGGAGCCAGTGCTACATCCATGCATTTCGTGTACGTGCGAGGTGACAAAGCTAGGCCGAATGGGAGAACCCAATACTGGTAAGCTTCGCCCCCAAAAGCGAACCTCAAGAACTTCCTGTGTTGTGGCAAGATTTCTACATGAAAATATGTGTCCTTGAGATCGATTGTCACGAACCAGTCCCCTGATTGGATCTGAGACACAATCATCTTGATCGTCAACATCTTGAACTTGTATGTTCTGAGGTAGCGGTTCAACCCGCAAAGATCTAAAATTGGATGCAACCCCCCATCTTTCTTGGGAACCAGAAAATACTGGCTGTAATAGCCTGACTCTCTGTCTGGCAGGGGAACACGTTCTATGGCCCCTTTGTCCAGCAGAGCTTGCAATTCCTGTGTCAACAAATGCACTCATTACGGTTTCACGGAAGTGGAGACCACGCCGTTGAAACACGGAGGCCGATATGCAAACTGAATCCTGTAGCCCTTCTCTACAGTCATTTCTACCCATGGAGAGATATTTGGCAGTAGCTTCCACGTTGCCAGCTTCTCTGAAAGGGGCACTAGTTTTGACACTTTGCTTTAATGGGGGGATGTTAGATGTCTGGTGTCCTGAAACATGGCAGGAGGCAACCGAACATCTAACATTTCACTGAGGGTGCCAGGAAGGAGCCTCTACTTTCTGTTGGAACTTCTCACACCCCTCCCTGGGGGGGGCACACCCCCACGGTCCCGGGCACTTGACCCTCAGGACTTGTTTCTGGACAAAATAATCGTCCTCAGATCCGGCCTCTTGCTGGGCTGCTGAGATCGGCCACATTCTCCTTCTGCGACTCTCGCCGCAGGGAGACCGGATTGGGTCAGGGCTGGGTGGCCGACAGCCCTGACAACTGAGCACGGCTGGGAAGAAACTCATCAAATGCTTCTGCATGTCTCTTGACCTCCCTGAACCTAGTGAACCTAGTGGGTCACATACCCATGCGCCTTAGCACCCACGATAGTCAAATAGATCGACGTCGTGGGTACAAAGATCTGCGAGGAGTAAGGCTTACTCCATGAGCGAGATAACTCCTCATGGAGGTCTGGGAAAAAGATCCCAACATCGATCTCTCCCCTTGGCCACCCGACTAATTTGGAGTGCCTGGAGTTCTCTTGCTCCTGTGGCCAGTCTAACTTAAGCCTGGCCACCGTGTTAGGCACTACCTCGAGTAACTCCCCAAATGCTTTGTCGTCACGTGAGGAGCGCTCAGAGGCGGCACTCTCGGTCTCCATATCGCCGGAGGCAAGAGAAACCGCGCCCTCGTCTCGCTCTGAAGAAGCGCCGGGGCATGCTTCAGTAGCGGGGGTGGGGACTTCGCGATCTGGGGAGAGCGCGAGAGAGAGAGGAGGCTCGCGCACTCCTCGTCTCACAGCCAGCTTGACGCGCGAGCCCCACGATCTTAATGAGGACGCCGAGCCTTGAAAGAAAGCAAGCCTCGAGCGAAGCACTCGGATAGAAAATAGCTCACAGTGCTCACACTCAGCGTCCTCGAGAGCAGCAATAGCATGCTCTTCCCCGAGGCACTCCAAACAAAAATCATGCAGATCATCGTCCAGATTAACTTGTGCACAAGGTGGCACACATCGCCTAACCGAAGCACAAGCCATGATATAATTTCTCTTTTAACAACACAGGGGACAACACACACACACAAAGCGGTCTCGAAGACAAAGAAACCTGAAGGTATGTCCGTTTCACGTCTATTTATAACCTGCAGGTGCACGTAATCAATGACGTAACTCACCAAGGTTATTTAAGCCAATTCTTGGCGTGTTTGACTTCGCATGTGTTCTCATTAGTGTTTGATACGCAGCATCAAGAGTAGCTTTTGACAGGGAACATGTCATCACCACTGTGTACTTGCCTTTTTGCGAATAGGCTTGGACACTTTGTACTGACCTGAACGTGTACATTTGAGAACCTGTTGTTTAAACTCTGGTTGGACATTCATTTAATATCCCATTTGAAAGTACAGTTTTCTGCTTGCAGCAATTTTGCAGCACCTTTCACATTTAATATGGTTTAACTGAACATACTCAACACAAAACGTGAAGTATTAGGCCAGCAAAATCAGTATCATATCAGTATGTCTTATCAGTTAAATGCAAGATAATTGGACAGGAAATATGGCACGGTTTTGCAGCTGTTTTCAGCGCCGCAACTGTTTTTAAACTGCAATGCTGATTGGTTCTTTGAAATATCATTCTTGTTTTTGATATCAATTTCCCTATTGTACTGAATTATTTTTCTATTTGAATAAAATTAAATTCTATAGCCTCAGTGGCTGAGATAACTCTCCTCGGTACAGCCAATAACACGTGATTAACTGACAAGAGTCTCAAATTCCTTTTATTTAATTTGAAAAAGGTCATTGCCGCCCATTGTATTAAGGTTCATTGACATCATTTTGTATCATGGGACCAGGGTGGAAATTAACCACTCATACAAATTGAAGTCTTCTGTAGGGACATGTCAACATTATTACAACAGGAATTAGCGAGCAGATCTATTTTCAGGATGGGATCGATTTTAAACAAAGGCATTAGATCTCATGTAGCGGTTTGAGGTGTCGTTCGCTTATGTTGTGTTTTGCTTTTTCAATTTCCTCTATTTGACAGGTCATTTTTATGTTCACCTTCCTCTTTTCTCTCCTTCTTGTTTTAACCTGATAATGTCACAGGAGAGTAGATGAAAAGATGCAATGGCTCTGATTGTTCTTTTGTTTGTGAGTTAAATTGCAAACACACAATCCAAGCTTTGCAAACAGCATGCATAGGAAATTAATTTAGATTGTTATCTGAAGGTATATGTAATGATTAATATCTGCCCACTAAACTCAGACACAGACTGAAATATTTATTCATATTCATGTGCTGATTAGCACATATTGTCCTGGAATAGTCATACAGCGGTGCTTGAAAATTTGTGAACCCTTTAGAATGTTCTATATTTCTGCATAAATATGACCTAAAACATCATCAGATTTTCACACAAGTCCTAAAAGTAGACAAAGAGATCCCAGTTACACAAATGAGACAAAAAATATTATACTTGGCCATTTATTTATCAAGGAAAATGATCCAATATTTCATATCTTTGAGTGGCAAAAGTATGTGAACCTCTAGGATTAGCAGCTAATTTGAAGGTGAAATTAGAGTCAGGTGTTTTCAGTCAGTGGGATGACAATCAAGTGTGAGTGGGCATTATGTTTTTGAGAAAGGAAAACACTGCATTCCAGCATAAGATCTTTATCCCATCTGTGAAACATGGTGGTGGTAGTATCAAGGCTTGGGCCTGATTTGCTGCATATGGGCCAGGATGACTTGCCATCATTGATGGAACAATGACTTCTGAATTATACCACTGAATTCTAAAGGAAAATGTCAGGACATCTGTCCATGAACTGAATCTCAAGAGAAAGTGGGTCATGCAGCAAGACAATGACCCTAAGCACACAAGTCATTCTACCAAAGAATGGTTAAAGAAGAATAAAACAGAGGAATAAAAAAATGTATTTTGGAATGGCCAAGTCAAAGTCCTAACCTTAATCCAATAAAAATGTTGTGGAAGGACCTGAAGCAAGCAGTTCATGTGAGGAAACCCACTAACATCCCAGATTTGAATATGAATATGGTAATATTGGATAATTTTCCTCAATAAATAAATGACTAAGTATAATATTTTTGTCTGATTTGTTTAACTGGGTTCTCTTTATCTACTTTTAGGACATGTGTGAAAATCTGTTGATGTTTTAGGTCATATTTATGCAGAAATATAGAACATTCTAAAGGGTTCACAAACTTTCAAGCACCACTGTATATACAGGTGCATCTCAGAAAAATGTAATATTGGGGAAATGTTTATTATTTTCCATAATTTAATTCAAAAAGTAGAACTTTCCTTTTTTATCTTGATGACTATGGCTTACAGCTCATGGAAATCAAAAATCCAGTATCTCAAAATATTAGAAGAAATAATTTATAATACAGAATTGTCAACCTTCTGAAAAGTATGTTAATTTATGCACTCAATACTTGGTCGGGGCTCCTTTTGCACGATTTACTGCATCAATGTGGCTTGGTATGGAGGCAAACAGCCTGTGGCACTGCTGAGGTGTTATGGAAGCACAGGATGCTTTGATAGCGGCCTTCAGCTTGTCTGTATTGTTGGGTCTGGTGTCTCTCATTTTCCTCTTGACAAAATTCAAGTCAGGCGAGTTGGCTGGGCAATCAAGCACAGTAATACCACGGTCAGCAAACCAGTTACTAGTAGTTTTGGCTCTGTGGGCAGGTGCCAAGTCCTGCTGGAAAAGGAAATCAGCATCTCCATAAAGCTTGTCAGCAGATGGAAGCATGAAGTGCTCTAAAATCTTCTGGTAGATGGCTGCATTGACTCTCGACTTGAGAAAACACAGTGGACCAACACCAGCAGATGACATGGCACCCAAAATAATCACTGACTGTGGAAACTTCACACTGGACTTCAAGCAACTTGGATTCTGTGCCTCTCCACTCTTCCTCCAGACTCTAGGACCTTGATTTCCAAATGAAATGCAAAATTTACTTTCATCTGAAAAGAGGACTTTGGACCACTGAGCAAAAGTGTTTTGAGTAAAAAGGTGTTTTGAGTTAATTATCTGATTAGAGCTCTTCTCAGGTCGACATTGCTGCATTATAAATTCTTTATTCTAATATTTTTCCAGTATCTCATTTCCATGAGCTGTAAGCCGTAATCATCAAGATAAAAAAAAAGACCATTTGTGATTCAAGAAACATTGTGGTGTTGACAAGTAGTTTGTGAAGCATTAAAGCTCAAAATAAAAAAAAGAAAACAGATATTACCAAGGGACATACGAGACCTATTCACATGCTAATTACTGTTTACCTGATTTCTTTCCAGCACTGAAAAAGGGCCGCTTTTGGATCACGCCTGACCCGTACCACAACGACGACAACATTCAGATCGGCCGTGAAGTGAAGATCTCATGCCAGGTGGAGGCGACACCCCCTGAGGAGCTGCAGTTCAGCTGGCTGAAGAATGGCCGAGCTCTGCGCAGCTCTGAACGCATGGTCATTACCCAGACTGACCCTGACATCTCCCCAGGAACCACCAACCTGGACATCATCGATCTGAAGTTCACCGACTTTGGCACCTACACCTGTGTGGCGTCGCTCAGAGGCGGGGGCATCCCAGAGATCAGCATCGACGTTAACATCTCTTCCACCACTGGTGAGCCTCACACACACTTGCTGGCCTGAGCTACTGGATCACCACCCACACGTTTTGTATAGCACTTCACATGTCAGAGTAATTAAAGTCTACATGCTATAAGGGATATCTGCTGTGTCAATATATGCAAGTTTTATGAGAGCATTTCAGTTAGTCATTTGCTGTACTGTTTCCTTTACTCCGCTATGACACTGACTTTTTTCCTTAATAATGAGACCTTTTTTTTCTGAATGTGTAATCAGACCTGTATTTCTATGTATGCAGTTGATATACAGTATATTTTCATATTTTATATTTCATTTTAAAGATCCTGATATTTAAAGCTTCATTATATATGTGTAGGTTTTTATAAGATTTATCCATTCATGCAGTATGCCATTAAGGAAGTGTATTGAGATAGAGGAAGTCGAAGGAAGATAGGCAGGATAAATAAGCTAGCCCCTCTAATTAGCACTCATTGAGTTAATCAATAAGCTTCCATCTATCAGTACAGTATCACCATTCATTATCATCATGCTCATCTTGGAGTAAAGGGAGGTGAACCAGATCAATACCCAGTCTAAGGAAGCATTGCCTGACCTATAGGAATCCCACCAGAATGCCAGACTTTCATCTCCCATCTGGTTGTCCGTCTGCTGCTGTTCAGTGATTTGTTACAGTCGGTTTGCAGGGATCTCACTTTCTTTTAATATTTTTAAAGCGAGAAGTAGTGAATGAATATCTAGACTCCTGTATATGTTTAGAAAAAGGGCTTCTCAGAGGTTCTTTGGATGGTTCATAGCTATCTAAATGGCTTTAACTCAAAACCCTTTCTGAACAGGAAGCCCTCTGTTGTAGGATTTTACAGAGAAACAAACTGAAGAACCTTTAGTGGGCAAGATTTATGATTTTCAAATGGTATATGTAGTCTGATCAAAACTCAGAGATCTAAATAACTAACATATATATATGCACCATTAAAGTTAAAGCTTAAAATGATTTTTATTGATTTAAAAAGGTATTCTTTTGTTTTCTGCAGAGAATAACATCTGATCTTTCAAAAATGTAATACATATAATGTTTTAAGTATTTCTTTTTGTTTGTCTAATATGACCTAGTCACTTATTTGCCTGCTAAATAAGCAGGCTGTCAAGACAATATAGCACTTAATATTTGCAGAGGAAACATCTCGGGTTACTTGACTGCAACCCTGTTCCCTGAAAAAGCAGGAACGAGATGCTGCGTATCAAACTCTAATGAGAACATTCTTTGTTTGACCAGTTGCAAAGCATGTGTGTCAAACATGCCAAGAATTGGCTTAAATAACCTCGGTGAGTTACGTCACTCTGATTACGTGCACCTGCAGGTTATGAATACACGTGAAATGAAACTACCTTCAGGTTACGCTTTGTCTGAGAGACGACAGACACGTCTGCAGTGCAGAATTGAGGCGCAGTATCTCGTTCCCACTTTTTCAGGGAACAGGGTTACAGTCAAGTAACCCGAGACGTTCCCTATCAAAAGCTACTCTCAATGCTGCATATCAAACGCTAATGGGAACAAGAATACCAACGCCGCCACACTGGAAGTGTCTGGACCCCCAAGGTTGTGTAGTGTGTGCGCACAAACATTGAAAAAGGTCTCAGACATGCCTAAGGGATGTTGACTCAAGGAGATGCGAGCCCGGAGTAGCATGGACATCCAAATTATAGAATCTGACAAATGTGTGCGGGGAGGACCAACCTGCCGCATCACACACTTGTTGCAAGAGGACACCTCTTGCCAAAGCCATAGAAGATACAAACCCCTGGTTGAATGGGCCCTAACTCCCAGCGGCAAAGCTTGACCACGTGCCTCATAGGCTAGGGCAATGGCATCCCTCACCCAATGTGACATAGTCTGCTTAGTGGCAGCCGCCCCCGGTTGCGGCCCCCATTGCATATGAAAAGCTGCTCTGACTTACGCCACTGGCTGGTGCGGTGGACGTAAATCTGAAGAGCACGTACTGGACACAGTAAGTGAAGTCTTTCCTGCTCCGTTGTCGTGAAAGGCGGAGGACAGAAGGCTTCAAGAACAACCGGATGTATGGTTCGAGAATGGAACTTTTGGAAGATAATTAGGGTGAGGATGCAAAATAGCTTTGACCAGCCCAGGGGCAAAGTCTAGGCAGGACCGCGAGACTGACAGAGCCTGCAAATCCACAATTCTCTTCAGAGAAGTAATAGCCATTAGAAAAACCATCTTCAGGGTCAGAAACCTGACAGGTGCTGACTCTAGTGGTTCGAAAGGGGTGTCAACCAGACCCTCGAACACTATAGCTAAGTCCCACGAAGGGACTGTCGCTCTAGTGGGCGGCCTCAACTGCTTGGCTCCACGAATGAAGTGGGTGACTAAAGGGTGCTTTCCCACAGAAACCCCATCAATCAGAGCATGGCAAGCCGGAATGGCGGCCGCATAGACTCTGAGAGTACCAGGACATGTGCCTGAGGACAATTTCCCCTGCAGGAACTCCAGCACTGAAACAAATTGGCAGTGAACTGGGTCTACATGGTGCGCCATACACCAATTACCGAAAATGTGCCATTTGAAGGCATAACTTCTTCTAGTGGAGGGAGCCCTGGCACTTAGAATAGTCTCTACTACATCGGCTGGAAGCCCAGCATCTCTTAGTTGGTCCCCCTCAGGGGCCAGACATGAAGGTTCCAGAGCTTGGGTCGGGGATGAAATACTGTCCCCTGTGCCTGATATAGGAGATCTCTCCTGACGGGAATCGCCCACAGCGAGCCATCAAGGAGGAATATTAGATCTGAGAACCATACTCTGGTCGGCCAACAGGGCACTATCAACAAGAGGCGAGACCCTTGTTGACGGACCATGGCCAGGACCCCCGGGAGCAGAGCAATCGGGGGAAATGCGTAAAGACCCCATCCGGGCCACGTATGGGCCATGGCGTCCAGACCCAGGGGAGCTGGGGGAGTCAGAGAGAAGTATAGGGGACATTGTGCCGTCTCCTGTGAAGCAAAGTGGTCCACCTCTGCTTCGTAAAATCTTTCCCAGATTTGACTGACTACTTTGGGGTGGAGTTTCCATTCCCTGTGTGTCACAGCTTGCCTGGACAGCAAGTCTGCTCCTACATTCATATGCCCGGGGATGTAAATCGCCCTGAGGGACAGGAACTTGTCCTGTGCCCACAGCAGAACCTGCTGCGCTAGCCTGTTCAGGTGGCATGAACGCAGTCCGCCCTGGTGATTTATGTAAGAGACTACCGCCATGTTGTCCACCCGCACTAGGACATGGTAGCCTTTTATCTGCTGGAGGAAGTATTTCAGGGCCCGAAATAGAGCCATCATTTCGAGGCAATTGATGTGCCAGTCGAGAAGATGACCTTTCCAGATCCCTTGGGCTGAACGGTCATCCAAGACTGCACCCCAACCCGTGAGGAAAGCGTCTGTCGTTAGCATCTTGTGATGACAACACAGACCTAGAGTGGGACCAAGTCAGAAACCGGGGTCTGAACCACATAGAAAGGGTACGAAGCCCCTGGCGTGTAACCCTTATTTGCCTCTGGAGATTGGCCCTTGGATGAAATCCCCTGGCTCTGAGCCACAACTGAAACGATCTCATGTGCAGGAGGCCCAAGGGTATCACCGTGGATGCAGCTGCCATGAGACCTAGAACCTTCTGAAAGTAATGAACAGTAATTCTCTGGCCTAGCTTGATGTTCTTTAGGGCATTTAGAATGGATTCGATGTGTGCATGAGACAGCTGTGCCTGCATCGTGATCGAATCCCATACAACCCCCAAATACGTTGTCCTCTGAGCAGGAGAGAGAACGCTTTTCTCGGCGTTGAGTCTCAACCCCAGAGATTCGAGATGAGCTAGGATGACATCCCAATGTTGAAGCGCCAGCTCTTGAGACTGAGCCAGAATCAGCCAGTCATCTATGTAATTTAAAATGCGGATGCCCTGGAGTCGCAGAGGAGCCAGTGCTACATCCATGCATTTCGTATACGTGCGAGGTGACAAAGCTAGGCCAAATGGAAGAACCCGATACTGGTAAGCTTCGCCCCCAAAAGTGAACCTCAAGAACTTCCTGTGTTGTGGCAAGATTTCTACGTGAAAATATGCGTCCTTGAGATCGATTGTCACGAACCAGTCCCCTGATTGGATCTGAGACACAATCATCTTGATCGTCAACATCTTGAACTTGTATGTTCTGAGGTAGCGGTTCAACCCGCGAAGATCTAAATTGGATGCAACCCCCCATCTTTCTTGGGAACCAGAAAATACCGGCTGTAATAGCCTGACTCTCTGTCTGGCAGGGGAACACGTTCTATGGCCCCTTTGTCCAGCAGAGCTTGCAATTCCTGTGTCAACAAATGCACTCATTACGGTTTCACGGAAGTGGAGACCACGCCGTTGAAACACGGAGGCCGATATGCAAACTGAATCTTTCTACCCATGGAGAGGTATTTGGCAGTAGCTTCCACACTGCCAGCTTCTCTGAAAGGGGCACTAGTTTTGACACTTTGCTTTGATGGGGGGATGTTAGATGTCTGGTGTCCTGAAACACGGCAGGAGGCAACCGAACACCTAACATTTCGCTGGAGACTGCTGTTCCCCGAAACACCAGTGGCGGTGGAGATTGTACAGCGGCCCCCTGAGGGTGCCAGGGAGAGCGCTCAGCCAGCCAGCGAGTGGAGCACTCGGATAGAAAATCGCTCACAGTGCTCACACTCCAGCATCCTCAAGAGCAACAATAGCATGCACTTCCCCCAAGGCACTCCAAACAAAAATCATGCGGATCATCATCCGGAATAACTTGTGCACACGGTGGCACGCATTGCCTAACCGAAGCACAAGACATGATGTAATCTCTCTTTTAACAAGACAGGAGACAACACACACACACACACAAAGCGGTCTCGAAGACAAAGAAACCTGAAGGTAGGTTCGTTTCATGTCTATTTATAACCTGCAAGTGCATGTAATCAGAGTGACGTATCTCACCGAGGTTATTTAAGCCAATTCTTGGCGTGTTTGACACACATGCTTCACAACCGGTCGAACAAAGAATGTTCTCATTAGCGTTTGATACGCAGCATCGAGAGTAGTTTTTGATAGGGAACTACCTAGCTGCCATAGACAATACAGACACAAGTCAACATCAGTGTTCTTGTAACGTTTAAAGCAATAGGACAAAACTTATTTACATATGACTTATTAAATAATATGAATTGCATGCTCATTGATGCAGTTATCCAATCAGCCAATCACATGGAAACAACACAGTGCACAGGACCATGCAGACATAGATCAAGAGCTTCAGTAACTGTTCTCTTCAAACATCACAACACATCAAGCCTTGAGGAGGACAAGCTACTACAGCTGAAGACCACATCATGTTACACTCCTGTCACTCAAGAAAATGAATCTGAGGCTACAGTGGGGACATGCTCACTGAAACTGGACTGGTAAAGATTGGAAAACATTGCATGTTCTTTTTCCAGTCTTCCTTAAATTTTGACATGCTCTGGATTCTGATATGCTTTTCTGCTCACCATAGTTGTAAAGAGTGGTTATTTGAGTTGATGTAGCCTTCCTGTCAGCTCAAACCAGTTAGACCATTCTTCTCTGACCTGTCTAATCAACAAGCCATTTCCTCTACAGACTGTTATGCATGAAAATCCCAGGAGATCAGCAGTTTATGAAATACTCAAACCAACTGGTCTTGCACCAACAATCATGCCATGGTTAAAGCCACTGAGATCACATTTTGTCCCAATCTGATGTTAACTGAAGCTCTTGATCTATATTTTATCCATTGTGTTGCTGACACGTTTGGCTGTACAGGTAATAAAGTGGTTGGTGTGTATAAATTAGAAACATCATGACATCATTCCTTACATGAAGCCTCTTAATCAGATATTATTAACTTTTAGGTACAATAAAGCATTCAGCCATGTCATATGTTGTATTAAACTATTCTTGAGCCTAGTGATATATACAGTATTCTCACAAAAATGTATGCTGATGGTTCAAAAATGTTCAGAAATGCATTAGGATGCATTGGTTTCCTGTTTATTACCAGCTGTCTGCTTGCTCTAGCAAATCCACATCAACAGCTCTCCACCACATTTGCACCAGCATTGTCTTGACCTTCCAGCATAATTGTGTAATAGAGAGACTGTAATCCTTTGATAATCCCCCATTCACTAAAACTCTGGAATTAAGCATGCCTGCCATGTTTGTTTTCTTGTTATCTTTTAAATAGGTACAACCTGTAATTTTGGATGTGTCAGTGGAATTTAAAAAACGTCCTGAGCACACTTCTACACACAATATGCCATTTAAAAAAAAGAAAGAAAATCTCTGCTTTTTTCCCCTTTATTATATATTTGTGAAGATGAACTTGAGGTGTGCCTGAAAGGAGCCATTGAAAGAATATTTCAAGGAGTAAAACACAACAGGGCATGTTATATATAGGAAAATATTCAACAACTGGATGGTGTAATGCTGCCTTGACATGAAGCAGAGAATTTTTTTTATTAATTAACGTATGATGTCATACTTTCTATTCATTTATAGTTATGTTTAACCTTGTGGTACATTTGTATAACAGGCTACTGTAATCACTTTTGTTAAAGCAGCTATTAACAGTTGTTCCCTCGCCAGCCTCTCCTATTTTCTTTTTTGTGTTGTTGAAAAACTGCAAACCCTTCTGTCCTGGAGACTTTCCAGTGTTGGAAAACTTACCACTGACTGTTACAAGCGCTGACACTGGAGACTCCTTCCAGAAATGCTAAATAGAGGTCTCTTCATATCGACTTCACCATATCAACAATTGCATGCATTACACAAGAGCCGTGCTGTTATAGAAAATTCATCAACACCTTCTGACCAATCAGAATCAAGCATTCAACAGCACTGTGGTATAATAATAATAATAATAATAATAATAATAATAATAATAATAATAATAATGTCGCCAATTATCCAGGGTGAAGAAATATATATATACAGTACTATGCAAAAGTTTTAGGCACATGCAAAGAAATGCTGTAGATTGAAGATGCCTTCAAAATAATGAAATGAAGTATTTCTACATTAAAAAAATACCATAAAGAGCAGTAAACAGTAGTAAATGAAACAAAGTCAATATTTGGTGGGACAATTTTTTTTTATTAAAAAAAATAGTAGTCTCCGGGACAATTTTGCAGTTTTATAAGGAAATGAGCTGGTAAGTTTTATTGAGCATCTTGCAGAACCAGCCACAGTTCTTCTGAAGACTTTGACTTTCGCACTTGCTTCTTATTTTTGCAGCAAAACCCAGGAGCCTTCATTGTGTTTTTTGTGTGAAAAGTGTCTCTTATGTAATATGCTGCTTTCTTTAATGACATACAAACATTTTTCAGTAACATTTAATTTTGTGCTAGAAAACTAATGTTTGGGAATCTAAAATGTTTTTTGTACTGACTTGATAATGAGGAAGTCATAAAATAAAAAAGCTATAACAAAGTTTGTACTAAAAAAAAATAGGGTGCCTAAAACTTTTGCAAAGTACCATGTATATTACCATGTATAAATATATATATATATATACACACACACTCACATACATGTATATATTTCAGATTCAGTATAAAGTGTGTGGTCTTTAGATATGCTTGCATCTCTGCTGAGATGCTAATTTGTTTGTTTTCAGTTTATCTTGGGTGAGCCCAGGACAGTAATAACCGTTAGTCCATGTGTTTTCACCCTGCAGCCTGTTTCAGATAAACTGTTTAGCGTTGGATGTAGGATTTCTGAAGGGGTGCAACTGCAGGGTCAAGTAGAGTCTTAATAAACGCATTTGTCAGCGACTAAGCGGCAGGTCTGCCAGGGTTTCATGCTGTGGAAATGTTTGCAATGAGATTGAGCCCAGAATAATGTTTGAACACATCTTAGCTATGCTAGGGCACGCCATAGACTGTGGTAAGGAAAGGCAGAGAGTGAGAGGTGATGGGGGAAATTGGTCATAAATTGCTTATAGTTTAAGATATATGTTTGTCATGTTTTTGTAATATATACATATACATAAATAAAATATATGTAAATATATTTTAAATTCTATCAACACATATTTTGAAAAATATATGCAAATATATTTCCTTTGCATATGGGACTGAATTCAATTTCAATTTGAACAGTATGATTTATTCATGAAAAGTATCCAAACAAGTACTGAGGATTTTCCCCCTTGAGTAGTAGAATGGTAAAAAAAAAGAGTGATGAAACCCATGGAAAGGGAGAGTTGGCTCGATTTTTATGGAATGGGGTAAAATGTAATCAATCTTCATTCTACTTTCTAGCTTTAATGAAGCTGTAGAGAGCAGACTGGATGCTTCTTTTGGCCACCAGGCAATTAATCTTTGCATGAGTCTGTACATTTAAACATGCAGCCCTTAGAAATGCTCAGAGAGGACAATGAGGCTGTCCAAGATAGTGCTCCTTTTATATGTTCAATCAACATGATGGTTCCGTCGTCCTTTAGAGTGAATACAGAATCCATCAGACTTGTAATCAAAGTAATTAAGTTGAAGGTCTTTGGGTTTTGCTTCCATTTAGCTGCAAATAGAAAGCATTTACAAAGGACTTGTCACAGGTGAAACAGAAAAGTATCAAGGCTGATTAACCTGAGAGCTCTGTTTAATTTTAATATGAATTACAAGACTAATGTAAATGAATGGCAAGGGTTACTTAGAGCTTTTATGGGATTTCTCATGCCTTACATTTATATTTATATCTTGGATGACCAAAATTCTTTATGGACTTTCCCTATTGTCTTTCTGAATTGCCACTGCCATCCTGTTATCATCATTAATCAGGGTTCAGTGACACCCTATTGTCATCATCATGGTCTTCATGTGCTGCCTTAAACATGAACTTATGGACTCGGAAAAAAAAAAACAGTAAATACAACTGTTTATATAGTAAACACAAATATTAGTAAATACAAGTAAATACAAATATTATAATAATAATTATATAATTAATTGTATGTGCAAATATATATATATATATATATATATATATATATATATATATATATATATATATATATATATATATATATATATATATATAAGAAGCATCCAGTCTGCTCTCTACAGCTTCAGTAAAGCTAGAAAGTAGAAAGAAGATTCATGACTACATTTTACCCCATTCCATAAAAATATTTCTTATATATATATATTTCTATACATAGCATTTCACCTAATAACTGTGAGTCACCCCAAATGGAATAATTGTACTGAAAATCTGCTAACCAAAGAAACAGTATGTTTAGTCTTACTGGTTTGACACAGTGGCACAGTAACAGATACTTCATGCTTGAAATATTATACAGTATACGACAGTAAAAGTAACTTTGCTTATACTGCTTTAACACACTCCAGTCTTTGAGGTGAAGTCTTCAGAGGTAGCTAATGCTAGTCTAATATTTATATTACCAGGAAACTGTGAGAAAATAATTATTTCTATATATGAATTTTGCCTAGTCTGCTAATTGTCACTAGGTCATGTTTTTCCCCGTAAGGTGATGCTTGAGGTTGTTCATGTTCTTTGCATTTGTGGGAAAGTTTTAGATCCTCTCTGGCACATCCTATAGTTGACCCTGATGAGTGTGTGCGCAGCCTGTAAAGTCACTGTGGCAAATAATAGCAGTGTACAGCCCACTCTCTTAGGAAAGGTTTTAGTGTCTTTATAATACAGTAGAAAGTGCATGGATTGGACTAGACTACAATTTGTTTAGTGTGGGAGGAATATATTCACCTAAAATCTACTCACAGGAACTATTTTTCCCCAGTTACAGTATAGAATGAAATTTAGTCCCGTGCATTAGACTATACTGAAACAACTAGTATGGCACAGACATCGACAAATATTACGGTTATGATACTATGGCTTTTGAGCCATCTTTTATTTATAATTTTATGCTTTTAAAGTGGTGACGCCATACAAAAAAAAAGGAAATTCTTCTCTATCATTAGTTGTTTAGTGTACTTTTATTCTTGTATTATGTCATATGGTCCTTTTTTGCAATGCAGTAAGGAAAAAGTGACCATCCTTTCAGTGGACTGGTAAATTGAGCAATATAATTAGTTTTGCCTATTCAGTTTATTTTTACAGTACTATTAATCTCAGAAACATAGTTATCTTATCTTATAGCTATCCATGCTCACTAGGTAATGCCATTTTATATGGCATGCTGTAAAAGCCATTAAGTCACAATGAAAATAGTAGTTTAATCCTGTGGTTCCTATAGGGAGCTTTGTAGAAATTATAACCTTATGGGAACTTTAGCACTTCCTGTTTCAAAGAAAGGATATGAGGAAAGGAACGATAAACTACCGAATGGAAATTCCTCCAAACCTTGTAAAATACTGTGTGAAACATATGTGGTCATCATGCTATTCAGCAACATGACCCTCTTTCTCAATGTATTGGTCAGTAAGTTCAGGGAACTGCATCACTAGGTTTTCTTTGAATAGAATGCTGTAGGGTGAAGCCTAGTCCTGCTCAAGCAGTCCAATTAGCTGGGGAATGGAGCCGTGGAGCTGCCATGGAGTGCTTTTTTGTGCAGTTCAGCTAGGACACAATTTTCTTGCATTGCTTCTTGGATAAGTCAGACTTGTTTGAGTATGCTGTTTTATCAGTTCCTCTAGTTGGCTTTCTGCTTTGTAGATTTCACTCAGCACCTCTTGTGTTGCTGTAATGCTGTCCATTCTCGTGCTTCTTGATTGCTTTGAATCCTGTGTGCATGTTTGGAACAAGCACTAGCTAGGAGATTAATTAGCAGTGGAATTATAAGCATCATAAGCCTCTGGAATTAGAAGGTTAACTTCATTTGACACTGTCTTTTAACATGTTCCAAACGTCTGGATTGCACTTAGTTACTGTTCCCCTGAATAGTTTTGAAAGCAGGAAAATGTTGTCCTACTACCATCTTAAGGCATCAAATGCATGGCATATCTTATAATTGAACCATCAGACGTGTTTTATTCTTGTGTCCCATTGCATTTATTTATTCAGAGTCTCTGGCTAGCAGGCACCCCAGATACCATCAAAAAAACAAAAAAACAACAACAACAAAGTATAGTCTGTTCCAACGCAAACAGGCTGGTGAGTGATTACAAAGCTGTTCAAGGCTTTGCTGAGTTCATGAAATTCTGAAGGTACAATATTAGAAGAATATCAATAAGAATATGGGGTTTATAAATTTTTCTTCTGCTTTATACATTTTCATCTAGGCCTTCTGTATTGTATTTCTCTCTCTCTCTCTCTCTCTCTCTCTCTCTCTCTCTCTCTCTCTCTCTCTCTCTCTCTTGAGTTCTCTTTCCTAATATTTGCCCTTTACAGTTCATGCCTGAGTTTACCCTCATCCAGCAGCTTTCAGATATTTGATTAAAAAACGGGAAACGGGAGGTGTGCATATTTTAACCCAAATGGTTACACTGAGAATGAATGTCATGGCTGGCACCTTTTATTTACTGACACAATTCTAATGCTTCCACTTTCCACTCCACCGGTATCCTGTCAACAGTAAGCTCTTTCTGAAGCATTGTTCAGAGAAAGGCTTGTCTTTCTGCATTGTCATTTGAAAACAGGCACACATACTGTACATTCAAGCTTGCATTTCAGTGGAAAGACACATTTATCCTAAAAACTCACAAAGACACAATGCACAGCTTATAGTGCAGAGACCTGCACACATTTACGCATCTAGAGAGACAGATACTGACAGGCTGTGTTGCTATGGCAATGAGCAAATGACGTAATTCCACTTATTTCAAAGGCCTGTGTCAGGTTTATTTATTTAATTGTCTTGTCGCAGCGTTTCCTGGCTGGTCTGACTCCAAAATGCTTGGCTCCCCTTGGCAGAGAAGCTGAAAGCTGAGTGATGTATGCTTTTAAACAATTCATATTTTGTAGACTGCTTACTGTTGGAAGAACTTATCATTTTCGAAGAAGTGGTTAGGTTCCAGTCATATCCAAGAAAGATAAGCAGTTTTGTCGTTTGAAACTGTCTGACTTTGTAAGAAATGCTTGTTTCTGAGCTGTGCTTTGTAGCCTTAGCCAAGGACAAATCACGCATGAATCATCTGAATACAGCTTTACCCAGGGCATAAATGATAAACAGAGGACAGCTAAAGATGTTTGAATTTTAAGTAATAAGAAACTGGAAACTCGTTCTGTTGTAGTAAGAGAGCATGGTGAGCACCAGTGGTGTAGGGTTTATACTGGCTAAAAGAAGAAATGCAGTTATATCTCAGCTGCTTTTCTCTCAGGTACTATTTCAGTAGCCTTCTATACAGTGATGATGGTTCCTTCGGGCTTCCAGTAATAGCTGTTATGGAGCAGGATTTCATTACTGTGGACCAGAGAGAGCAGCCGCTAGCCCAAACAGCCCTAATTGCTAGCCGGTGTTGGAGCATTTACAGCCTTTTGGTAGGAAAGGTGGCCGGTGCTTAATGGCCTAGTGCTGAGCTTAGGTCAGGCCGTTCTCCATTAGTGTAACGGCTGTTCATTACAGCTTGTTTTCAGGACATTGCTAATAAACTGGAATGGTTTCCATCATTAAGCAGCACTGTGCTGTTCTACTCCAGTGTTTAAATCTAGTATGTAAAGGAACAAAGAATAATTATATTCACAAAAAACAGCTTATATAACAATGCCTTGTGCTCATTTTCTATAATTTCACAGATTTACGCTCATCTTACAGGATAATGGAGAAGTACAGAGAGTACAGTCCTTGAGCTTTGAGTGAGAGGTATTTGTTAAATGTCTGAACAATGCAAAAGGAACTGAAGAAAGGATCTTAAAATGTGACACTTCTTTACTAGTCATTTCATTACATTACTAGCTAGGTTGTATTAATCTATTAGCTTTAAACAGGATTGTTTGTTCCTGAATGATTAAATGTTGAAACATTATTTAAATGCATATTAATCATACATAAGAGTTTCTCGTTTATTTCATTTCTTTGATCTTGAGAAACTAGAATAAGTGTTTTGTGAAATGTTCAGAGATTTATTTTGTCCATATATTGATTCATGTTGTTATATTAATCTATTCCAGATATGTTTATCATTATTCTGACTGTTGTGGTTCATGTAATTTTGCATTCATCTGCTCCAGGCTTTAAATCAGACATTCACTTTCATGTTATGATAGTTCATTGCTGTCAGTCTTGCACGAAAAAACCCACTATACACATCAGCACAATCTGCCGCTGTAGACCATTCTGAGTGACCCGGTCTGTTGGCTTTCTAGAGCCCCATATCAGTCCCTCCTCTGTTTTTCTCTTTCTTAGTTCCCCCCAATCTGACCGTGCCACGGGGCAAGTCCCCATTGGTGGTGCGGGAAGGAGAGACGGTGGAGCTGGAGTGCCTTGTTTCAGGAAAGCCCAAGCCCATCATCCTGTGGTCACGGGCTGATAAAGAGGTGCCGATGCCAGACGGAAACATGCAGATGGAAAGCTATGATGGTGTGCTGCGCATCGTCAACGTGTCTCGTGAGATGAGTGGCTCCTACCGATGCCAGACCAGCCAGTACAATGGCTTCAACGTCAAACCTCGGGAAGCCTTGGTGGAGCTCATAGTGCAATGTAAGTGTCCCATCTTCATTGAATATCATTTGAAAGTTATTTATTATGATACTACAGCGCTGTTGAATTATTTAATCTAATTGGCCAGAAGGTGTTGATTAATTTTCTGTAATTGTGATGTCCCTGACAGTAGTGCTGGTTGTAATTTAAATAATAGGTTTATATCAATGAGCTTGTTCTAATATGTTAACATTTATAGTAACAACCCATTCACAGGGACTTGAACAGTGGATGATTTACATAATCTAAGGCTAATAACAAATGAATATAAAATGAGTTATTTAAGAAAGAAAAACATGTATGTATCGATATCGATAATGGTATTAGCCCAATACATAGCTCATTTACACATATTCATAAAAGATGCCTTGATACCATCTGATATCAGATGACACTCTGTGACATAAAGCTAATTTAGGTTGCCATGCTAATGAATAGCCAACATGAAATAATAATTATTATTAATGTTATAATGATAATTATAATTAATGACCAAAAGCAAAGCAATGTTCATTACTAACGTCACACAGCAGCAATGATGCAAGCTAGGTTAGAAAAAATGTCCACAGACAACACTAGGTGAGTGAAACTAACAGCGTTTACCCAGTGTATTGTTCTTGATGATCAACTGCTATCAGCCACTGACAACAGAGATTCTGATGCACTGAAAACAAAAACGTACGTTACTTTACTTCAGTACAGAAGCACTTTGTGAAACAAAACTCATTCTCCACTGCACCCTTATGCCATCCAAGATAATGCAGCTAATGCACTTCATTTAAAACATGTTCCTTTATAAGGAACAAGCTGACTGGACTTTGCATGGAAACGTGTGCGCTTTTAATAGCAAAGGGTTTGTATGCTCTGATACTCATTTTAATTCAACATGGGAAAAGAAAATAAACACAAATACTGTATACTGGTTATTTACCCACTGTCTCATGTCACAATTTTTAGCTCAACGGTTTTATAATTGCACCTGGCAGATCTCTACACACAAAACAGGCTTAGTAATGAAGAGTGCTCAAGAGCAAAGTGTCCTGCTTATGCTTCTTTTGGTTGTTGGCGGCTGTAGATCCAGTCTGTGGTGTTAGCGCCCTCTTCATGACAATTTGGCAATGAGTTTCGGTAATTAGTCAAAGGCTGATTTAGATTGGCTTGCCTGAGATGGGGCATGGTTTTCACTGAGGGATTTGGTAGGTCTCAAACTAGGCTTATTCCATTAATTATTAAACATTAAGCAGTTAATATCTCTCAAAACAAAATTTGTCTCCTCATAAGTGATAATTGAATACTGGAGTTGCCAAAACCGATGAAAATCAAAGTGCCAGTAGCAGATATGGAAATGCAGCAGATACACATCTAATATCAGAATCAGTATCAGCGAGTTCCAGAAAATGGGTACTTGTCCTCAGTCTGAAAAAATAGCATTGTTGCATCCCTACATATAATAGTTTTCTGTATGGAGAACTGTTCTTTATATTTTCTGCGTTAGGACAGAAGGTCCTTAAAAACAACATTAAATGTAAGTATAAATGGTTAAAAAGCATGACATTGCTGAGTGATGCATTATAGTCAACTGAGGGAAGAGGCTAGGTTCTTCCTGTCCACTGTCATGGCAGGCAAGTAGTTTGATGAATCTCTTGCAGAGCTGGTTCCTTCATCTAAACATACAGTATATATGATATGCCATCAGCTTTGCACTCTGATCAAATAGCAATTGAAAATGTCTGGCAATAAATGCATGCTCTTTTAGTTCTGACAACGAAACCATGAAGAGAAGGTGGAAAATTTTACAGGACAGATTTTTCTGAGCCAAGAAAAGGTGGATGGATGTACATAGTGAGGATGCTTCTTGTGTCTATGGCTTTCCAGCTATTCTGGAAATGCTTGAATGGTTCTCTGATATTATAGAGCACATACTACTGAGTCTAGCTTTCATGATTCGCTAATTTTACTGGAAGGTTTTAAAGACACTCTTTCACTCTTTATAACCGCCATGGTAATGTAAAGTAATGTAAGGATGCACAGTGAGTATGTACAACAGGAATGTGTGTTAGTAAAGTTTTGGATGTATGTTTGCATTTGTATTCACATAGATATGTATGGTATATTTTGGCCCTGGTATTCACACTGCTTTAATGGCAGACTACCAGCGCTTTCTGTCAAGGTGGGCCTCAAGCTTAGAGAATGACATGCAGCAATTGAAAGTACATCAGGATCTCTCTCTCTTCACTGCACTTCATTATGCTGATGCATTGTCACTACCAGCACTGCCAGAGATTTCCTTCTTCTGCCTAGAAGGCTCTGCATACGTGTCTGCTCCCCACTTCACTCCCTGCTGCGCCAACAGGATGTAGGCATTATGCTGTTTGTTAGGGCAAGGCTCAACAAGTGGTTTCCAAAGATGCCCTGGTCCAAAACAATTTGGACAATTTGGATTAGTTAAGTCCATCATCCAACTCCATTGGTGCCTGCTAAAACAAACAGCTCACCATCCTGCCTTGAGATGCAAGATGTAGGGGAAGTTCATTTATTGACAAACACAATCAATTTAAAAAATGTTTGGCCTTTGAAAATTATGAGATACTGTGCATCCACATCACCCACAATGCTGCATACAAAACATGAACAATAGGTATTTTCTAATAACACAGTGAACTGTGGCAAAAAATAGTAAAACGTCAAATACTCGAAATACCATCACCTAAGATGCATATCAATGTGCTCTCATCTCACCATGCAAAATTAGGCTTATTAGGTAGAAACAAAGGTTTATACATGGTGTCTATACACCATGTCATTGAATCCACTTCCTCAACTGTTCAACAAGACAAAAATGGAAAGAAGATGAGTATGATGTAGCACGGATTTTTATTTGGATACCTACATGGGGTCACACTCAAAGTGCCACAAGGTGATGAGTATTAGATGGTATTAGAACTCAACAAGGAAATGAGCAAAGGGGAATACTCCACTATTTCTGAAGGAAACCACCCTGGTGGTCCAGAATGTAAGGAAGAAGAACTATTACTGTAGTTATATAATCTATTTTTAGATCTTTTAATATACCTTTAAAGGGAAAACACACAGAGCTTGACTTAAAATGTTAGTAAGTACAATTTAAAAAAAAATAATTAAAAGTGCATTTGTAGAGAGAAGTGCTCAAGAGCTGCCCTGCTAGGCACAGTGAGCGCCACTTGAATTCCCTGTCTATACTTGAAGCAAGAATGTCCTACACATTCAGCCGTGAGTTACACTGCCACTAATACCACTGAACAACCCCTCTAAGCCCACACTGCAGCAAAGGCACAGGCTTAGAAAGGAGAAAGAGGCGGTCTTCTGTCTGCTTCGCATATATGAGACCCCTTGGCCACCTCATTCATTCCCTCACACCCCTCTTTTAAAATGTAATTTTAAAACACGGCTTAACGCCTAATTAACAGCCAGCTACTTGATTCTAAGCAGTACTTATTCTATATTCATTAATGGAGATTTGACCTGGAAAAAAAACCCAATGCAACAAGACAATCACTATTTGAGAATAAAATAACTAAAAGGAAAGTAATGTGTATGACATAAGGATTCATAAAATGGCAGCAAATACCTCTCCTGTGTCACTGAGGAAGCTGAAAAAGGTGGAGAGAGTGCTTTCTGTAACTCACCCTAAATGTATTATGCCTCTAAGGTCTTTCTGTCATCATGATCTTGTCATATTCTTTGACTTTTAGATAATTGCATATTATATCAGTGCTATTTTCATCTGGATAAAGATACATGGAAACTAATTTTTCATGTAATAAACTGCACACTGTTTACTATCCATTTTTCATTTTCACTACAAAGGTTTAGTACCTTTAGGTCTGTATAATAAATGTCAATATACTGCTTTAATTTGCACTTTAAGTTCCACAATGTTCACATCTAAAATAAGACTTAAGTGACTGTTTAAGAAAGAGTGCATGAAGTGTCTGTTTCTGTCTGACAGTAAAAGATTGTGATTCTGATTGGAATTTTCCCTTTCTGCTTACGCTGTTCCTTTTATATGTTTGCCATTAGGCTCACATCTTTTCTAAGCCACTAATGACTGTGCTCTAAGCAAAATTAATGATATTTAGATTGGCACTCAGGAGCGATTCCAATGCCTTTTCTCTAAATTGAATGTGATTATGCACCGTTGACAGCACAGATCAAAGGTTAGCAGCTTTATTTTACATTGATGCAGTTCCTGGATTGTTAACAAAGAATTAAATAGTCAAGCAAATTGTACTCCTACAAAATCCTTTTTATTGGTTGAATCCTAAAACTACTCAGAGTTTTGGGAGTTTCCTTAATGGCTGATTAAATAGGTAATTTCTTTATTTTCATATCATTAACATGATGCACATGATGCTCTACTGTCTACTGGTGCAAGTTTCAAATGACTTTTAAATTATTTTTTAATGACTCCTTCAGCTTACTTCTTTTGTGACTCACTGCAGTCTCAATAGAAGCGAAAGACCCTGATCGGATAATTCCGTATTCTGACTTTGAATATAGTATGGTATCTACAATAGTAGTATATAATATACTGCATATATAGTAAAACATGACATCTGACCTCTAGCATATAGTATCACAAATTACATCACATCTTTCAACATGCACTGCAGTCACTCAACTTTGGTCTACGTTATTGTAAGTGAATATTGATAAATAAAAAGACAACAGACCTTTTTTTTTTTTTTTTTTTTTTTTTTTTTTTTTTTTTTTTTTTTTTAACACTGATATTGGTGTAAGTTCAGTAACGAGTTGCCCCAAACCACACACCAAGTGAGTGCCTGAGAACTAAAGAGGACGATAAAATAAAGAAGGAAAGACTTCACAAGACCCAGTTGCTCTATAAAACAGCTGCTTAATTAACACCATTGAAATAAGGGCCCCAGTTCTCATCCAGGAAAAGCTTGGTTCAGTTTCAGGTGCGAACACAGTGAGATGAAGTTCTGGAACATTTAAATTACATGAAAGCATTTGCATCATCATGGTAAAGCTGTTTTATATTTAACATTTGTTTTTTTTTTGTTGTTTTTTATCACACCTTTTTTATTTGTCACAGCTTACTGATATATCCAAGCATTATTTTATACAGTGGATATAAAAAGTCTGCAAAACCCTGTTAAAATTGCAGGGTTTTTGTGATGTAAAAAATGAAAACAAGATAAACCATGTCACATATTTTTCTTCTTTTAGTGTGATATAGCAACTAACAAAATTAAAGTGCAAAACATTTTAGGAAAAATACAGTACCCTGGCAATTGTGCACACCCTTTTATAATGGGACATGTGACTGTGCTCGGAATCACATCACATCACATGTTCAGAAGCAATTATCATACACCTGTCATCAATGAAGTAATTTTGATTAACGCCAAATAAAGATAAGCTGTTAATTTTATTCCTTCAATTATTATTATTATTATTTTTTTTTTTTTACATCTTCTTGGTTTCATCCGACTGCTGAAGCCATGATCCACAAAGAACTTACAAAGCATTTACAAGATCCCATTGTAAGGTATCGATTAGGAGAGAGGTACAGACATCAGGACAAAAGCATTTCCGAAATATTAGATGTACCATGGAACACTGTGAAGGCCATCATCAACAAGTGGAGAAATGGGCCAAGAACAGGATGTTCCTCCAAAATTGATGAAAGGACAAGATGAAAACTCAGGGAGGCTGCCAAGAGACCTATGGCAACAATAAATGAGCTGCAGGAATATCTGGCAAGTACTGCTCACTCCCTGTGATATGTGATGTGATAACTATCTCTCATATTCTTTGCACGTCTGGGCTATGGGGTAGGGGGGGCTAAGCAGAAGCCCTTTCTAATGACAAAAAAAAATCTAAGTCTGCTTAAATCACCCCAAACTGTGTGGCGTAATGTGCTATGATTTGATGAGACCAAGTTTTTGGGCATAATTTGAAAAGACAAAACAGCTTATTGGTCAAAAAAGACCATACACAGGGTGAAGCATGATGGTGGCAGCATCATACTATGAGGCTGCTTCTCTTCAGCTGAGATTCAGGTTCTAGTCAAGATAGAGAGAATCATGGATAGCTCCAAATAGCAAGCGATTTTGGCACAAAACCTGCAGGCCTCTGTCACCTTCCAGCAAGATAATGAGTCAAAATCAACAAAGGAATGGATTTAGAAGAAGAAGATCAACATTTTGGAGTGGCCCAGTCAGAGCTCTGATCTAAAACCTATCCAAAACCTATGAAATTACTTGAAGAAGGCTGTGCACAGATCACCTCACAATCTCATAGATCTGGAGCATTCTTGCAAGGAAGAATGGAATGAAATTGCCAAATCAGTATGTGCTAAGATGGTAGACTCGTACCCAAAAAGACTGAGTACTGTATTACAAGCAAAAGGTGCTTTAACAAAGTATTAGTTAAGGATAGTTATGCAACCAGATTATTGTAAGATTGTTTTGTTTTGTTTTGTTTTTTACTTTTTTACTTTTTTTCCTAAACATTTCTGTTTGTTTTCCACTTGAATGTTGTTGGTTGCTATATCACATTAAAAGTGGAAAATGATCTGACATGATTTATCTTTCATTTTTTACATCATTAGACTTTTCAGACCCATTGTAAATCCTTAATACAATTCACTTTTGTCATCATTCTTGCTTTCGTTTGCAGTGAGCATTTAGCAAACTAAAGTGCATGAGTGACATACAGCAATTCCGGCTACAACAGAAAACCTTATTGGGTAGCCTTGAGAATTGAGCACAGGATGGGAGGTACACCTGCGCCATCCTTCTGAGGTTTCAATTTTCAGGTTTTGTTTAGCGTGCTATGGGATTGAGTCACCGCCAGAGACATGTGAGCGGCTCCCTTGTTTCTGCTCATCACCCAGAGCTTCCCACTGAATAAGTGAAGACTTTCTCAGCTGGCGGAGTTCCTCAGTCTGTGAATCTCTCTGTGCCAGTCCACTGAGGTTGCTTTCCCTGGCTGTGTCATGTGAGCCCAGCGGGGGAAGCAGACGCTCGCAACGCCACAAAGCCGCCTTTAGTAACTTGATCAAGGGCCAAAACGCAGCTTTCTGAAGCAAAGAACATTACAGGCATGTAGAAATGGCTTCAGCGAGTCAGCGGCTTTGATGTGTAAAAAACCTGCAGCCCAGGCAGTGAGGTGTACTGTAGTGCATCTTGTTGAGGGAAAAAAAAATTCACTTTCATAAAACATAGCCACAGTCCAGCTGAGAATATTCTTAGGAAAAAAAGCCTGAGTGCTGAAGTATTTCTTTTTGTCTGCCAGGATCCAATTTGAGGCTTATGAGTGTGATGCAGTTCAGTTGTTTGCAGTGCTTCATCCTGTTGTCTTCTTTCTAGCATGCTGTGAATCAGATAAGCCTGTGCTGTGAAACAGGAGATGCAAAGTTCTATAGTGTTTAAAGTAAACCACTCTCGCAAATGTGTTTGTGCATCTTGTACTAGACAGAAAATGAAGCATGAGCAGTTTAAATGAATCAAGGAAATTTGTTTCCTAAAACTATATGAGTAAACTCAACCAGTGGTGCTTTGTACTTCAGATCCACCAACAGCCGGACAGTTCATGTTCTGAGTGCTGTGCAGACTTACATGGGGCAATTATGGCGTTGCATAGAATTAGCCAATTAACATAATGAAGCCCAAAAAGATTAAGGCTGATGGATTCAATTAAAAAAAAAAAAAAAAAAAAAGATAACCAACCAGTGAACAACCTATTCATTATCTCCACCTCGTTCAATTAATCATTACTTATTCAAATTCTCACATTAGTCCCATTTTTTTCTGCTTGAACCAACAGCGTAGAAAAAAAACATTTAAAAAAAATGTCAAAAAGCTACGGCATGACTTGGCTCAGAGGCATGAACCCTAAATTACTCACATCAAAAGACCCAATCACATATTGTTAGCAAATAATGAGTGGAATTTAATGATTATTGTTTTTAATTAATTTTTCTCCCCACATCTATTATTAAAAAATAAAAAAATAAATAAAAAAAATACGAATAGACTCGGGCCCTTTTCATAGACTTGCATTATGGCCTTGGACGTGTATGAAATAATCTATTAGCTCCAGTGTAGTAAATTTAGGCTGAAATTTTAATGACTTCATTTTCATAGAACAATATTGAAATGATCAACCATGTTGAACAGCTGAAAAGTTCAGCATATGTGTCTGTCGTAAACAAAGTCATGAGGTAGCCCTGGACAGAATAGTTTATAGCCTAGACAGATTGAGGCTAATAATGGTTTGGTCAATACACTTTATGCTGTATTGAAGATTATAAACTCATTTATTGTTGTGCACAAACATGGTGGAATTAGGTAGCTTACATTTACATTTAGAAATTAGGTGGCTTGAGTTACCAGATTACCACAAACTGGTTGAACTGCACAAGAGCTTGTTGTTGGTATATTTTCAATGTGTTGTAGCTTGAGCCTGCTCAGTAATGTGTATGAATTGATTTGTGTATGCCCTTATAACCTGTATATACACTGTATGGCTAAAAGTTTGTGGACACCTGACTATCATGCCCATATGTGCTTGTTGAAAATTCCATTCCAGATTTAGTTCCCCTTTAGTGTTACAATAACCTCCACTCTTCTGGGAAGGCTTCCCACTAGATTTTGGAGCGTGGCTGTGGGGATTTGTGTTCATTCAGCCACAAGAGCATTAATGAGGTCAGGCACTGATGTTGGGCGAGGAGACCTGGGGCACATTTAGTATTTCAATTCATCCCAAAGGTGTTCAGTGGGGTTCAGGTCAAGGTTGTGTGAAGGACACTCGAGTTCTTCCATTCCAACCTTGGTAAACCATGTCTTCATGGAGCTCACTTTGTGCACAGGGGCATTGTCTTGCTGGAAAAGGTCTGGGCCTCTTAGTTCCATTGAAGGGAAATTCAATTGCTACAGCACACAAAGACATCCTATACAATTGTGTTTCTTAATTTGTGGCAACAGTTTGGGGAAGAACCACATATGGGTGTGATGGTCAGGTGTCCACAAACTTTTGGCCATAAACTGTATATCATAGCCCAAACTTTTGCTTTCAATTGAGTACTTATAGTTATTTATTTGTTGGCAAACAATAATGAAAGTGTACAATACATTATTTCCATTTTCCGTCAGACATCCATGCAAATATTTACAGATTTCATACTGTTGAAGACCCTTGATTGGTTTTCTGTTAAATACATTTCCCCATCATTATTGTTCATTATCGTTATTGTTCATAAATCACAAAAAGTCTCCAACAGTAAACAGAGTAACACTGTTTTTTTTCACAGATTGGTGACAGAACACCACTTCTGGCTCTCAGCGTCTCCTGAGTGTTGTTTGAAACATTCTTTCTCCCAGGGTCAATATTTCAGCATCATCATAATCAGAAGAACAGATGGCTCACATGTGCTCTTGTTAAATTTTGTTCTTATTTGGTCACAGCATTTCCATGGTTTCAGTGTGATATCAGTCTCTGTGAATTGGCAGTATTCAGCTTTCAGGTCATTACTAATTTTTAGTTACTATTCTTAGTTAGATCTGATGATTGGAGCATTGGAGTTTGATTTCATTCTGTAGAATGAGAACATTACTTGGAGTCCTTTATATATATATATATATATATATATATGCACTCTCCACTAAGCATCAAAATAAAACTCACTCTATCTATTTTTTGTTCAGCTAAAAAAAATCTTTTGTACCTTTTTTCAGCTTGTCATGAGATCTTAGTGAGGCTTTCATTAAAGACAACACACTCACTCTGTGCAGTCTTTCAAAAAATTTCCTCCTCCACAAAGTGTATTTTTAATATACAGAACTGAAACTAGAGGGGGCAAAATAAAAATGCCCCTTCGGATACATGTGGTCCTGTGCTCATCATCTTTATGCTGTCCTCCAGCGGTGTTTAAGTGACTCTCTCTGTCTGGCCTTATGTTGATGTGAAGCAATTAATTTCAGACGATTTAAGGCTTGGTTGTTTGTTGCTTCTTCCCCTCACTGTTTCAGCTGCATTATTTCCCCCACTGTGACTTCTGTCCAAGCCTGTCAAATTGGCACATGAAAGGCAAGTTAATTAGCCAAAGCTGTTTGAGTTCATCTATGCCCTACATTAGTCTGGTGCTGCTAAGCAGACAAGAAAAAAAACAAAAAAACGCCGTTATTTCCAGGAAGATTCAAGATGCTGACGTTGCTACCCACAATTCCTTGCAGATTGAGCATGCGCATATATCATCTTTCAGTGGATTTTCTGAATGAGGTGTTTACATGCAACAAATTCTTTTACATGACTCAATGCTAATTAGAATATTGCCAAATTCCAATTAATATCGGAATACTGATGTGCATGTAAATGTAGTCAATGACTTCAACTAATTTCTCTCAGTGTTGTGCATCATCATACCATTTGTACTACATAGTATTTGCCATGTGTGCTATCACATCCTGACCCTCTTCCTCTGGCTGTGTGCAGACCCTCCAGCTGTGGAACCTGTGTCGTTGGAGGTTCGTCAAGGTCTGAGCCGGTCAGTACCGATGACCTGTCGTGTGCTGCGTGCTCACCCTTCACGCGTGTTGCGGTATGAGTGGCGTCTGGGCTCCCGCCTGCTGCATGCGGGCCACTTTGACACAAGTGATGAGACTGAGTACTCAGTGCGCAGCCTCAGCCGCGATGGCTACGGAGAGTACACGTGTGACATCATCAACGAGGCTGGAGCCGGCCGCTGCACCTTCCTTGTCACTGGTAAGAGCACTTCCCTATCTCTTAGGTGCACACTTAAGGAATATTCATAAATTATAACTGCATCATGTGTTTGATGGTCTTTGTCAGTGCATGTGCAGCGAATGTGTATTTGAGGAACATTCTGATGACCCGAACCAAGCAGGAAATGCATTACCTGTCATAGTCTTCCATAGATTTAGAGAGTCTGTTTCATATTTCTGAAGTGTGTCCTTAATTCAGTGAAAAAGTGAAAATTAAAAATGTAACAAGCAAAAGCAAAAGTCAGAGACATAAAAAAGTTCATTAGTAAGGAATAAGAAGTTGCTTTTGCTTCTAGGTCTCTCGAAATAATATAGGGCAATGGTTTAAATAAATATTTATCATTCTCATTCAGCAGCAAGAAATCATATACAGTGCCCTCCACTAATATTGGCACCCTTGGTAAATATGAGCAAAGAAGGCTGTGAAAAATTGTCTTTATTGTTTAATCTTTTGGTATTCTGTTAAAAAGAAAATCACAAAAATACTCTGCTCTCATGGATATCAAACAATTGCAAACACAACATAGGTTTATCAAAAACAAAAAAAAAAATCTTTGTTAAATGCCAGTATGGGTGCCAATATTAGTGGAGGGCATTGAGTACTGTGCAAAAGTTTTAGGCACCCTATTTTTTTTTAGTACAAACTTTTTTTAGTTATAGATTTTTTATTTTATGACTTTTACATTATCAAGTCAGAAAAAAACATTTTAGATTCCTAAACATTAATTTTCAACCACAAAATTAAATGTTACAGAAAAAATGTTTGTACGTCATTAAAGAAAGCAGCATATTACGTAAGAGACACTTTTCAGACAAAAAACACAATGAAGGCTTCTGGGTTTTGCTGCAAAAATAAGAAGCAAATGTGAAAGTCAAAGTCTCCAGAAGAACTGTGGCTGGTTCTGGAAGATGCTCAATAAAACTTACCAGCTCATTTCCTTATAAAACTGCACTAATTGTACCGGAGACAACTATTTTTATTTCTATTATTATTTTTTTGTCACACCACACTGCTCTTTATGATATTTTTTTTAATGTAGAAACATTTAATTTTGTTATTTTGAAGGCATCTTTGCTCTACAGCATTTCTTTGCATGCATGTATATATATATATATACACAGTATCTCATTTTTGTAAATATTTTATTATATATTTTCATGGGACAACACTGACGAAATGACAAAATGTTCTGAGTGGAACCTGTCCTGTTAAACCGCTGTATGGTCTTGGCCACCGTGCTGCAGCTCAGTTTCAGGGTGTTGGCAATCTTCTTATAGCCTAGGCCATCTTTATATAGAGCAACAATTCTTTTTTTTTCAGATCTTCAGAGAGTTCTTTGCCATGAGGTGCCATGTTGAACTTCCAGTGACCAGTATGAGAGAGTGTGAGAGCGATAACACCAAACTTAACACACCTGCTCCCCATTCACACCTGAGACCTTGTAACACTAACGAGTCACATGACACCGGGGAGGGAAAATGGCTAATTGGGCCCAATTTGGACATTTTCACTTAGGGGTGTACTCACTTTTGTTGCCAGCGGTTTAGACATTAATGGCTGTGTGTTGAGTTATTTTGAGGGGACAGCAAATTTACACTGTTATACAAGCTGTACACTCACTACTTTACATTGTAGCAAAGTGTCATTTCTTCAGTGTTATCCCATGAAAAGATATAATAAAATATTTACAAAAATGTGAGGGGTGTACTCACTTTTGTGAGATACTGTATATATATTTGGTTGGGTATAAGCCACTTCACTTTTTACTCATAGGCAGAAATGCACACTGCTGCAATGATGTAAATGAAATCTGCTGTGCAAGGTTTTTTTTTCTAACCAATTATCGTTCAAAATTTTTCTAACTTTAATTCCTGTCAAGACACAAGGCTTTAAAGTCCTGTCTCATTTCTTATTAATGTCATCCCACTTTATTATAAATCAGCAACTTTCAGGTGCCCCAACTAATTAAATACAACCACAATTTGTTTTCAACTGCTCAATCTCTTTTGAGTCTGGTTTCAGCAGCTCTTTGTAGTCTTGCAGATATATACTGAAATCCTTCACAAATATTTCATTGTCCATATTGTTGTACAGTTCTCTCTAATAATATGATATGCTGTTACAGCTCGCTATAGTTTATTTGTGTCAGTAAACTGTTATTCTCTATGTGATTATGTGATTATATGAGCTTCAAAGGTTATGTAATAAAGTAGTGTATTGCCTGACAATCAGTCAGCTTAACAAGAAAATCATTTGGCTAAAATCATCATAGAGCGATGTGAATGGATGCTTGGTCCAGCATTTTTTTTTTCTGTGTTGTTAGCCTGCTGTTATGTGCTGAGTGCAGTTTTTAATTATAGTTTATTTGCTTTAACTGTCAAGTTGCAGGAAAATCTGTTATTTAATGCACTTAGCAACCTGCAACTAGCCACAAGAAGCTTTCAAATGTAAAGGCAAACAGTTGAATGAATTGATGTGTATGGGTTCTGATGCAGGAGTGGACTGTTTGAGATCGCTGTCTCTACAAACCTGTTCCGTAACCATTTCCTTCTTTAAAATTTCTTTAAAAGGTAGTGATGCTCATCTCATGTGAACAAAAATAAATAAACATGCTGTGCTTTCAAAAAAGGTAATGACAAGAAATGCAGTAAGACTAGAATAAATACTGGAGTAATTTATTACTGGAGAAGGCAATGAAGCAGACAGAATTAGCTACATTGCTACTGGCAATTTATGCAATTCATATAAAGCTTGGAACTGTTTAAAAGACTTGGTTTACATAATGAATCAAGTAGATAAGTATTTACAAAGGAACAAAGGACAGCTAAGGCACTCTGCCATTCTCATAAACCAATATGAGCCAAATTTTGCGTGTTTATAGCATTATAACTTGGCTTACAAGCACCTGAATGTTTTATCATGTAGCTTCAAATGCTAACATTGCTAACATGCTTGATGTAATGATAGTCCTTGCTAATGCTAACTCTAGAACTCTATGTTCTATGAGGCAGGATCTAGGGTGGAGTTTTGTGTACATGGGTGGTAATGGGGGAGGACTGAAAGAGTTCTTGAGCCCACCTACTACAGACCTGATCTTGACTCATTTTGACAAATGTTGCCTAATACTCATTTAACTCTGGTAAATAAATCTGTGTTAAATATATATTTTTAATGAAATAAATCTCAGATTTATTTAATTCAATTAAAACACATCTTAATCTGGTAGACAATTATGAGCATCCCACAATAATTTGAACTAGCCAGCTAGCTGTAAATTATTCCAAACTAGCAATCTAATGTCGGAGAAAGAAAAGCTAAATAACCCAAACAAAAGCTAAATAACATTTGAAAATATCCTCAAACAGAGGATTGTTAACTAACAATAGAGAATCTGAGCCAGCTGTCTCAAGGTTTGTTGTTCCAGGGTTGAATATTTATATCATCAAATATTAAGACTGTGATATTGGACTGTAAATCTAGCACTCTGGTTGGGGATTTTGTTTGTCCCTTTAGGGGAACCTTCAATGTGTGTATTTAGAACGTGTGAACAGATGATTTTGCTTTCAGATAAAATTCCAAGCAGAACTCATTTGGGAAACTTTACAGCCTTTCTCTCTGGATTTTTTGCTCTTTCAAACTTATTAATTTGTCCTCAAGCAAAGTTATTCAATTTTCCTTTTTATTCAGAATCACAAATTAGTTTTGTCAGTTTGCATCCCTTATATCAAGGACCAGGTAATTGATAGAAAGAAATGGAAAGAAATCACATCTAGCCACACAGCAAAGACTGAATGGAGAATATTTTCAATAAGATTCACATCAGCTGCGTATGCAGTGCTTAATGCCAAATGACACGTGATGGTTAGGAAGAAGAAATTGCTGGGGGCATTGGAAAATTAATTCATTTTAAAACCCCTTGGCCATTGGTCCTGAAATGAAGCATGCTGAGCTGAAAAGAAGGAGAAGAATCAGGGCCATTTAGAGTCCATCACGTCTTTCACACCAACGCCACATGACAGAAAGAGATATGGATTGATGGCCACAGCAGTCATCTGAGAGCTCAAAGGAGCCGAGAGAACTCTGCCTGTCAGAGTTGGCCGCCATTTGTTACCTGATCCTGGCGCCACAGAAGCCTCTTCTCCTCCAGTAGTGTTTGGCTTTTAGGGCTGAATACATGGACCTCTCTGCACTGCTTGGCATAAATCAGAGCTGCCTTCCCGCGAGCTGTAGGTAAAGCCTGAAGCAGATCTCAGCAGCCTGCATCTATTTTCTTGCCATGGAAAGGTGGAGAGCTGACTTGCCATCGTTCAGCAGCTCTCTCCTCTCCCCATGCTCTGCCTTCCCTGCCATCTGGACACAAAGGCAGCTGCCAGAGTTAGCAGAGCCTGCAAACTCCAGGGAGGGTAGTCTACTCCAGCTACTGATTAGCCCAAAATTCTGGCCCAGTTTGTAGACGACGCTTCCCAAGAGGAGCTCCGCTCCTGTTCACTGTAGGTATAATGGCTCCTGTTTTGTATTCACAGTAAGTGAGCTGAGGGGGAGGAGTTATTTTAAAACAATGTTAGTTTTGCTGCATGTGGACATTTAAAGAAACGAGATATATCAGACATCATAAATCTGCATTAGAAGTACTTACAGATCACTAGAAAAAAACACGATGTTTAAAATGATTACCTTGGGGTCCAAAAGTCTGAGAGCACTAGTGAATATGTTTCTACAATGCTGTGAAAAATTATTTGCCCCAGCTTGATTTCTTCTGTTTTTCTGTATATCTCATACTAAGTAGTTTTAGATCTTCAAACGAAATACAATATAAAATAAAGGCAACCTGAGTAAACACACACTACAGTTTTTATTTATTTATTTATTTTATTGAAGCAAAAAAGTTATCCAACACCTATCACCCATGTGAAAAACTAATTGCCCCCTTAAACTTAAAATCTGGTTGTGCCATCTTTATCAGCAATAACTGCAACCAAACGCTTCTGATAACCGGAGATCAGACTTTCACTTACTTCTAGTGTCTTGCTGTATCATCCAGTTGTGCTTGAGTTTCAATTTATGGACTGAAGAATTCATGTTTCCCTCAATTATTGCAAGTTGCCCAAGACCTGAAGCAGCAAAGCATGAATCACACTTCCACCACCATGCTTGACCGTAGGTATGATCTTTTTGTGGAATTCTGTGTTTGGTGTAACGTTACGCCAGATGTAACGGGACCCCTGTCTTCCACACAGTTCCACTTTCAACTCATCAATCCACAGAACATTCTCCCAAAAGATTTAGCAGTGGTTTTCTCAGTTAGCAGTGGTTTTCGCCTCACCACTCTTCCATGGATGCCATTTTTGCCCAGTGTGTTTCTGATAGTGGAGTCATGAACAGTAACTTGATGCAAATCAAGGCCTCTAGGTCCTTTGATGTTGTCCTTGGCTCTTTTGTGACTTCCTGGATGAGTTGTTGCTGTGCTCTTGGAGGAATTTTGGAAGGTCGGCCACTTCTGGGAAGGTTCACTGCTGTGCCAAGTTTTTCCATTTAGAGATTTTGGCTCTCACTGTGGTTGTTTGGAGTCCCAGGGCCTTTGAAATAGCTTTGTAATCCTTCCCAGACTGATGTATTTCAATCATCTTCCTCATCATTTCTGGTATTTCTTTCAATTTTGGCAAAATGTGTTACTTGGTAAGCCCTTTTAACCAACGTCATGCTGTTTATTTGATTGAACAGGGTTTGCAGTAATCAGGCCTGGTTGCATCTAGTCCAGCTGTCCATAGTCCATACTTTTTAACAGGACAGTGTTTTGCATTATTTTAATACAACAATTTTCATTACAAATTATATTATGGAGTGAAAAATAGAATCTTTGAAATGTTTACATGAATTTCAGAGCTTCTTAGTATTTGGTATGTCCCCTTTTTCTTTAATCAAACAAGCATAACAAGCATAAATAAATGAAATTAAGCAAGCATATTTGCAGCAATTCATCATTAGTTTTAATAATAGTTTACCTTAATAAATTGTATGAAGAATTGACTTGAAGATTGAACAGATTGACTTTAATTTCCGCATCCTGAGCTGTAGGTTTTTTCCCTACTACTTCTACCCTTTTGACGCCTGGAACAGTAAGGCAGCCAAGACGTATGAGATGTGCCACAGTCAGTTGCTTAAACCATGATCAAAAAGCACTCCGTAAATCTGATTACCATGCCATGAGGGAGGCCAGACTTTGTATACACAGGCCTGAGATCAAGCTCAGTGCTGAGATGTCAGGCTGTGACGCCTACATAGCTGAGTTAAAGAAGCTATTCATTCGCTCTGCCAGGCTAACACCACACATCTTACTCTAGTCTTAGTCTATGGTGTTTAAATATTAGTGGTGTTTTTGTTGTTGTCGATGTTGTTGTTGTTTCCTTTGTTCCCTTGTTAATTTTCGATGCAACTCACCTTTAAATCTGTAGTAGCCAAGCAAAGGATTTTTACCAAAAAAAAAATTATTTAATTCTGCCAGAAACCACACAATACACTTCGGCATACACTCATTGCTTGAGCCTTAACTGTACAGATGCTCATTTGACTGGTTTGTGGCTTAACATATGTGGTGTGTTACCTTCAGTCATCCAGGGTTGCATCATATAAATACATTAAAAAAAAAAAAAACCCTGGAGTTTGAACCTGAATCTCAAGTGGGACCAATATAAATCCTTCAAAGTACTTATCTGATATTACAGATAATGTGAAGATCCATAGCTGAAAAGCTGTGATATTTGAAAAGATACAATCTGCTCTAAAAGATAAACATGCTATTTTAACTCACTGATAGATTCAGTGCCTTAAGGAATGATAAGATGTTTGAGCACATGATTAATTACATTTTTTCTGACTAACTTTTAGGACAAATGAAGCATTTACTAAGAACTAAAATAATCAATTAATCTTTAGCAACATTCTGTTCATTTCAACTGCTTTATGAATTATATGGTCCATTCAATCCATATAATTCAGCCTGAAATCAAGATGGACACAGTTTTTGTTTTATCCAGCTGTATTTACTCAGTGCAACTTATAACATCCAAGTGAAAGATATAACACCAACATGTCAGAAAAACAAATAAATAAATTAAAAAAAAATCAGAATCACCGAGTTGGAAAAAGAATTTGCATAATTTTTTTATATTATTACAGCCTTTAGTCTGATGGGATATGTCTCTACTAACTTTGCACATCTAGACTTTGCAATATTCGCCCACTCTTCTTTGCAGAACTGCTCAAGTTCAGTTAAATTTGATGGTGACCGTTTGTGGACTACAGTCTTCAAGTCATTCCACAGATTTTCAATGGGGTTTAAGTCTGGGCTCTAACTAGGCCATGCAAGGACATTCACCTGTTTCTCCTTCAACCACTGTGTGGTCAGTTTTGCTGTCTGCTTTGGGTCATTGTCCTGTTGGAAGGTAAACCTTCTTCCCATTGACAACTTTCTGGCAGAGGGCAGCAGTTTTTCCTCAAGAATTTGACAGTATTTTGCCCCAACCATTTTCCTTCTATCCTGACAAGTGCTCCAGTCCCTGCTGCAGAGAAACACCCCCATAACAGGATATTACCACCTCCATGCTTTACTGTAGGAATGGTGGTATTTGGATGGTATTGGATTTCCACCAGACATATTGTTTGGTGTTGAGACCAAATAATTCAATTTTAGTTTCATCTGACCATAACACCTTTTTCCATGTGGCCTCAGAATTTTCAAGGTGCGTTTTGGCAAAGCTCAGTCGTGGGTGGCTTTTTTCTTGGAACCCTCTCATAGAAGCCACATTTGTGGAGAATTTGTGATATTATTGTCACATGCACACAATGACCACTCTTTGTCATAAATTCCTGCAACTGCTTCAGAGTTGCTGTAGGCCTCTTGGTAGCCTCTCTGACCAGTTTCCTCCTGGCTCTTTCAGTCAGTTTGGAGCGACGTCCTGATCCAGGGAGGGTCTGTGTTGTACCAAATACCTTCCACTTCTTAATAATAGACTTCACTGTGCTTCTAGGCATTGATAAAGTCTTTGAATTTTTTTTGTATCCATCTCCTGACTTGTGCCTGTCTACAACTTTATCTTGGAGATCTTTTGACAGTGCCTTGCCCATAGTTGATTGTTTGCTTCAGTTGCACTACAAAATGCTCCAGGAAAGCTCTTTTCATACTGAGCTAATCAAAATGACCACAGCTGATTACAGTTGAAAGTCAAATGGCTTTGTGGGCCATTGAGAAGGTGATTAACTACACCTTATTGAGTTTACAAGTCATTTTTATGAGGGGGGTGATCCTTTTTCCAACTCAGTGATTCTGGTTTTTTATTTATTTATTTTTTCTGACATGTTGGTGTTATATCTTTCACTTGGATGTTATAAGTTGCACTGAGTAAATACAGCTGGATAAAACAAAAACTGTGTCTGTCTTCATTTCAGGCTGAAAAGTAACAAAATGTGATTATTTTAAAGGGGGATGATTCTTTTCTATACCCAGTGCATGTATGTATATATATATATATATATATATATATATATATATATATATATATATATATATATATATATATATATATATATGTGTGTGTGTGTGTGTGTGTGTGTGTGTGTGTGTATGTGTGTATATATATGTGTGTATATATATGTGTGTTTATATATATATATATATATATATATATATATATATATATATATATATATATATATATATATATATATATATATATATAAAATGATATATAGCTCTCTTATTTCACCCTGTGCTTTTTAACAGATACGGAAATTTAATTTTGAGGACAGGATATATTATAAATACATATATTCAGGTTGCACTATAGACTTTTAACAAGTTTGTTAAAGTATCCTGAACTCTAAAAGTCATTGCATGCAAGAAGTGACCCTGTTACATTTACTATATGATGCTTTTGACCCTCTGGTAATGCACAGGAGCAGATTTAGGCTGATATTAATTTATCAGATGTGGTACAGGTGTTGGACCATACAGACAGAAAAAATATATAGATAATTATGAAATATGTCAATTGTGCCGATCCCCTTTGATCCTGGGTTTGCCAGTGCTGTTAGCTGTAATAATCAGTAGTGGAATTTGAGGTGTGTATTTTCATGTGTAATTCAGTTGTTAATCATTACAAAAGACAAATAAATCTCAGCTGAATGCCTTTGGAATCCCTATAACCATTACAGTACATTTGGAACAAACTGCAAATCACTTTCCAATGCTGCACATATCTGTAAATTGATTACACAGACATTAACAAATCTGAGTACTGAGGTCTTCGTTACGTTCAAAGAACCTGTTGACTTGTGCTTTAAGACAAAGCACATTAACATGTGCCATTATGAGACGGGTAAATTGTGTTCATAAAGGGATGTGCATGGTCAGCAACAATACTGAAATTGGCTGTGGCATACAAACCTTGCTTATTTGGTATTAAGGGGCCTTATGTGTGTCAGAAAAACATTCCACACACCATTACACCACCTCCATCTGACACCACACCATGGATTCATGCGGTCATCTGTGTGCTGCAGAAGAAATCCATTCTTCAGCTGTCCAGTTTCAGTCAGCCTGGGCCCACTATAGCTTTAGATTCCTGTTCTTGGCTGACAGGAGTGGAACTCAATGTTTCTTCTGCTATTGTAGATTGTTGTTTTGTGCATTCTGAGATGCTTTTCTGCTCACCATGGTTGTAAAGTGTTTAAGCTGACAGAGCCAGTTTGGCCATTCTCTTCTTACCTCTCTCATCAAGGTGTTTCCGCTGAGAGAACTGAGATCTCTGAACTGAATAAATCTGTTAATTTCAAGTGGTAGTAATGTCATTTTTTGAACCATTATTTGGTACACTAAAAGAGCAGCTGTTTTGCTCTACTTTAGGAGCCACATTACTTCTGTCATAGCTTAATAAATCTGTTCTCATTTGGTGCTCTCCTTTCCCCTTTCTTGCTCTTTTCCTCCCCCACCTCTCTCTCTCCCTCTCTCTCTCATTCTCACTTACCCTCTCACTCACTCACTGTTTTGTTGTGCCATTTGGGATGTGCTTAGGCAGGTTCCTGATGGGATTGCGATGGCCCTCCTCCCAGCCTGCAGGGCTAAATCTGCAGATCATTAAAAAGTGTCTGGGCCACCACAGCCTCTTAATAAGTCATGGCTGACATAAACACCACTGGCAGGTTTATGAGGCTCCTTGCAGAGATCAGCAACTTCACATCCCTCCATGTCAATGGCCATGCCCACTTCCCTTACAGCTCTGTCTGTGGTTTCGTCAGCACCTGTCATGAACACAATAACTCTCTGAAAGCTCTGACCAAGTCATCAACTGTCAGGTTCTGGATATTAACAGATAAGGCTGAGACTCTTGATGATGCTGAGTCCCTCTGAAGCCAATGTTTTGTCAATCATAATATGAAGTTGTCTGGGGAGCAGCTGCATTTTCATGTTGGTTCATAAACTGACCAACTTTCAAAACTCAGCAATCAAAACTCACACCTGCTTTAAGTACATTGCTTGGTTCCTCTGCTTATTTGCAAGTTATTAGTTTGTTTTTTCAAACCGTAAATTCATGACACTGAGAAGGTGTGTGTGTGCTTCATAATAGTGTTCTAAATGAAAATTTGATTACCACTTTAGCTTGAGGGCATTCACATCATTCATTTGGCTTGCATATGGCCTTTGTAAATAAATGAAGTAATATGGTGCTTCATAATAGTTTTCATTTAATTCCATGTTCCAGTATAAAGATAGATACAGTAAATACACTTCTCAAAAGGTTAGATTACAGGTGGACACTTTATAATGGATTTTTTTTATGCTTTATGAATGAGCTTCATGAATAGTAAGCCCAAAATAATGTCCAATTTAATAAAAAAAAAACAAACAAAAAAACAGTTGACTCTTCTTTATCTGAACCTACATTTGGTCTTCAATATCATAAATATTGCATTGCTTAAGTCTTAACATAAGCCTCTCATTCCAGCATTTCGTTACATAATATTTATGCAATGTTTATGAATGTGTTATAGGCCCTATGCAGGTTTCCTTCAAATTCTAATGCGTTATTGACTCTTCTCTATGCATGTTAATTATAATGCCTGTATGTGAACTGATGCATGCAATCACATATTAAGATGAGAAAGAAATTGTCTGTTTTCCCTCTACAGGAAAAGCTTATGCTCCAGAGTTCTACTACGACACCTATAGTCCGCTGTGGCAGAACCGTCCCCGTGTTTATGGCTATAAGCTGCAGTGGACCCAGATGAACCCAGATACAGTAGACCGTATCATGGCTTATCGTCTCGGCATAAGACAGGTAAGCAGTCATATATATATAGCACTTTTAAAAGTAAATAATGTCACAGAGAAGCTTTATAAAAGTCCTGGTCTTGATCCCTAATGAGCAAATCAGAGACAACATTGGCAAAAATCTTCCATGAGCTCAGTAAGTATAATCATATATTGAGAAAGGCACATACTTTACACATGGAGTGGGCTACGGTTAATGGGCCGCATTTATCAAGCTGGATTCAAATCAATTTATTCGTAAATCATTTGTACAAGCATTTGCTCAATAAATTTTCTATTCATGAAAATCCTATAAATTCAGCATAACATTCTTATCCTACTTGTTCTCCTGAGTGTATGAACATTCACGCATAAGAAGACTAACTAGCATAAACCTCGACTTGATTGACTTCAAATCATATCATTTGCATGGATTACACTTTTATCATGTGGTATATTTTATATGGAATATACTGTCGAGTTTAATTTGCTTATTTTTATTATGTTTACAGCATTTAGCAGATGTCCTTATCCAGAGCAACATTTATTTATTTATTTATTTATTTATTTATATAATTTATTTAACCAAGAAGGTCCCGTTGAGATACAGTATCTCTTCTACCGGGGAGTCCTGGTCAAGATGGGCAGCAAAAACAAAAATTACATAGAAGTACATAAAACCACACAATAAACAAACACAACACACCAAAATCTAACAAACAATGCAAATCATACACGGCTAATTCAAACATTGACATTGTTATATAAAAACAGACTGTAAAATATTTGTAAAAAGATCAAGAGAGATTCCATGTGTAGTATACCCTGAAGTTCATTCCATGCATGAGCATAATTGGAAAAAGCAGATCTACCTAACTCTGTGTGGAAAATTGGCGTCCTAAGTAAAAATAAAATTCTGTTGATCTGATATTATATACACTGGTACAATATGTCAACAAACTAGATATTTATATATATATATATATATATATATATATATATATATATATATATATATATATATATATATATATATATATATATATATATATATATATATAAGTCCTTTGGAGTCTCTATGAAAAACTAAAAATAGCATCAAGAAATAGTTTGTGAAAAACGATTGTTTTATATTATTGGCATTAATTAAGGAATAGGAACAATAAAGCGAGCCAACCCAAACTCGTAAATGAAGAAAAATAAGACTAATTATTCACTTGTGACAAAAGAAATGCCTCTGTAAAAGAAAGATGGGTTGGTCTGTCTGCACATAGCCATAAGCTGTAAACAAATGCCTCAGTTGATGGAAGATTTAGCGTTCGCTTATTTATATATTTTTAGATATATATTTTTTTACTGGCATAGAAATGAGTCAAAATTGTGTCTACATTGATTGATACCAAAAATAATAGAAATAATGTTTGTTTCACTTTTGCATGATGCTAGGCTTCCTTTTACCCTGTACAACCCTGTAAAGATTTCTCAGAAACAGAAGTGCTGTGAAATGCATCTTCAAACCTCTGATTCTCTCCTTTTTCTGATATTGGCTCAATCCACTACAGCATGGAATATAGTGAATATAGCTGTAATTACTAGTTCTAGTTCCTTAGTTTCTCTCTCTATATATTTTTCTTTCTTTCTCTTTCTCTGTCTCTCTTTCTCTTTATGATATGCTCATGACAGTGATTGAAGTCTCGGGTTAGAGTACTGTCTCTCTACCTATATTTGTCATCCCTCAGTGACACTTGGGGGAGAGAGATGGTGGACATTTTTTATGTAGAAAAAAAAGAAAAATGCCAGCATATTTTTAAGAGACTATATTGAAATACACTTTTCAATAATATACATTTTTCCTTAACATATTCAACTTTTTCTCTAGTTTATGAATGACTTTAAACATACAGCACATGTTAATATACATTAGTATGAAATGTAAATGTGAATATTGTTCTTGTAAAATGGCAGAACTTTTTGGAAAACCTTGTTCACGAGAGCCAAATTGTAACTGAGACCGGATCTGAATGTTTAAATGTTTAGAAGATAAAACAAAATGGCATTATTAGTCATTTATCCTACTGCAGTAAATGCAAGTCATAAAACATTGAAAGCTTTGAGTAATAAGCATTAATTCTATTTTGGGATAGAGGATTCCCTGGGCTTTGTATCTCACAGGGACAAAAAATATTCATCTAATTTTGTCCTTTGGCAATAATTACTTCATCTAATATTATTATTTTACGTGAGTGATCTTTTAAATTGCTTTTTTAATTTATTCAAAATGTTGAATCCCCAAGATATTATGTAAGTACTTCTGTGTGAAAAATGTCCTGCAGTTCTCACTCATAGTCGTTTTCTCAGGGGTGGCAATAACCAAAAGGTAAATATTTGTGTTCATTAAGCTGTAATATTGCAAGTATAGTTGGCATGAAATCTAGTTTTCTTATCCAGTGTGGTGCACCAGAAAGAATTGTGTAGTGTGAAATGGATAAGGGGGAAGTTATACGTCTGAGGCACAGACATCGAAACTTAAGTATTGCAGTAAGTTAATAGTGAGTCAAAGCTCTGATTTTCCAAGTGTTTAGCCAGTTTGGTTGGAGTGAAAACTCAGTGCTTGCACTTATAAACTCATCCGCATGCTGTCAGTTTCTCTTGGGGTTCCAGCACAGGGCAATTAAGACCCGGCTGTTGCAACAGCATCTGGGTCAGTAGCAGCGCCAGCTTTTTAAAAAAAAAAAATTAATTCATGATGTAAGGTGAGCTCTTTTCATGTTTTTGTTCATGGAGTGAAATTGAAGCCTTTTTTTGGGGAGCTCCTAACAGGCTGGAATGATTAAACATGAATGAGAATGCAGGGCTGGTGCGGTGGAAGGAGCTTCTTCTTAAATAAATAAATGCCTCCAACTCCCCATTGCTCAACACTGTGCTGTAGCACGGCAACCAGAAGCCTCGCACGTGGAGGGATGTGCTGCTATTTATAGCCCAGTGCAGCCTGTTCCTCACCGTTCCCCCAGAATCATTATCATTTTGCCCTCGCCACAGCCATTGAATTAATAGTGAAGGCTGCTGGGCTTTGCAGCTCCATAATGGATGATTTTCTGTTATCTGCGTCTGCCTTTCGTGAGGCAGGCATGAGTGGAAAATCACTTGGATGCAGGTCTCATAAAGTGAGAATCACCTTGACTTTCTGACGCTTTGGCCTGATTTGTTTTAGCCTCTTTCTTTCTTCTCTTCCTGACTGCATTGGCCACACCCCTCTCAATGGCTGTATTCCTCCGTCTTGTCGTCTTCCTGCAATCAGTCTGTCAGTCAGTATGGATATCAGAATGCAAGGTTTGGAGCGTGGGATCGATATGTGCCGCGGTAATTACATACGGGTTGTTTGGTTCAGGCACTGCCATTTCCGCAAAGGCACTTTGATTAGTGGTTTTTTTTTTTTTTTTTTCTCGACTCCTCTGGCACTCTCTTTGATCAGATTCGTCTGTTCTGAGTTCTTATAAAGTTCTTATGAACTAGCTCATCAAGAAAACAGGATGACAGTCTGGGGAAAAACGACTCGCATCGTCATTAGGACAGTTAAAGAGATGACTTAGATGCTATCTGAAGATAGAAATTGAGCCAAATAATACGCTTCTATAAATCTCACTAAGACTAATTACGGCTAAACGTTGCACTGTTTGTGCATGATTAACATTTGTCGGATAACTAATAGAATGTATTAGGAAACCATTGCAATCACATGGAATAGAAAATTTTGCTTAATTTAAATTTGATGGTGTGTTACTCTTGCACCAAGCTTGGCGTTTAACACAACCATCTGCTCCCAACTGCTGTGCACACACTTAAACACTCTGATCCAATTAATTCTCATTCCAGGCAGGAAGGCACGATTGGATGTGAGTGGCAAGTGAAGGTAAGGGCAGCCACTGAATTATGTGGGCGATTACCAATAACAAAACAACACTTTTCCATTTACCTGGGCCCAGCCTAACAAAAGCTGTTATCTCCTCCTGCCTTGGCATCTTAACTTCAAATAAAGGTTTATTTCAGTGAGCTTTCACTATATCAGCACAGATTATTGCAAGCTGACCAGCTTTCTGCTTTGGAATGTCTGTTTATTCAGTGCCAAGACTAGTGAAAGGAGGAAAAGATTAAAAACATGACATTATTTTATTTTCTAGAATGTTTTTGTAGAAAAGGTCAGAATGTCCAGTTTAATCTGATGGAGCCTTATAATAGTGATGCAGTGAGCTAATGAGCAAAAGGCTTCAGCTATCCTACATCATGCGCTACGCTGCAGAAATAACTCAAGCAGACCGATGCCATTATACCTTATCAAATTATGAATTGCGAGGAAAGTATTACAATTTGACCAGGCCATCCATAACTTTACAATCACTTTAAAATTGGAATCTAAATCGTCCTCATTTAGATTAATTGAATTTGGAGCATTCATTAAGATTTTTGTGAAAATGCCAGCAAACAAAGAGACACTTCAGAGTGAACAAGGAATTACCTTTAACTCGGGAAAGCTCTTACAATATCTTAATGAAAAGTTATTTCATTGTAAGAGGGAATTAAGTTAAGACAGGCTGGCGAAACAAGTTTACTGTTTATTACCATTTTGTTTCTCTTTAACTCGACCTCAGCTCATAGCTAATGTTCCTAATATTTAGTATTGCATGTGAATTTCAGTAAGATCAATTTTTGTAATGGGATTTATGATGGAGTACAATAAACTTTGTCTGGGAGGCTGTTTATCATGATGCAACTAAGCTATCTTGAGGCTACTGTCATGTTAGGATGAATACACTGAGAATGATTTATGATGAATACATTGTTGTAAAGGTATTCATCCACAAGGCTTATATTTTGTGATTTTATTTAATCATATTACTGTTGATTGCTGTTATATGAATCGAAATGTAACTTCGGGGTTCTCTAGTCTGATTTATTATTAAGATAACACTATTGATCCCAAGGGGAAATTAGAAAGTTTATTATTATATAGGGTTAATAACTGTGTAGTATATTTTTAAAAAGTATACTGTGGCTGAAAAAAAAAAAAAATCAGTAGGATTTTCCGAAATCTGAATTTAAGAATATTTTAATTACCTATAATTTATTTCTACATATGTTGATCCCATTTTATCAAATCTTTCATGGAAACAGAAGTACACATGTTAACCCGAGAATAGCCTCTAAAATAGCTTAGCTACTTGTACTTCCAGGTTGAGTCATTTCACACTGAAATGAATATTTGATTTGTAGAATTTGTGTGGTGAAACAAGTAGAAACAATTAAAAATTGGTCAATGTTTCAGGGTTCATTTCAAAACAAAAAAGTTAATTAACACAACATACAGACACTATGATTAAATAATTATGTAATATTTTTCATAGAGTATTTTTAAAAATTATTTTCCACTTTCTTTCTTTTGTTTTTGTTGTGGACTTTACTGTGAATATTTTCACTTCCTGGTCAATTCAGATCACTGCTATCAAGAGTAACCAGCTTTGGCCACATCCTCTTTTCTCTTTTTAATGAAACTCTGGAATGGGATAGCACAGCACAGCACTGGTTAGGCCACAGGTCACATTCAGAATTGCGTAATGAAAACAGTTTTCTCCACAGGGTTAGGGCTCTGCTAGGCTTTGTGATGAACCATTGTCTGCCATGTCTGATTAGAAGAATTGATCTTGTAGGGATGCAGTATTTTTATGTCCTCTAGCTGGAGACAGGCCTCATGCTGTGTCTCTTCCTTGCCCTTGAACTTTATGCTGTCATGACAGCCTTGTTGTTTACACATCACAGTTTTTGGGAGGCCACAGAGACAGTTGAGTAAATCTCAACAAGTAATTCCTGAGACAGATGGGAAAAAAGGCATAATTGTCTGTACATTTCATTGGAGAAAGTCACACCCACATATACTGTACTTGTAACTGTGATGTGTAAGTGTTTTATTCTCACCCAAATGTAGTACAGCTGTTTAAACAGCAGGAAATTAACCCAAAGGCTGAATTGCAAATGGCTTCCTGTAGTACACTACATAGACTGTGGAAACAAGTATTGAAACTAAATACTGTATGCATTGCATTTGGAATCTTTTTTTTTTGTTTGTTTGGTTGGTTGGTTGGTTGTTTTTTTTTTTGTTTGTTTGTTTGTTTCATTTAGAACTTTGCTATAATTTTAATTGGAAAAAATAATGCTGCAATCTGCAATATTCTAGACTACTTGAAGCAACAAAAACAAGATAAATTGAGCTCATCCCACTCTCGTCAGAGCAAAGATTCTGAAACCAGGCACTCATGTGGACTGTTTGCAGTTAAAAAGCCTTTACTTTGAGGGCTGAAATCATGTTAAAATTCATCTAATACACCAAAGGTTATCAGCTTTGTCAAATTTTCCTCAAGGTGACAAACAATAGAAAGAACAGAAAATGACTAAATGGCCTCACCTGCAAATCACTGGATGTAATCTAGGGGTTCTCAAAAATATTCTCATCTTAAAGACAGATAGGAAGTTATTACCTTAAAAAATACAAGAACATATAAGAAGTGCTGGTACCAATATTACTAGGTCTATCTGTAGACTACTTGCTCATAAATTTGAGAAATGTTTCTCTGACTTGATAAGTAAAGTTTCCATTATTCATTTACAGTGCTAGATTTTATTTCATATTAATAAACTCTAAATATTTTCCATTTACCCTGACAGAAAGTGAGGGTGGCCCATAATGATGCACATGAGATAGGGAATGGGGGCGGGGTTTCCAGTTGGTCTATCCATCCACTTTCCATACTGCTTATCCTACACTGGGTTGTGGGGGAGCCTGGAGACTATCTCAGGGAACTCGGGGCACAAAGCGGGGGCCACCGTGGACAGGGTGCCAACCCATTGTAGGGCACAATCACACACACTATGGACAATTTGGAAATGCCAATCAGCGTGTCTTTGGACTGGGGGAGGACACCAGAGTTCCTGGAGGAAACCCCCAAAGCATGCAACCTCCGCACACACAAGACGAGGCAAACGTGCTAACCACTAAGCCACCGTGCCCCTTGCTTCCAGGCGGTGTCAGTTAATATTGCAAAGTTCAAAACACCTGTGCGAATCATTCCAGATTCATATTGGTCCATCTTGGGGAAAGAAGATTGCTCTGTTGCCATATTTTTGAGTGATAACTTTGCGGAACTTTGAGTGATAAAATTGCGGAACTCTGAATATAATATAATACAATATAAAAGATGAACATCACGGAATATTGTGGCAATATAGTGTAATATAGTCTGGGGATGATGAAATGGTTATATTGCACAAGCCTAGTGCCAGCATAAAATACTTCACGCGATTGAAATGACTGATAAACACATAGCCAATGTCACACTGCTCAACATTGCTCTGACTGATAAAACAAGCTTCTCATTTGTTGAACTACCAACTTGAATTAACTGAATAGAGCAATAATTATTTGTTTGAATGGGTTTACAGTTCAGAAATGACACTTGAAGTAATAAAATCTATCCCCATGTTTCACCAAAGCAATACCAGGACAATTTACATTGGGAGTAGTGCTCTGTTCTGCATACACAATGGCACCCTTCATGGCTCTTTGTGAGTTACAGCTGCAGTCATTTAATATACCTAAACCACTGGACATGTCTTTTACATTTGTTTTTCTGTTTAGTGTATCATCGGTCCATTTGGTAGAACCATTAAGCAGGTCAGAAGTACATATGATGATGAATGCATTCAGGCCCTGGCTACATTAAATTTATTATCATATACTGACACTGTATATGTTTATATCCTGAGCTATGAGTCTGTAGGTCTAAGTTATATACCTAGGTAGCTGCCTATGTTGCCCCTGTCTAGGACCGTCCCTCAGGATACCTTATGTGGGTTGTGCTAGAGTCTAATAATACATCCATAATACATCTCCAACTTGTTGTAGAAGAACATTCGATTAAATAGAGCACAAAGTTACATTTCAAGTTGCTGTAATAATGGTACCTTGGGTTCTACGGTTCTTTCTGACACAATCCCACTCATCTTTTAGCAAGCTTCAGGACTTTTTTTCCCCCTCGTTTTATTTGTATCACACTTGGTTGGAGTAGAGTCTTCCTCTCATTTTATGTTTATATCTAATTTCTCACACTTAAGGTCACTTTATGGGTTATAAATTAAAGGTAAACCTACACCAGAAAGCCTGAGTGTGTATAAACGCTTGTTTGGGCTACTTTTCCCCAGACTGGGCAGCAGAGATGGTGGGAGCAGGAGATCCCTGTAGAAGGCCCCATTCAGAAGGGAGAGCTCATCACCTATAACCTGACAGAGCTCATCAGACCCGAGGCCTACGAAGTGCGCCTGACCCCCATCACCCGCTTTGGTGAAGGAGACTCCGCCATCAGGATGGTGACCTACAGTGGTGAGTGTTACAGAGCTGTTACTAAAGCAGCTATTAATACAAATGCAAGCCAATAAAATGTAATAATAGATATGATTTACTTGCCTGGTTTGTGTCTATTGACAGTTATCTTTATGAATCACTAAGGCAACGGCTGCCAAACTAGGGGTCAAGACCACTTGTGGGGTCATCTGGTTTATAAAATTGGGTCATGTGAAAAACTCTCCTCTATTGTTTTAGTTAATTATTTATTTTTACAAACTAATATAATGAATATGGCTTTAATTATGAAGATGAATTATATATGAACTAATATATATATATATATATATTAGTTCCTACCAAGAAAATTATATCATCTTTAGAAATTGATAGGATTTAGAGAACAATCTAAGAATTTAAAGGGAAAATCATGTTGATGTAACAGTGGACAGGTCATTTCTAAGGATATTACACATTATTCACAGTAAATTATGTTGACTGTAAATATGTGAAATGAAATGTACCAAATGCAACCTTTTTCTACATGTTTTCTCAACATCAGTTAGAAATAAATGGTCATTAGACAGGTTTTATCATTTTAAATAATTATTTTTTATAGTACATGGGGTTCAACTATCTTTCTTTCTGTAAATTCAAAATTCAGTGATATACCCTATGTGCGTAAAAAAGCATGATGTGATAGGAGTGACCTGACTGAATTTGTGAGTTATAACCAGTAGTGTTTAGTAATTAAAGTAGTGCAATGCTGATTATTAGTGTGTCATGTACTGTATATAAACCAATCAGCCATAACATAACATTAAAATGACTAACAGGTGAAGTGAATAACATTGATTATCTCATTACAGTGGCACCTGTGAAGGGGTGGGATATATATTAGGCAGCAAGTGAACAATCAGTTCTCAAAGTTGATGTGTTGGGAGCAGGAAAAATGGGCAAGCGTAAGGAACTGAGTGACTTGATATGGGCCAAATTGTGATGGCTAGATGACTGGGTCAGAGCATCTCCAAAACAGCAGGTCTTGTGGGGTGTTCCCGGTATGCAATTGTTAGTACCTACCAAAAGTGGTCCAAGGAAGGACAACCAGTGAACTAGCGACAGTGTGATGGGTGCTCAATGCTCACTGATGCGTGTGGGGAGTGAAGGCTAGCCTGTCTGGTCCTATCCCACAGAAGAGCTACTGTAGCACAAACTGCTGAAAAAGTTAATGTTGGCTATGATAGAAAGGTGTCAGAAAACACATTGCATCACAGTTTGCTACATATGGGGCTGCGTAGCCGCAGATGGTTCAGAGTGCCCGTGCTGACCCCTGTCCACTGCCAAAAGTGCCTACAATTGGCATGTGAGCATCAGAAGGGTCCATGGAACAATAGAAGAAGGTGGCCTGGTCTGATGAATCATGTTTTCACGTGGAGGGCCGGGTGTGTGTGCGTCACTTAACTGGGGAAGAGATGCTCTGGATACACTATGGGAAGAAGGCAAGCTGGCGGAGGAAGTGTGATGCTCTGGGCAATGTTCTGCTGGGAAACCTTGGGTCTTGCCATTAATGTGGATGTTACTTTGACACATACTACCTACCTAAACATTGTTGTAGATCAAGTACACCCCTTGACGACAGTATTCCCCAATGGCAGTGGCCCTTTCAGCAGGATAATATGCCCTGCCACACTGCAAAAATTGTTCAGGAATGGTTTCAGGAACATAACAGAGTTCAAGGTGTTGACTCGGCCTCCAAATTCCACAGATCTCAATCCGATCGAGCATCTGTGGGATGTGCTGGACAAACAAGCCAGATCCATGGAGGTCCCACCTCGCAACATACAGGACTTAAAGGATCCTCTGCTAACATCTTGGTGCCAGCACACTTTCAGAAATCTTGTGGAGTCCATGCCTTGATGGGTCAGAGCTGTTTTGGTGGCACAAGGGGAACCTACACAATATTAGGCTATTTCAGTGACTGCCTGAGTCTGTGACTCTGTATGTTAGTTAACATTGTCCAATGACATTTTCTAGCAGCTCAAAAATTACCCTAATATGCTCAATAAAATGTTTTGCTTGTAACGTAAATAAGCTCTGTATCACTCCTCACTGAGTAATACATAGCAAACTCATTCTACACAATGCATGTCAAAAGGATAACACTCAAACATCCTGCTCAGCCATTCTTACAGGTTACTACTCTAACAGAAGCTGTTAGAGCTGCTTGCTGTTCACAGAGGCTTGGATTAGTGGAGACAACATGGTGCTTGCAATTAGTTGCAGTTGATTGTTCTGGCAGTGACAAACAGTGAACTGAGCTCATGTTGTTTTTCATGCATGAGCTTTATGCTATGCATTGTGTGTTGGTGTTGTTTTTACTTGAGCACACTTTTGCTGTTGTTTTTTTTTTTTTTTTTTTTTTTTTCCTGTGTTTATGATGAGGTTTTACTTGAAAAAAGAACTTACAAAAGAACAATCACAACCACATTTTTTTTTCTTGCTCCCCAAGGGGACTCGAGTTAGGAATCACACTTGAATCACACATTGACATACTTGAAACTCAGACTTGAACTTGAATGACTGGCGACTTTCCTCTAGACTGAAGACTTGTCAAAGAACTAATACATTAGGACTGCCAACCTAAATGCAATAAATCAATACAACTGTTCTGTTTCTGTTCTTAATTGTGTGTTTGGTTGTCATGCACAATCATTTATTGCAGGGCTAGTTAAGCAATTAAACACAACACTTCCCTCTAATAGGGAATCTGCTCTGTAGTATTCTTAGTCCCTGACCTATTTGTGTTAGCATGAGGATATGTTTTTGATAGAGACTACAGAGCACGTCTGTAAGTCACTCTGGAAAAGGGCATCTGCCAAATGCTGTAAATGTAAAATGTTCATGTAAACATTGGGGAAAATGCAAAGACCAGTGCAGGGAGCAGAGATGATTTCATTACACGGTTGAAGTGCCCAAAAGGCACGTCAGAAAAAAAACAAGTATCATTAGTTACAGAAGATTTCTAAAGCTATATCGAAAATGTGCTACATACAGGAGGCTTCCGTTTATTCTTGCATTATAGATAGGGTGAATGCATTATAAGGAAACAAACATTAATACAGCTACCGATTATTATCCCTCATTCACTTTCTGATAAGGACATTCATATTGTTCACTATTTTGTTCACTATGAATGTTATATATCTCTTTCCAAGCCAGTGTAGGAAGCATGCAGGTGTGTCATGATAGAACTGATTAGCAATTTGGATTATTATCTTGATCCTCTATGAAACATGACCAGAGGAAGACTCTCATTTGTGTCTGTTGGAGAATTTTAGGTGCTCTGTCAGTTTCTGTTTGAGATATATTCCTGCCATTGCAGATCATGAGTTTGAATCCTGACAATCCATGGCCTGGAGTCCAAGAGAACAATATTGGCCATGCTCTATGGAGGGCGGTATGGCATACTCTCTCTCTCTCTCTCTCTCTCTCTCTCTCTCTCTCTCTCTCTCTCTCTCTCTCTCTCTCTCGTCAATCACAGCAACACTAACGAAACATGGGTATCTGTGAGCTCATTTATATGTAAGAGGGGACATAGCTCTATCCTAAGAATGTGTTACTCAGCCCTGTGACACTGCATGAGAAGCAGTTTGAAAAGATGGCTTTACATGTCTCAGAGGAAGCACATGTTAGCCTTCACCCTCTCTGGTTTGTAGCTCTCATGTGATTGGTGAGAGCTGGCTAGTTGAATTAGGGAGCTGTGCAGCTGCACACAGTAGATCCTTCATCTCTTCATTACTTACACTATTTCATTATATTTTTATATATGTAAATATATATTTAAAATCAGAAGGTGGGTAGAGTAGCAAAACATTTTACTCAAGTAGAAGTAAAACTAATAAAAATAATTACTCAAGTAACAGTAAAAGTAATAATGTTAATAATTACTTGAGTAAGAGTAATAAAGTATCCAATGAGAAGACTACTCAAGTAGAAAGCTACTAGTTACTTCGGATCTGATTAAAATGAAGGTAAAATCCTGAATCTCGGACTGCAGTGAGAACTGTAAATCTGTGCGTGGCATGTGTGGGTCTCCTGGCTCGGTTGTTGCAGACGCATTCAGACGACTGCAGTGTATTGTGAGACTTGCAACCTCATTGTACGTGATATAAACGAATTATTAAAACTACATGTATTCATTAACATTTAACAGTAATGGAGGAACGCCACCGAATGTAGCAAAGCAAAAGTACATTTCTGTGATTAAAAATTAACTTGAGTAAGTGTATAAGTATGGCCAGTTAAACCTACTCTCAAAAAATTACTCAAGTAAATGTAACGAAGTAAATGTAGCTGGTTACTACCCACCTCTGTTTAAAATATACAAATGTTTAAACATAATAATCTCCTTATTATTGCCATTGATAGAAATGTGCTGTGCAGGTGAATTATAGGCCAACATCTAGTACATTCAGACTCAATCTAGCACGTTCAGCATGCATAGTATTAACATACAAGTCAGTGCTTAACTGTGAGTCCTGAGCATCCTCAGACACCAGCTTGTCACTAGCAATGAAAACCAATGCATTTTCAGCTCATGCCATTTCCAGATGTCAGAGTTACAGTGTAGTTACACTTTATTTTTGAGGCATTCTGGGCTGGGTTGGGGGGGGGGGGGGGGGTTACATTTATCTTATCTCTTATCTTAATGGTATTTGCTACCATCATGATTCTACTAAAAATAGCACCTTCACTAATCTGACTCCAAGGTTAATTATTCAGATTATTCACATCACAGTGGAAGTAAACAAAAAATTAAATGGCAGCTTGCCAGCATGTTGATAAAATCAGGACAGAGTGTTGATTGGAAAACATGTCACACACAAACGCTACAGCCTTTTGAGGAGGTTATTACTTAACATTTTGTACTGTTTGCTCTAGGCACAAGGAAATGTGAGTGGTCACTAGACAGTGGTATCTTATGAATAAGTAAAGTAATTGAAGTATAATGATGATTATTGGCTGTTACATGTACAGCGGGTTGCTATTAAGCGTGCGATAACAGCATAAAGAGAGGGAATTTTTAAGTGGTAATGAACATTGATGAACATGTAAAGATAATGTTCTTTGGTTCAGCATTATGAGATCAATCTGTATGTTGTGTGAGGATCTGTTCACCAAAGAAGATTCTGTTCCTCTGTCTTTCTACCTGCTGAAAAAAAAAAAAAAAACTTATCCAAATCAACATAACTAGGACAGTACAATCTTCACACAGTCTCACATTACTGCCTGAAATGCATGTTATGATGCTGCCAATAGACCAAAGATAGCTTTTCTTTCTGGTGTGATTCCTGTGTAGAGGGAAAGGATGAGTGCAAAACTCATTTCAGTCTTTATTACTTTCCGAATGATGGAAGTTTTTTTTTCAGAAGATTAATCATACAGATGATTACTAGAACATTCAAAACGGACACATAGGTTAAGGTATGGTTGCTTGAGGGATTGGGATGCTTGAAAATCGCATTGCTACCACAGATAAAACTCATATGACATTTCTTTGTGTTCATAGTAAGGTTATACAGGACTGTACCACATCTCCATGTGAAGTAAATGATTTTGCACATGGTCTTTTTAAAAGACTGCATATCTGACACTTAGAATAAGTCACACTATCAGTCTGTGTCCTTGCTTATCTAAGCTTTTAGCTGCTAACATAAAAAAATAGCCTTTGCATAATAATAGGCCCTTCGCTCCATTCCATATTCAGTAGTTACATCATATTTTTTAACCTTCAGAAAAAAAAAAGTAATTCTGTGCCAACATGGAACAGGCCATTATATTCAGCATACTACTGCAGTGAAAAATTGTACAAGATTTCAACAGTGAGGGAGAGAATTCCTCTATGGTTAAATATTGAAAGCCTTTTTTTTTTTTTTTTTTTTTTTTTTTTTAACCTCCTAAGTGGTTTTTAGGATTGAAACCAGTAACATAATGCTTACAAAATATATAAAAAACTGTATTTATTAATATGTAATGATTAACTTGTCCCATGCCTTTTTTAATTAGCTTATTTGTACAAATAACACTGTTAGAAATGCTGCAGCTGTCTCCCCAGTCCTATCCCTGTACATTAAAAGAGGACATTTTGTGCTGATGCTTTGTGTGAGTTTGCTGTTGTGACACACGTGCGATGTTGGAAAAGGTCTATGTTGGATAGAACATGGCAGATGTGTTTGTTTGCAGTATTGTCTGTGTGGGTGGCTGTACATATGCTCTACATTATCTCATAGAGGAAGTAGTATCAAATGGTATGTAATATTTTTCGGAATTATTTTTATACCAAAAACGAATTGACCACTATATGTTAAATTAAGTCAAAATTGGAATATCTTTTCTCTTTGCGTTGCCTTTAAAGTGCACATGAGGACAGGACAGATCAGTCATAAGCTCTCATGCCAATTCTAACCAAAAAAAGGTTCAAGATATGGTAATGATGTGCATTTTATTGACTTCATTATTTGTATCATTTTTAAATCTAGGCACTGTATCATCAAAGCACACGTGCGCACACTCTACGTCTCTCTCGTTCTTTGTCTCTCACTGCTTTGTCGCTCTGCAAGACTGACTCCGAGATCTTAACCAATATTCCTTTACACATGTTTGCTTTGCGGGAATGATTTCTTATTAGCTAGTTTAATCGAGTGAATTAAAATCAATTCTTTCCATGACCTAAAGCATTTCATAAATCATGCCGTGGTAACAAAGTTTCGGGGTTAAGCTGATGCTCCACATTTATTCAGCGTGGCAGAAATCGATCATGAAAAAGCCCATGCATCTTCTTGACAGCTTAGATTGTATTTACTCTGTGAAAGAAATTACAGTGACTTATTGAAACAAACTGCGTTTTTGTACCCTTGACCTTTAGCTTGTTTTCCATGGATGTTTCCTTCTTATGTTAGTATCGAGGACTGCATATTGAGAAATAGCTGCTTTGAAATGCATGAGTATGGCCTTGTAAATGCACAGTGTGGAAATGCTTTACTGTATACTAATTTGTGCACTGAATAGCAAATGGGTAGCTAATATCTTGAGATTAGCTTTTAAACTATTGTATTCATTATACTGAATTATCCATTCAGTGCTTCAAGGGTCAGGGATCAAACCAACATGGACTTCAACAGAGAATGTTTTCTATGTTAATTTGTGGATAACAACATATTAACAACAAACTATTAAAAAAGCAAGGGGTGTGTGCCACAATATTGTGATTCTGATATGCATACAAAATATCGATACTCTGATATTCCACAATTTTATTATATGTTGTTGTAAAATATCTGGTGAGGGTCATTCTTAATTTCTCTCTTATGCTTTTCTTATACATTTCTTGTAAAATGTTTCTTTAAACATTGATTGATTGGTTATTATAATGAATATAATTATGTTGCATGTTACTAATGTTCTGAACTTTATAATGTACGTGATTAAAGTTGAGATGAAATTTTATACCATGTTGCCTTAATGGAGTGCTTTTGGCAAACTACTAGCGTGTGGACTTTTAGGAAAACCTGGTTTAGTAAATGTGAAGTGTGCAAAGCTTTATCCTTACTGACAAAATCTATAAAGATAAACTTTTGGTTTGTTTAACACTTTTCTTGGTCACTGCATAATTCCATATATATTATTTTGTAGTGTTAATGTCATTATTATTCTAAAATAGTGAAATGAAGAACATCAGAGCAGCTTTTGATTAGTAGTATATACAGTATATTGTTTACATTTTGCTGTTCCCTGTGTGCTTTTAACAACTTTTTTAAAACGTTTTCCCATTTTTTTCTTCACAGCTCCCATTAACCCGCATCTGAGTAAGTATCCCTTTTATCCCTTTTATATTTATTTTTTTATTTGTGTTATAGATGATCTTCTAAATTAATTCTTTAGTTTTTAAATGAATCCCCTGTTTAAGTCTTCAGGCATGAAAGTGGGGAAGGGTCAACAGTCAGGCCTCTTGGACTGCCTTAAACAAAAGCCAGTGATCTGTGCTGAGAGATACCTTGGTTAAAAAAAAAATAAAAAATAAAAAAAACCTCTGTTTGAAGGTCACCACTCCACATTGCTCCCAGCTATGTTTGAATAAAATCAATGAATATTTATCATAAACCACTCAAGCGGAATATCAATAGCACCACAGTGATGCCACAAAAAAGGCAAGACAGGCCTTTAAATGCTTCATTGGTGGCTCTGGCATTTTCATCGATTGATTTTTTTGTAAGGGTTTGACAGTGTGTTAAGGAAGTTATACGTGATTAAGTAAACTCCTGATCATCAATGCTGAGGTCTTTCTAAGCTTTTTAACCATGTCTGGTCAGGTGTGTTTTGAATTAGAGTGATCACTTCTCTCCTTGCTCAGGGGAATTCCAGTGCAGCTTTGAGGAGGAGCCCATTTGCATGTTTACTCAGGACAAGAATGACAACTTTGATTGGACAAGACATAGCGCCGCCACACGTGACACTAAATACACTCCCAATACAGGACCCAGTGGAGACCGCAGCGGCTCCAAACAAGGTTTGTATGACCATCAAACATGGGAAAGATTCACCCCTTAGTACATGGGCAGCTATCGTCAGCTTGGCAGTCATTAAGGCTTCATCTTTTATTTTGCTGGTAAGGTGGGATGCATTTAAATGAAGTAATCAGCCACTTCCTGTTAAGTCCTAAATGCCAGATTCAGTAGTTTAATTTGGACATAATTCAGCTGTACAGATTAGACTGTGTAATTTCCAAGTTGAAATGAAAATTTTCCTAACAGGCAATAATGGTTTTGAAAGTGACTTCAAAGAGAGAAAGGCTTGCCAGTTACAACAGAGATTCAGTCTGACCTCCCTTTATTGACACTTCCACAAAGAGGCTTTTGATAGAAAGAGGAAGAGGAGGGAGGAGGAGGTCTGCAGGGAGGCACGCTGGTGATTGTGGCTTTTATGGGAATGCAGTAGCAGCTGATGTTATAAATAATACATTTGCTTTAATCATCCTGGCGGCAGACAGAAAACTGTATAAAATTGCATTAACCTCAAGAGTCTTCCTGGCCTTTTAATTATCCTGTATTAATATAGAAATAGGAAAAAATCTGTTTTCTTTTGACAGGAGGGCCTTTAGTATATATACTGTGTACTAAATAAGGGTCGCTTGGTGGTGCAGCCAGTAGCATTGGTGCCTCACAGCTCCAGGGTTTGATCCTGAGCTCTGATTACAGTTTGTGCGGTGTCCTGCATGTTAAATAGTTAATTGTGATTTTTCTGTCATCGGCAGGTTTCTATATGTATATCGAGACCTCCAGACCCCGTAAAGAAGGCGACAAGGCCCGTTTGCTGAGCCCCACCTTCAACGTGGCGCCTAAAAATCCTTACGGCATCACCAACCCTCCAGCATACTGCTTTGGCTTTTATTACCACATGTACGGGAAACATATCGGTAAGTCAAATCCGAGCTCTCTCTATAACATGACCGTGACTGGTTTAAGTAACGTCTGCCTAACCACCGAAAAAGTGGTGAAGTGAAAGACACACATTTTGTGACAGACGTTTGAAGCATCCCCACATGACTGCACCATTAATGTGACAAGTTGCTGGACTGGACAGTTTCTGTCAGCTTCTGGCATGCCATGTAATGGGGAGAATAGCAGCACATTCTTTAGCCAGTGTGCTTGACCTAAATCACTCCAGATAACATCACTGGATCCAATTCTGTCTCATGTGCAGAAACACAGCAGACGCATGCCTTTCCAAATAGAGCTGTAATGCCATTGTGTCAAAGCGCATAGGCTAAAGCTGTAACAAGGCAAATGTAGCTTGTCTTTCCCATTCATGCCAAAATTGTTGCTGTCTTACTGTGGCTTGTTATTGTCCTTTATCACTGGGCTGTTTTAAGTGCTGAGTGCACTTTCACAAGAGTGCCTAGCTTCTATTCTTCCCTCCGTCTTGAAAGGAAAGATGTGTTCCCGGCAGGGAGGAAACACATCACATATCAAACAGGTGAAACTGAGTTCTGACCTGCTGTGATGTCTGTTATGTTGTTGAGTCCAGAGGGAATTTTCAGCACTACCAGCTGATGGACATTATGCTGTACATTGTGTCATGACCTTTTCTTCTGACCTTGAACTTCAGCACTAACACTTCTCCTTAAGCACTAGTGTGATGAAGACCACCACCAGACATGAATAACCGAGGTGTTTGCTAAACTCAGAGGCAACACACGGTGGTCTCAGGATATGAACAGAATAGTGAACAGTAATAGGCTTTACATTTGTCTATGTTCATATTAGATCTTGCACATAGCACTTACGTGTGCAACGGTCTGGAAAAACCATCGGAAGTCGTTCAAGCTGAATTCTGTAAAACAGATGGAAAAGATGAGAAATCTGTCTGAAAGTGACATGCGAATAGTTTTATTTTGTTTTTGTTTTTTCTAGCCTTGCCTTGGCAGCTTCCTGCAAAGATCACAAGGAGGTTACATCATAAGGAGCCATTTTAAGAGTGAATTTTTCCTCAGGTGAAGAGACAGAGAGTGATGTGGAAGCTGCTGATCATCAAAATGATCATCAGCGTTTCCTACTGTAAATTTATAATTCCTTAACATCTGTCAGTAGTGATGTTTATCCATAAGAAGGTTCGCTTATGAATGTAGAGGTGGGCATCTTGCAGTGGAATTGGAATGAAATCTTTCTATATTTTTTTATATTTTTTTATTCATTTTCACATTTGGGTGTAACCAGACAAAAACGCTAGAACTTTACATCTGGTGCAGAAGCATATTTCAATTTAGGAAAGTGTGTTATTTTCAGAACTATATAAAGTTTTTTAAAAATGTCCAAATTTGACCACGTGGAGGGTTTTCAAAGGCTGCCACACATACAGTATAACAACAGTAATAACTACTACTATTTAGCAGACACTCATGTCCAGAATTACGTACAGAAGTGCTTTGTAGTTTATCATAACATCCTCCTTCTGTAAGAATACTAGCAAGGTAAAACACTGTTAGAAAGGCAACGGTATGGCAAAAAAACAGCATGAGAAGAAGCTGAGGGTTTTTTTTTTTGTGCTCATTTAAGTGTAACAGTCTTCAAATATAAATATTTGTGCTTAGTGAAGAGGGAGATTGGATATAAATGGAAATGGTCTCATGTTCTTACAGTACGATTCAAGTGCGATTGTTGCTTTGACATGCATGCAGTCGTGGTAGGAATAAACAGGAAAAAAGATAATGAGCTACAAACTTTACCTGGTACAAAAGTCTAAGCCTTTATGAGCTTCAACAGTAAATCTGAAATACTGCACCAGTGTGGAGGTGTGTGGAATTTTATAACCTTCATGAATTTTTAATGGACACTTACCTTGTTCAGTTAAACATTTAAACAGTTAACATTCACCTTTTTAACACACAAGCACGGCACTTCAGCCCGGCTGAAATGAGAGTTGTGGCGGCTTCTGAGGGTTGACATTTCCGATCTGGGAGACATTCAGTCCAGCACATTTGTCCTGCTGGACTGAAAGGAAAATCTATCAATGCTCTACCCTTTCTGTTCTTTGCATTCAGAAGAATTTCTCTCTTTGTGAAGGAATTGTACCGAATTTGCCATAAGGAATTGCACCACTGGGCTGTAACCTATTCTTTTTCATATCTCCTGACCTGGCTTGAGAAATTTCCACATGCAGTTCTGCCTGTTTCCAAAGCTCATGCACTTCTGTAATCGGGTTTATTGTTGTTTGTTATTACAAACCTATAATCCCCAAAGCACTTTCGAAATGAAGTCCGCAAAAAGCATTACTAATGTGCACCAGAATCATCCAGGCATGCATCCACAGAGTACAGTGTACTTTTTGAAGGCTGTAGTTTGAAGTAGCTTGAAGAACCGACAGTTATGTTTTAATGTGTTGACCATGGTACCTGGGAAGAGCTTGGAGCTAATTAATGATACACTTCAAAGTTTGCTGTAGGAGCCCTTTTTCTCCCTCTGAGTTTGTTTATGCGATTAAATCACCCAACTCAAAGCAAACACTCACTCCTGAATGCCTGTCCCTACGAGGCAAAAGGATCACAGCATATCCATTAGAGGGGACGGTTAATGCTATTCATCTTCTGGAGCGCATCCTCCATGGTGTTACAATGGGTCACATCCATGTGAGAGCATACCTAAAGCTTACCATATTTATCCGTAAATGAAAATGATTATCCCTGTAGGTTACCCGAATCTCTTTCTCTCTCTCGCTCGCGCTCTCTCTCTCTCTCTCTTTCTCTCTCTCTCTCTCTCTCTCTCTCTCTCTCTTTCTCTCTCTGCAAATGCAAAATAATGAGAACGGAGGAACAGAGGTGTTTGCAGAATAAAAAGAAGAGCACTTTGTAGGAAGAGATATATAGAAACTCTATAGTGCATCATTCTGTATTCCACAGTGCATAGTATTGTAAAGTGCACTGATGAATATTTCATAAGGTTATGGGATTTAGTATTTTTAGTAGTATTTTTAGTTTTTAAGACTAATGTAATTTGTCATTGTTAGTTATTGCATTACTTATTTATGTAGATAGTGTGGATTCATATTTTTCAAAAAGACGTGTATATAACTCTGTCTAGGCACTCTGAATGCATTTATGAAGCAGAAAGGTCAAGCTACTTCGGATGCTGGTCCAGTCTGGTCACTCAGTGGGAATCAGGGCGAACGGTGGAAACAGGCCAAAATCAGCATCCACCCCACCGCCTCCTTTCAGGTAACACACTGACTGATCAGCCGCCTGATGTCTCATTTGATTTATATTACCTATAATCACTGGGTAAGATTCCTAAGGTTCTCATGTGGCAAATTTCTCTATATAGATTTAACAAATGTACCAGTAGGTTTAAAACCAGTAGGTTTAAAGTCATGCATAGACACACATCGCAAGTTTGAAACATTCACATTTGCATGTTTAATACAACATATTCATTATTGGAACTTTTTTTTCTGTGTGATTATTGTCAAAATGTCATTCTGATCATCTTACTTTTACATTTATTACTACTACAGTAGATCAGTAACTGAAATATTCTGTGATTTTGGTCCTCTAGGGCCTTATTACAGAAACATCCTGACTATCAAACTGTGAAATCCTATATTATATATTTATTAACCATGACCGTTTCAGTTAGGATCTCGTTTAGGACAATATCTTTTAAAGAATAACAATTCTTCACTTTATTATTTTAATTCTGCATAGTAAATGAGGATTGCAGAAGCATACTAACTTGACAAAATCCCCTAAAAAGTGTCCCAACGTGTTCTAATTTAAGTGTTAGCTGTTAATGTAACCTCTGCTTATAGGACTTGTAAAGATGGATCAAAACAGTGTGTTGTGACTTAATTAAAGTTTTGTTTTGTTTTTCATTTGGAACCGTGACTTTAACATCCATGATTTATTACAATTTAAAAATGAGCAAAATGACTGTGTAACCTGATTTAAAAAATACTATAATAGTTTTCCTTGATCTTTAATCGAATTGTGCCCATTAGTGCAGCTGCAGGCTGTAGCTACTTCAGCAATCCCGGCGATCAAGTCACAGTATCCTGCTAGTCTACAAGCCATCAGAAAAAACAGTGCTGTAAAAGCAATGTTATTCCACAGAGGTACAGTAAACTCAGCCTGGCAGCAATGCCATAGAAAGGCAGGGACAAAAAAGCTTTTAGAATCCGGTGAGATATACTGTATAGTTATATTTTTGCACAAGTGACTGCAGCCGTAATCATTATTTAAAGGTTTGTTTGCCTTTATGGCTTCGTAAGCTCTGAGTAGCTGTCACTTCTGTTGATATAATAACCACATTAAAATTTGTTTCATTTTTAACATTCATAATTTTAACGTGAACATCATTCTAACAGAGCCTGTGGAAAGGTTTTTATGGACATAGATTGCACAGTAATGTTTGGATTTATTTATTTTGGAGGTAGGTCATATTTCAAGGCTTTTTTTTTTTCTTGAGATGACTGGTTGGGTATTCGGCAGTGAAAATGGCACCCAGCTTTAATAACGATGCTGTTCCTAACATTTCTATAAAATGATTAAGAAATGAACATAATGCAAATGCTTACAACAGTTTGAGTTTCATGATAATATAGTCAGAACCACCAGAGAGGACTCTGGCAAATGTTAGAAGTAAAATAATATGCTACTTAGTTGCTAGCTTCTATTGATATTGCTAACTTCCATGTTAATGCATTGGTGACTAGAAGATGAAGGGTTGAGTGCAACCAACTCCATGAAATCAGCAATATGGTGCTGTGTTTGACTTTGGATAAATTCATCTGCAAGTAGATATTTTGACATGTGGTGGAAATATCTGAACAAAGACAATGGCTCATGCATTTTTGTCATTTACAAAAAAAAAAAAAAAACATTTTAAAAATATTTTAATGATTACACAAATTTCTAATAAAGAAAATTAGATTTACGTACATAAAATACATTTAAACTAGGTATGCATTGAAAGTTTTTTTCCAGAATGAGAACTAGTACAGCTTTTTGGTGCTCATCGATACTGATACTGATACTGAAATGAGTAACGTGGTTAGTATTAAGCAATCATGGGTGTCATGTATATTTTATTTAGCTCTGTTTATGTTTCCCTTGGTGCCCTTGAAAAGCACGCCCTTTGTGTTCATGCATTAGGCTACTAGGTTTGTTCTCAGGTAATCAGGTTACTTGTATTGTAGGAAGATGCTGTAGTTCCTCCTTCTGAGATGCAGTCTGCTTTGAGTTGATTTGGTGACATCATTAAATCCCGTTTGTCCAGATCGTTGTCATTTTATGTCATCTGTTCATTAGCATAAGAATGAACATTTAGCATAGTATCACATGGTATCAGATGTTGGTATTGGAGCTTATGAGTACCAGTATAGCTGCATCACTAAATTAAACCAAGTAATTATTTTATAATGCTACATCTCATGTTAGTTTATGTGGTACATAATTTTGCTGCATCTTGTTTATGCCTTTACACAGGTGATCTTTGAAGGCATCCGAGGTCCAGGAATCGAGGGGGACATCGCAATTGATGATGTCACTCTAGAAGAGGGGGAGTGTCCTGACCCTCCATCCAATCGTATGTATTAAAGAGATGTTGCTTTAGAAAAGGCTTCTAATTACATTAGTGTGTGAGTGCTAGAATTAGTTGTACCTATTGGAGGTCTGTAATTGCACTTGCAGACAAACAGAGAGCAAAAAAATGGAAGGCAAGATAAAGTAATGGTCTGGAATTGATTAAGCTATTGAAAGGAGAAAAAGGAATTTGTTCTTCTCAGCTTGAACTTTTCCGATACCCATGAGCAAACACCCTGGCTAAATCACTTGTCTTTTCTTTTCTTAAAAAAAAAAAAAAAAAAAAAAAGAATTTTCCTGAACCAGATAAACTAGAATATAGTATTTCTGTCTTTCCTGTAAGTGGGAATCTTTATCACTTGATTGATATACTTTGGCTGGAAATGTTTTCATATGGAATGTGTCATGAAGGTGTCTAAAAATGTGTTTTACTTGTTCACAAGAAGAAATATTTATTTGAGTCCTTTATTTGATCAGAATCTAAATCTCTGTCTGTGTGTTGGTCTCTTCCTTCTACCCCCTTCCTTTTCTTGTCATCAGATATCAGATCGAAGGCTCCATTTCAAGTGACACATATATGGCCGTTATGCCCCACCCTGGCTTTCACACTGTTTCAAGGTCTTAGGTGACCACCTCGCTGGGTGGAGACTGGTGGCGCTGTCTGAGGCCGCGATCCCGTACCCTCAATATAATCACCAAAGATTCACATTTTCAGATGACTAAGAGGGAAACAGCACTGTCTCAATATGGATTATCAGACATAAAATCATGAAAAATGGAAAAAAAAAATACACAAAAAAAGTAATAAGGATTTGACGTATCTACTGAAAACAATCTGCAAACTATTTTGCCGTAAGATGCTCCCAAGGACTTGGATGAGAGCAGCTTACTGATGGAGTAGCATGAGGCAGGGCTCATGTGAAGGGCTCCTACACAGATCTGAGGACAGTTTGTAAAGCACAAGGACAACTTTGCCAGCTGGCAGTAAAAAAACAAACAAAACAAACACTCATTATAAAGGTGGGGAAATGACGGGTGATGGCAGTCTCCACCAGCTCTTTACTATGAACACCTTTCAATGTCTCATCCTTCCTGTCCTTCATTGTATATTCAGATCTTATTAGCTTTTTTTCTCCACATTCAGCCCTGACACACACATGATTTAACCTTCTTTTGGCTTGGTGCTTTAGTACACATATGAAAAACTATGGCAAAAAAAGTACTCATATCTGCTTTATATCCCAACCTGGGTAGTGGCCTGTTTTGATTTCCAACACTGTGCTCACATCCCCTAGTGGCAGGCCAGGGGTAGGAGGCCAGGCCAAAGGAGCTAATGAGCGCCTGATGAAGGAGGGCAGAAGTGCAGAAGCCTGAGGTGGAAGGCCATGGAGGAATACAAGAACAAGTTAAGAAAATTGCTCCTCTTTTCTCTTTGGCAAGAACATTAACAACTTTGGAGCCACTTTTTGCCATGGAATACAAAGTGCCTTCAGATTATGAGCAGAATTGCGAGCTTGGCCATTAACACCAAACGTGTAACGTCAATATTTCTAACGTCACCGTTGGGCTATTTTGTATGATTATTTTGCTCCTTCAAGTGCTGATTTGAATGGCAGTGGAGGTGAAAGATGGTTCCAGAAGTCAGCACAAAGACCTGCCTGTAATTTGCAGATTTAGCAAAGTTCCAAACTAAACACAAGTAACTATGTTCTCTACCATAAGAGCAGAAACGTCTTTGACTGCACTCAGTGTCACATAACCGTTGTGCTGTCTTCAGAACTGGCAGGATACCGCGCTGTTGGTTGGAAAGGTACATGGAGACATAGTCTACCTGCCATGTCATTGCTTTACACAGACTCTCATCAAGTGGGCCTTAGAACAGTAAGAGATAAACAACACCATGGAGGTGAAAGCAGGTGGCAGAGCCTGCAAAGGTCAAGGCCTACTATCCCTACCCACACCTCTGCCATTTATATTGAACAGTGTGCATTCTGAAAGAAAAAAAAGATGATATTAATAATAAAATATTTTATTACACTAGCGAGAATGTTTCTCTGATTTTACACAAACTGTGAAAATAAACTGTGGAAGAAATTTACCTGAAAGTAACCATAACCAGCTGGTTTTTAAAAAAATATTCTTAAAAAAAAAAGAAAGAAAGAACGAAAGACATAAAGAAGGAAAGAAAAGAACATTTACGTATATTGTTGGTTATGAATAATGTTTTGAGGAGCTGTGTCTTGTTTCTTATTTTTTATGTTAAAGCTGTTATGACTTTTCGCTTTCTTTAAATCTTGTTGTCTCCCTTGCATTGCTGAAATATCAAAATGGTTGGAAACATATTGAATAAGTTGGTTTGGTAAATGTAAACAAACCTATATATGTAAAGAAGCTCTGTTAATCAAGGTTTATATGAAATGTTTATGTATGAATACAGGAAGCACAATATTTAAGGTTCCACATTAAAAAGGCAGTTTTAATTCATGTATGTGACTTTCTATTTGCAAAGCCAAGAATATGAAATTTGGGGATGTAATTTTCTATTTGAATTTCCTCTTGTCTTACCAGAAGAACCCTTTTTATTAAAAAGATTCAAAATATTAGTAGTATTTGGTCATCAGTATGCCTTGAAATAAGCCTGTACTAAACCTTCCATTTTGGCTTTCATTTTCTATCATAACTGAGGGAGAATCTGAATGCAGAAGCAAAGTACTGGACAAAACGTACTGATAACATTTGAGACCTTCATAGTCTTGGTTTTGTCAGTGTAGGTCACATATATGTCCTGGTATATGCAGTGTAAAATAGGTGTGCTAGGAACCAGATACAATACATGTTGACGACGTGACCAAACCAGAGCACAATGACTGACAGTCATTACAGGACATATGAATACTGCTTTCATTTACATTTACAGAATTGAGCGAATGCCCTTATCCAGAGCAAGTGCTCTGTAGTCTCCATCAAAAAATATCCTCATGCTAGTACAAATAGGTCAGGGTCTAAGAATACTATTAAGCTAAAACATTTAGCTGATGGCCTATGCAGGCCATTATAGAGCTCAGGTCAATTTGCAATGTTATTCCAAGCATTTTTTTTTTTTTTTTTTTTTTTTAGCTTCAGATAAGAAGAATTAAAAATGTAGAAGCACCAACTGGCAAAATTACACCCCAGTAACATAACCGTTTAAGGCAATAACTTGGCTTGTTATAGCAGGGCAACCTAAAGTTCCCAACATTTATTACAAATATAAATAATAAACAGTTGTGTTAACTTACAGATTGAAATGAATTTAGTAATTGATCCTAACTCATTATATAATTATATAATCATATTATTATTATTAAACAATATTCTTACCTCTCATTATTTCAGCAGTATTTTGGCAACGTGTGACTCCTCTGCTCATTTTATTTGTATTAATTATTTCAACAGCATTCCTACATGGCCTTTCCTTTACATAATCCATGCACACATATAATTATTAAAGAGTTTAATAATGTCTGCTACCTATTTGTTATTGTGTTTGTTGTATATATGTGTACAAATAAATGTAAAAATAACATATGGTTTCATGTTATGAATAAAAGTTGTTTCCAATTTCAAAATTCATAGAGGAGAAAAAAATGTTAAGGGCCATTTCAATCTCATCAAGTGTTAAAGCCAGAGCATATGGAAGAAGGAGCTAGCCAAGATATGGATTAGTTATTTTTTGTAGAACCCCAGTCTCAAATCTGAGCCAAGGTGGTGGTCCAGAAACCTGTTACCTTAATGCTGCTTGCACAATCCCATTTAAAAACACTTCAAAATCTGTTCCAAATTCACAAAGAATCTTTATGTTTTATGCACATAGTAACTACATCAGCTATGAAAATTTACATGTTTTTAAGGTTTTTAAGATTTGCTCTTCATATTATTCATATTTAAATTACAGCTATTTAGATAATATCAAAAATGTTTTAGTTACCTTTCACTGATGTACCTCTCAGCGCAGATTTTTCCCCTAAACACCTGGCTATAAAGCACTGTGTGTATCTCTTTACTTCACCTAAGGATACCAAGTTGTTTTAATAGCTTAAATATCTGCCATTAACAGAAGGGCTTTTAAAATAATATTATTTAAATTATGTGGCTCACTCCTAGGCAAATAATACTAATACACAGCTATTAATACTGATAGTGTGCCCTGGTCCTCTATTGCATCCATTTGTGTACTCTCACCAAACATATTACAAAAGACTAAATGAAAATTTTCAGAGTGTATTGACTCTAGGCCAACTTCCTGTACTGACATACCATCATTGTACTCTGCTTTGTGCTCTGTTTAGGCTTCCTTTCACTGTATTTTTTTGGATTTATCACTGATTCTTTGTGCCATCCCTAACTAATCATAAAACAGTAATAAAAAAAACCAGGTATTTTACATCAGTGTTTGAAAAATGTTCTTTCACAGAAAATGGTTTTGTTTGTACTGAAGACTTGTGTAGATGCACCTCAGAGGCTTATACATGTATATGTTCCTGTTATTGATGCTGTTTGTAAAGGTAAAACTTTAGTGTAGTGGGTCAGAATCAGACATTAACTCATAAGTAATGTGTGCATTTAAGTAGTGCACACATTACATATCAGTTACTTGGCAACAGCTTATTAGTGTTTTGTTTAATGAGCTTATTTTCCTCTCTTAAATTGTAGTAGTTAGTGCTTACCCTTAATAACTGTTGTTTCTGGAAATGTGCAGGCTAATTCATGAAATGAAACACAAGACAAATTTAAGTAATAAAACACTGCAGGATGTGCAGAGAACACCAGAAGCTGATTGTTTTCCTATAACAGCACATCTAATCTTGTTTTATTACTTACACATGTCTTGAGACTGTGCGGTGTGTTATAAAAGTGGAGGGCTGTTACCACCCTGAGGTTGATTATTTTCCATTAATAACACATCCTGATGTGTATTATTCCTCTCATACTACAGCAATTTACCAGTGCTGTTGTATAAAGAAAGATAATACTTTATAAATGACTGGTCATATTTGGATGTGTTTAGTAAAAAGCTTTATTTTACAGTGCAACATGCTTGGTATTTAATGCACATGTGTGTCAGGTAAAGAAAAAAGATGCTCAGTGCCAAGATAGTTCTAGGTAGTTCAAGAATTTAGTTATACAAAAAATAAATAAATAAAAATCCCAGACATGCTTTGTATAGGGGCACAGTGGCTTACTGGTTAGCATGTTTGCCTCGCACCTCCAGGGTTGAGGGTTCGATTTCCGCTTCTACACTGTGTGCATGGAGTTTGCATTTTCTTCCCGTGCTTCGAGGGTTTCCTCTGGGTACACCAGTTTCTTCCCCCAGCCCAAACACATGCATTGTAGGCTGATTGGCTTCTCTAAATCGCCCATCCCCCGCCATCCAGGGTGTCCCCTGCCTTGTGTCCTGAGTCCCCTGGGATAGGCTCCAGGCTCCCCGTGACCCTGTGTAGGGTAAGCGGTACAGAAAATGAATGAATGAATGTTTTGTGTATTGTAGAAGACATGACCAAAAATGATATTTTAGATAGATTTAATTTTCACAGGGGAATGTCTCAAATAATTAAAATATGGGTAGTACTTTATATTAAGGGCCATATACTTTCCCAGAATTAAAGATAACCAGATAATAATGTAAGGTAAGAATACGAGAATGCTAAATTATACATTAGTAAGCTGCTAATGTTGCCAAATAACTGCTTTGTTCACTGCTTATATGCAAACTAATAAGTCATGTCTAATATATGAATCCCTATAATGAAGTGTTACTGTAAGTCAACTCACTGTAACACTGCACCATGTCAGTGCTTACCTGTTTAACACCAGAGACCAGATCATATTCTGTTCAGGTTACTGTACCATTTTTTTCCTAGAGACTGTTTTTCAGAAAAAGCTACTTTGCTACAGACTCTTTTATTCTCCTCTGTGTGGTGCTGAAGTGAAAGTCCCTGTGGCTCAGTGGTATTTGTTCCATAACTCCATCTTTTCACAGATATGCACCATGTCTGTTCAGGTGAGAAACAGCCCATATATTGGGTGCTACTGGTGTTATATGGACTCTGGTGAGACACTGAAGTGCTAATGGTTTAAGGCAAATATCAGTTCTCATTAGAGAAAAACATAAGCATCTTGGGGTTTCAGTACAGTGTTGCATTATAATTGCTTAAAAGCTGTGAGATTAGATCTTTAATACTGTATAGACATTTTGCAACTGCAGTTTAAGTGTGTGTGAAAAGATTACAGAAGAAAATCAAGATTGTTTATATATACACTCTGGCCATTTAAATAGGAAAACCTTTACACCTGCACCATTATCCAGTGTTTGATGTGAACATTAACTGAAGCTCTTGACATGTATATGAATGAATTTATGCACTGCTCCACTGTCATATGATTGGCTGGTTGAATAATTGCATGAATGAGCAGGGGGACCAGGTATACACTGCATGGCCAAAAGTATGTGGACACCTGACCATAACACTCATATGTGCTTGTTGTCATCCCATTCCAGGTTTATTCCCCCTTTGCTGTTATAATACTCCACTCTTCTGGGAAGGCTTTCCACTAGATTTTGGAGCATGGCTGTGGGGATTTGTGCTCATTCAGCCACAAGAGTGTAAGTGAGATCAGTCACTGATGTTGGGTGACCTGGGTTGCATTTGGTGTTCCAGTTCATCCCAAAGGTGTTAGGTTGAAGTCATGGCTGTGTGCAGGACACTTGAGTTCTTCTACACAAACATTGCCAAACCATGTCCTCATGGACCTCAAATATGTTTTTTTTTTTTTTTTTTTTTTTTTTTTTTGCAAAGCCACAAGACACCATGGGATTTTTTTTGTTGTTTGTTTGTTTCATAGGATGCAGGTCTGTCCTCCTTCTGCCTCCAGACACCTTGAGGTGAAAGTGAAAAGTGAAAGTGAAAGTGACATGTGAAGGCCAATGTATGGTAACCCATACTTGGAATTTGTCCTCTGCAATTAACCCATCCAAGTTAGTGCACACACATTAGGAGTTGTGAGTAGTGAACACACACACTACAAACCGTGAACACACCCGGAGCAGTGATGGTGTGTATGTATAATTTTAAACTTCATTTGCATTTTAATGAATTTTAATAATCAATATGAGACACTAAAAATCTGTGCAGGTAAGCATGAAAATAGAGAGGCTACTAGTCCTTTTCCATCTCCATTTTGGAGCACTATCAAATCACAAAACCCAGTATTTCCAGGCTTACATGCAAGATTGTTTTTTCATTGATTTTTGTATGTTTATGCACATCTTATGCAAGAGATTAAATCTGATAGAGATTATTTGAAGTTTGTTCTAAGATCCAAGGACCACAGCATAGTTAAATCCTTTTGCCTCTGACTCAACTTTCTTGGTTAAGTTTTTATACAGTCTGAGAAGTTATCAGTTATCCCACTGATAACTACTCTCCTTTAAAGTCTCTCACTCTCTGTCACCTCTTCACACCCTTCTCTCTTATCTCCCTCAATTCCAGTTTAAGATGATCTAATACTGACCTTTCCCCATTAAAATGCACTTCTGGTAGACATTCCAATGTCATTTTGTAATGCATTTTGTCCCCTTTTTTTCCTTGCTGTGGTTGGTGATGGTGTTCCGTTTACATGGCAGCTCCTGTTTCCTAAACACATGGGAAAATGTCACTGAATGCTAATGCATTGCAATGCCCCTCTGAACAGTGTGCACTGTCAATCAAGACTAATCCATATACCATGCAAAATGTCTGTCAAAGGCCCATAGACAATTGTCACAAATAATGGATCTGGAATCATTTGTGCCCAGAATCCACCAAGCAATTTTCAAGATAATATGTATGCATAGCTACACATTAGGATTGATCCTACATGTTGCAGCCAGAGCAAATTCATTGTCAATATAAAGAGGGGGAATATTTTGTCCTTGTTCAATAATAAATAAGCAATTTTCTATGCAGAAAAGTGGAAAATACAGTCCTCATGTGTTTCATATCATTAAATCAACAAATTCTTGCTGGTCACCTGCACTATCCACTCATGATGAACAGCAGCTCACTGGAGGACCATCAGAGGTGCGCTTAGCTATTGCTATGAGTCCCATTACATCTGTTTTGGTAGCAGATCAGAGAATTTGCCTAATGATAGGCCTCTGGCTGGTGAGCGAACTGATGATCATGTTATCTGTGTTAATTTAGATTAAATGTAAGAGGATTTTCTTTTAGTGTTTCAGAAGATTTCATGATTGTATATTGATGAATTGAAATAAAGTCAGATTGAGTAAGATGTTTCAATAAAGGGATTTTTGTGCAGATTTGAAAATCTGCTGTTCTGCTTTGTCTCACAGAATTGAATACGGTTTCAAAGATACTAAATGTGTGAGCAACAGATAGGACTATTATGGGTTCAGCTTCATTTCACTCAAATTTATTCCAGGGCTGATGCTTTGGAAAACTCAAGGATTGGGCTGATGCTGGGGAATGGGGATGATGCTGAGGATAACCCTGGGCCTGGGGCTGATGCTTGTTAAAACTCACAGGCTCTAGCTGATGGCAGGGAAATTGTGGGGACTGGAGCTGGTGCTGGGGGAAACTCAGGGAATGATGCCAGGAAAATCCTGGAGACTGGGGGGTTACTGCTGGGGAAAACTCAGGAACTGATGCTGATGCTTGGGATTGGGTTTGATGGGGAAACTCAGGGACTGGGACTAAAGGACCTGGGCTGATGCTGGGGAAAACACAGGGACTGATGCAGATGCTTGGGATTGGGTTTGATGGGAAAACTCAGGGACTGGGGCTGAGTGACCTGGGCTGATGCTGGGGAAAACTCAGGTACTGATGCTAGGGAAATCCTGGAGCTGGTACTGACACTTAAAATGGCTCAGAGATCAGGCTTATCTGATGAAGGTTTAGAGGGTAAACTTGACACAAAGGAAGGCTAGGGGATGCACCTGACACTGGAAAATTATGATATGAAATATGTGATACAGGATTAGAGACTAGACATGAGACCGACACATAGTCAGACACTGTTTTGGGTTACAAGGTAACCCAAGGAATAGGAATAGAGACAGTAAGAGAATATCAAGTTGAAACATGAATTGAACAGCTGAGCAAATGAAGAAGCATAGCGAAAAGCATAAAGAGTCAGAGTCTAAGCTGGATATATCAGCAAAGGCCTAGACTTAGTTATATAATTAAAAAATAAAGATGAACTATACTTGTCGACTGAGATAAAGAGAAAAAAATAAGTTTACTCTGGGGTTATTCCAGCTGTAATCAGAGCCTAAAGCTGAAGCTTATGATTTATATATAATCTCAGTTAGGTGCATAATCAATGACATCAATCAATATTGCATTGAGGGCTGTATCAAAGGGGGCTTAAACAGGCAAAAGGCTAAAATACGAGATTAAGCAGCATTGAGACTAGACATAGAACTAACCCACTAGACAATATTGGAACCTCAAAGTCAGTTACAAGCAAACAACCGAGTTCAAACTAGGAGCACCAGCAGAGGCATGGACAGAGCTAGACATTCAGAAACATCATCAGAAGTAGGAACAGCAGCAAAGACTCTCTCAGAATCAGAAACATTAAAAAATATTTGCCTTTGTAACAAAATGGAGTAGAGTTACTTTCAGAACTGGAATCAGGTCAAAAATGGGTTTTAACTGTGACATCATTCAGAGCTAGGAGCAGAAGCTGGCAGAGGCACTACAGGTTATTGGGTGTATTGCCAAGGCTATCAGCAGACGAAAATGTGCTTTTGGGGTTAACAATATGACCAGAAACACTAGTGATCAGGTTAGAGCCAACATGGCCATAAACATGAGTGTCAACCAGCTGCATCACCCAGGGCTCCTAGATGGAGATAAACCTCAAAGGGACTTTAAAAAACCAATTTACATTCTCAAGAGGTGGAAAGGGAGTGCACAGAGTGTGTATTTGCACTGGACCTAGAAATTCTATAGCTACTATATGGCCACAGTGGGGTTAGAGCCTTGCAGCACCACATCTAAAGTAAGCATGTCAAGGTTATCAGGAGGCTCAGCTGGATCCTGTTTCTAGAGTGACCCCACCTAAGATATGTGCACTAAATTGATGTCTCTGGAGCTCCAAGATGTGCTTGAAAGAGATTGGACACTGGCATGGGTCCAGCATCAGAGACCCTAGATTTAGGGACAGTAACCAGGTGAGCTGATCACCCAGCAAGTACCTGTGCAGGGTTTTCATGGGCTGTCAGACCTAGGTTAGAGAAGGAACAGGTGCAGCCAGGAACATTGGAGACACGAGAGGCCTGGGCTTGCAGTTAGGAAATGCCCAACTCCGATGATCCTTGGCCTCTGGGTTTTATGGGATTACTCTCCTCTTGGCCTCTACTTGCTGCACTGATTTGAGCACACAAAAGGGACATTGATACAGCCACTGTCTGGCACACTGAGTTTTTTTTTCCCCATGTTTTGACATTTAGAATTCTGCTCACTCACAATCACTCCCAGTTGGCCATGACATCAGGCTGAAGACCCTCTCTAAAAGGGTCCTCTTACCAGATCTGCTTGTAGAGTGACCAGTGGAGAAGATGGGGCAAATAAGTATTATATCGTTTTGTATACTTCCAGTGCATATATCCACTGCTGTACTTTTTGTACTATTGTACAGTTTTGTAGCTTTCCTTCCACTCTTGAGCGTTTACCAAAATTGTGGCATTAACACAAAATTGTATCACTGACACTCACTGTCTATGCAGCAAAAAAAATTGTCATGTATCCGGACCGTTTAGCCAATGGCTGCTCATTAGTATCCACTGCTGGAGGTTTAGCCTGTGTGTGAAATGAAATTAGTCTGCTTTAACTCACTGAGCAGAATTGACCAGTTATGCTGGGTGAGGCTAAAAAGGTCACTGACCCCAGTGTTGCTGTGATGACTCTGCAAAGTGCCAGTATTTTGTTAAATAACTTTTTTTTTGTTGGTATGCTTTAAGTGCGACCACAATAAAGGCAAAAAAAAAAAAAAAAAAAAAAAGTGCCTCATGGGTAAGCTGTGGAACTTGACAGGTGTGAATGTTTGACACCTGACATCTGTTGTAAAAAGTTATATTATAAAAGTTTATTTAGATTGATTTGCATTGTCATAAAGGGCTTATGTAGGTGTCATGAAACCTTATAAACATTACCCTTAAATAAAGTTACCTGAATAAGTAGGGGAACAGGTGAGTAACACAGTGAGTGGATCGTAAGGATAGTAAAAATGTGTGTCGCATGATAGTGTTAGATTTACATAAATTGAAACATTAGAGAGTGTCCCAGAGGTCTCCATATATAGGGGACTATGTTTGCCAGCACCACGTTGGTTGTGCCTTTGACAGTAGATGTTTGTGGACGTCCACTTCTCGGACGGTCTGCAACACTTCCAGTCTTTTTGAACTTGTTAATAAGTTTGGCAGCAGTGTCAAGCGTGATGTGCTTGCCATGTTTCCTATTAAAGTATGAAAATGTTTGGAAGACTTTTTGAAAAAGTGTTAATTTCCCCTATGTATGGAGACTTTGGAAGTACCTTGTATTATAAAAAAGAAAAATCTTAGTAATTTTAGTAAAAACAAATTCTGAAATAGAGTCTAATAAGCTTTATATCACAAGCTCACAAGATGCTGTAAAAGTTCTGCAGAGATGAGTGTGCTATCAGTAGAGAATTTGGAAGCATATGGGCCTGGCACTGGGTGAGCTATAAGAAGTCCTTTCTGAGAAGTACTGATAATACAGGCAACACTGTGAACACAAACAGTAGCACAAAGCTGGCATGGGGGTGGCACCACTGAGAGCACGTTAATAACATGTCTGCATGCCAGTCTTCACTGATGTTAGCTAGCTTTGCTCTCACGGTATGTATATGTGCCTCAAGATGTATGCAGAACCCTGTGGTGCCACAACACTCTTGGCAATGCCATGACAGGAAATTACAATGTCGTGACAGGCTGAGCTGATACATTTTGGTGATTTACCTCTGCTTAATAGTTACTGTGCCTTTTGCAGCCTCCAGACAGCTGGTGATAGACTCATCCCAACCTGAAAGAGGAAGTCAATTTGTTTCAACAGAAACTTGATAAGAACAACAAGAAAGGCTATTGGATGACTTGGTGACATCTCTGGTCCAATTACATTGACAGGTAAAAAGCAAAAATGCCTACATTTTGGATTATGCTATGCCTGACATATTCATTTACAGGATCCCTCAAAATATGCAGAAGCATATACAGTATGTTTATATGCAATCATAGTGCTGTCTGTCTGTCTATTATGATCAAGATAAGAGAATTAGACAATAATTAAAAGGTAACTATTACTTTTGAAAGGCACATGTGACATCACAAATAAAATACACATGAATATTGAGTTTAGACAAATTAAAATAACAATTCGCAATTGTGCTGACAGCAGACACAGATCACTCATATACATGTCTTCTTGTTATATATATTTATTTATTTGTATAAGATTAGAAAGACAAATTGACAAATTACCTCCAGTTCTCCAGTCTCATTTTGAGAATGAACAGCACAAGAAGTGTAAATAAAATTGTATTTGGCCTTTAGTGTGTGAATTGTTTCTGTTAAAAATGACAATAGAGAAAAAGAAACAGCAGGGGAAATCACTCTTAAACACTGCTAAAAGTGTAAGCCACACTGAAAATCCTGTAATAGTGATTCTGAGTCAAAGCTATCAGATTGGATTTTACCATCTTGTACAACACACAGTGATATGCATACACACGTCACGTGTCATAATGTCAAAACCTTAGGCAGAGATTTGTGAAACCTATGTCAAACAAGAGGTATTATAAATGGAGGTTAAGCATGTGGGATGCCTGCAAATGACAATTCCTATTACTCTATTGCTTTATGAGCAGGGTCACTGCTCATAAAGCAAAAAAACAAACAAAAAAAGAAGAAGATAGAACTCTAGAGATCTGAAATGCAAAACGGTTGGAGCACAGAAAGACCTAAACTAACATAAATTTATTTTTTAAATACAACTTGCTTGAAATAACATATTTCTACAAGAGTTCCAGAATCCCCAAAAGTTAAGTATGGCTGTTTTAAAACAAGCCTTTCCATGAACCTGTTCTTACAGTTTCTGGGATCATTGCTGTTTCACTTTTATTGTTCATTGTCAGTCCTGCATCTTTTGAAGTTAACACCACAATCAGCAAATTATTTATTTATTTTTAGAAATTAGTTTGGTATTAGCGGATCTCCTAAAAGGCTAGGAGCACTGGTTCATTTGTATAAACATGTTCCCTTACTTCAAAGTTATCAGAATGAAAAAGACAACAGAGAGGACTCTTTTTCCCCTATGGACATCAATGTCAAAATAGATTAAAAACCTAGCATGCACGTTCTAATATAAAAAAAAACCCTCAAGCTTAGAATATTTAGGTTTTTTTTTTTTTCAGGGACTCTGTACTATTCTTGAGGCCACAGAGCTTTATCAGTGTGAGCTTGATGTTAGACATATGAAGAATATTCCTTTGTCAGTTGTGTGACAAATGACGCTGGTCTTCTGTTCTGCTTCATGGCTCCTGGCTTTTCCAATCATTTCAGCAGTCCTGAATCTTGCTCTCTGTAGCCACAAGCAGAACAGTGTTTGTGTTGTAAAAAGTTCATATACAGTGTATCCCATACATCTCACTGTCTATGATGTGTGTCATTGTGGTCTCTAATAATATTTTCCTATATTCTAGTAACAGTTGCACAGTCCTATGAATGGTTTTTATGCAGAGCTTAACTTGAGCCGAATTGAGCCGGGAACAGGATCCAGTACCTCCAAAATATAGCACACCTGTGTTCTGGAACCTTTTTATGTGGACCCGGCACCTCTGCATCTGGATGTTTAAAGTCTCACGCAGCAACATTATCAAAACAAATAGTTTTAGTTTTTAATTCACCAAAAGTAAAATAGAACAACAAAAAACTGCAATAAAAATGCTAATCTTATATTACCAGTTCAGTTCACCTGAATTTCTTGTCACGAAGCGAAGCCTACAGTCATGTAGCATGTCACGTAGTAGTGTGTTATGGTGAAAATAAAACTGTTATCATTAAAAGCATTTTTAAGAACACAAACAACGACAATGAGAAAACGGAGCAAAATACTAAAAAGGCAAGAGAGCAAGTGAGCGAGCGGCAGCAGGTCACTGATGAAGCGGTTTGGTGACTGTTCCCATGACTAGCAGTCATAACGCTAGCCTGATTGTTGAAGGTTTTTAGAAGCGCTTATGAGGCTAAATGTTGTCAACCTGCGCATGGCTTTGAAAGTGATATTGACTACCCGGAATTAAATGGCGTCAACAGCCCATGTACAGTCATTCGGGCTTTTATGGAGTACAGGAACATCATCAGGACACATGCACTTGCAAAAAGTTATCAAAAGCATTTTGATAAACCAAACCATTCTCAAATAACTTGCAGACAAATTTGATGGCGATCATGCCGAAACGGATGTGAGGCTATATCTCCATAATGCATTAATGTATTCAGACCAAACTTAGTACCTGTCATTGGCATCATGAGTTGGGGATACCTGCATTGTTTTGGAAAAAATTCAAACAGATCATCTTCAGACCAATGCCGACAAAAAATTATGGAACTCATGTTGACTGGTCAAACCGTTCTCGAATGACACACAAATGAATTTGAATGCGAGCATGCCAAAATGGATGTGATGCTATATCTCCGTAATGTTTTAGCATATTCAGACCAAACATGATGGTACCTGCACAGTTTTGAAATAGTGCCACCTAGTGTTCATGAGAAAAAAAGCACATTTTTGCTTATAACTTCTGAATGGTTTGTCATAAAATCATGACCATGCTAAAATCATGCTTGCTTATCTCCTTAATTTGCCTCTGTAGTGCTTGGCCCCGTAATTGCTGCTTGCAGCTATATATTATTATTGTTGTTGTTGTTGTTGTTGTTATTATTATTATTATTATTATTATTATTATTATTATTATATTCTTTTGTTACCGTGGTGGAAATCACATCTCAAGTCACTGGACTTCAGTGGGTTTAATTTAAACCTCAATAACTTAAAAACAAGTTCAGGAATAAAAAGCTCCAGAATACTGTTCAGGAAAGCTCCGGAGTAAAACGCTCCAGAATACTGTTGTACACATTTGAGCCTAATATTTGATTAGTTGGATTAAATTCATAAAATAAATGAGCTGAGTGAATCCGTGAAATTGATTTGCAGTTAAACGGCTCCCTGGCTGCAAGTTTTATTTATCCACTTGCACCACTGAATTTTTTATTTTTTTTTAAATCACGCTATTTTGTCTAGCAGTTTCAACATTTCTATATATTTTATATACAGTCTTGCTTTCCCCTGTTGCATCAGACTCTTATAGTATGGCATTCAATTTTTGGACAAGTTTGGACAGTGTTACAGTAACACTGGAAATATTTCACCTCTGAATACGTATGATTGTGGATTATCTGCTTCTGGATGCTTCTGCCTATACATTTGTATTCTTACCATAAGGTTGTTTTCACTCTCATGCAAGAGCCAATGTATAATTCACGAAGCAACATCATGGCCGTGAGACGAATACATCTCAAAACACAACCAAAATGGGTCTGAACATGGAGAAATAGTGTCATGAAAGTTGAAATTGCACATTTCTGTATGTATATTCTCTAAATGCTGGGCAGTGATATTGCATGTGATGTATGTATTTCAGTAGTGTTTGACAGTATTGACAAAAAAAACCAAAAAAAAACAAAAACGAGAATTCATAAAAATACAGATGAAACTCATAGATGAAAACAAGCTTTTTCTAGATTACTCATACTGCATTTTGAATTAAGCTCTGCAAAAATAGTTCACTCTCTACAATGGGTTGAGCTACATAACATATATGTTGTCAAATAACATAGAATCAATTACATTTTACAATATGACCCCTTAATTTCAAGGATATAAGAAGTAAGTGATCAACAAGGAAGGTAATATGTGGTGCTTAGAAACCAAGAATATAATTTCTTCATCACAGGAGTGAGACCTTACACTATTGAGCAAGACAAGATCAATAAATAGAGATAACTAACTTCTGTGTGAGCCTCCTGACAACTGCTTTATATAATGAGTGAATCTCCTTTACATCCTTTAATTGTAAATCTTTAATTGCATGCAAGACACTATTGTGATTCAGGGCAGTTATACTGAGGCTATATGGATATACTGAGGTCATGAGCTCCCACAACTAATCGATTAAAGGGGAGTATAATTACAAACACATTCTCTGATCCAATCACCAAAGATACTTCTTCAAGGGTCAAAAGGCGAAACAAAACACAAGGAACATACAGCTGCATTCAACTAATTGCACAAGTCTTCAGACATCCATACAGTGTTTTTACACTCTATACCTAGGACATTATCAGCATACCTTTACCTGTAATGATCTGTGTTTGCATGATTTGTTACTTTCAGCCTTTAAATGGCATTCAATCCATGATTCATGGATTTATTTTTTCCCATTACATTGGATGTGTAAAAAAAAAAAAAAAGTAAAAAATAAAAAATACTGGAATGTAAATATTAAATCATGTTTATATCAAAGCGCTGTTAAATTCTCAAATCTGATTGGTCAAAAGCTGTTGATTAATTTTCCTTAACAGCAGCTCTGACAATAATGCCAGCTGCAATTCTTGCTGAATTATCATTCACCGGGACTTATATGGCAGATGTCCGACATAATCTAAGCCTCATAAATGAGTTTTAAAAGTGCTGTTATTTAACAACAAGAAAGTATAATCACTCATATACTGTAGTTTTCTGTAAAGAGACATTTAGTTAACACTTATGGAAGGAGTCTCTGGTGTCAGAGCATTGTAACGGTCAGTAAATTGTACACCATGAGAGAGTCTTCAGGACAGATGACAAGAATCTGCACATCTGCTGTTGCTTTTGTCTTATTGACTTCAAGCGAGAAAGAGAAAAAAGGGAGGCAGGACAGGGGAGCAACTTTAAACAATCATTTCCTCACGTAAGTCATAACACAGTCCCACCACGATTTCTCAATTGTGCGATCAAAGAAATTAACACAAAACCAAGCAAACTCTGCAGTATTTGGAGGAGCTTACAATTTTTTCTAAATTACCACAGACGCTTCGTGACAATATCACAACGCCCATTCAGCCAAAGCCCTCATGTTCACATGCGTTGAACATGAGTACAGCTAAAAAAGTCTCATTTACCAACAAACACCACTGTGAAAGACCGTACAAAACAATTTTGTGCAATTGCAATTTCGCCATTTCAAGTAGTTTTCCACAAAAAAAGCACAAAAAACTCTGCAAGTTGAAAAAAGCTGCAGAAAAATCGAGAATTTTTAGCCACAACAATCACAGGAAAAAAAAATCTGAAATCCTGTATGGACTGATAAATGGAACTAAACTGTTTCATGGATGTTTCACAACATTTAATGTAACTGTAAAAATTTACAAGTCATTAATACATAAAAAATTTGTAATCTTTGGCAAATTACTGTGGTATAAGAGGAATAAAACATTTTGAGTGTGGGGTTGATTATTTTCCTATAACACCAGACCAATTGTGTTTTATTCCCTACATATTACCTTCCTGTGTAAAAGTACAACGGCGTTTTAGTGCCACATAAATTTTTTTTTTTTTTTAAAAATTAAGATAACAAGAATAAAGTCATAATATTTTGAGAAAAAAGCCAAAATTACACTGCAGTAAGGCTGGTTTTATATTGGACATTTGCAGATTCGAGGTTCGCTCTTCTATTTCTCAAGAAATAAACACAAAAATTACAAAATGTGTATTTTCTTGCTCTGGAGTGGACAGAAAACAAAGTACAACTGAATATATTTTTAATACACATTTTGTCCTTTTTGTGTATATTTATTGAGAAATTGAAGCATGAATCTCGAATCGGCGAATGTCCAATATAAAACCAACTTTACCTTTAACTTTGAGTTTACTCTCAAAATATTACGAGTTTAATCTTGCAATGCTACGACTTTATTCTTGGAATTTTTTTTTTTTTTTTTTTACATGGCACTAAAACGCTGTTGTACTAAAGTACCTGTGTGAAAAAGCTCACAATGTTTAGAGTTTAGAGTCCAGAAATCTTGTACCCAGTGTGTTGTGAAAGTTTTTTTAAAAATTATATATATATTTTCTTTTTTCTTTTTTTTCCCCCAAACACTTGTGTTTCTGATAGCATGCCCTAGGTATTTCAGGTGCTCTTCCCCAATGCAGGTATCCAATTAAATTCACACTTTGTGAAGAGGTGAACAAGGCTGATGGGGACGATTTGATTGCTCTTGGCACTGAAGGGGTATTCATTCTATGTGAAGGAAACAGAGATTCCCTAGTCCCTGGTTGCCCTTGACCGGTGGCCAGTGTGGAAGTCATAAGAGTGCTTTATGAAGGAACAGCATGTCCTCCAAACCTCCTTACAGCTCTCTCAAATTTCTCTTCTCCAGCTCCAGATGAACACAGACAGAGTAATCAGCTGCTTTCCTCAGAACCCCACTACCACCTACTTTTCACATGCTTTAGGATTACAGAGTTATTTTTTCTCTTCAAAATGTGTCCAGAAGAGGATATTTTTGTAGCTCAAAGGAAGGGTAATAATAGCAGTGGCAGATGTGGTAGTAAAAATAATATAAAAAAAAAAGAAATAATGGTAAATGTTGAAAATAGCAGTATTAGGTAGAAATAGGAATGTAATGTAAAGGGATGTCTACATTTCAACTGTACTTCCATGTATAAAATTTTCACAACATTTTTTGGTAGAATCAGCTCGTTTGTCTGGAGTTCACAGCAGCATATTTTAGCTGAAAACTTAAGAAGTGCCTGGTGTTATCTAGTGAAACTTTTTGCTTCCTGCTATGATTTTAAAAGCTTGCAACTCTCCTGGGTATTGAGATAAATACAACAGCCCAGTGCAGAAAACCTGTATCAAGCTACATTGTTAATAGATCCATGAGGTATGACAAGGCTCTCTGGAGGCACTAACTTTCTGAAATGTTTTTAGTGAACATAGGCATTACAAAATGCACAACACTAGAACAAGAGCTAAGAAATTAGTGAGAGCAAAGCAATTTGCAGTTCTGTGAAAACATTACTGGGGCTGCAAGAAATAACAAGAACATACATTTATAATAGCCTACAATGATTTTCAGTGCTTACAATCTAACCAACATTAGTTATTGATTTTCTCAGATGAAGTCATTTTGTTGTCTTGTTTCTGAATTAGGTGCGAGTTACAGCAATAATAAAGAAGAGAAAAGTGTATAATCAAAAGAAACTTGCTTGCAACTGTTACATACACAATGAATTAAAATGTTAACAAGTTCCTTACAGCAAAAAACGCTGTATACAATATAAATTTGCAGTTTTTCATTTCTACTCTATTCACACAACCATACAGAAATTGGGAAAATGTATTGGTTCCTATTATTTATTGAGGATGTTTGCACTGCTACAGATCTGTTACAGCAGTATACTGTATCTTAGTGTTAATGTGCATGTGTGTCAGCTTCAGTTTTGGGGCCACAGCTACATGTTATTTCTCAGGTCTGTGTGTGTGTGTGTGTGTGTGTGTGTGTGTGTGTGTGTGTGTGTGTGTGTGTGTGTGTGTGTGTAGATGGGATTTCATTACATTTATCTGAAGTGCTGATTTTCTTTCTGATCGCGTCAGTAATTGCACAGGAACTGTCCTCTTATTTAAAGTATACTTTTATATAGAAGATACCCTTTGAAATAAGTGTTCAGTTCTTGTGTAGAAATATTGAACAGGAATAAATGGAACAGGAAATATTTTAAAGTCTAGCTTTTATATGTCAAAAATACACCCATGTACTACATGAGCCACACGTACTGTAATGCAATTATAACAGTACAGATAAGCTCGGTAGTGTAGGTGCCTGGATAGCTTATGTGTAACTGTACAGTTAATAGAGACATTTGATATAAAGTGGGGCCAAGTTTACCATCTTAATCTATTTACATTTCAGTAGATTCTCACTGATACAATGGAAATGCATAAGACATTGTAAATTATCCTAATTATACAGTTAGCCGTTAGATATGGATTTGATACTCATATTTTAGTGTACTATTTCTTAGTACGGTTATTTTATCAATAATGATAAAATATTATCATATTAACATATTTTAGATGATAACATATGCCAAAAAATAGATAATGGCATATTCTACCAGAAAAAGTAGATGCCAGATATTCATTATAGCTGTGTCTACAAATTCAGTTTTGTTTTAGATTTGAATATTTCCAGATATGGCATATGTTGGGGCTTCTAGACCAAAAACGGGGCAGCTACAAAGGGCCAGACACCTTCAGGTTACGAAAACAGCAAGCTGCTCTGAGGTTTTATAACTATCATTTGATCAAAATCTAATAAAATGACTTATAGGTGATAATATTGATAATATCATACAGTTTCTCGCTGCTTTAGAGAGTAATGGTTTCTTTTCAAAAATATGCAGGCATTCAGACAAGGCAACTATTAAACATTCAAATGTATACATTTAATATACATGCTCATTTTACATCATCATCAAAAGTCCCCATTACCTTTTTGTTGTTCACCAATATTTATATGCATTTTCTATTATTTTTATCTGTCTAAATGCATAGAATAAGTGAATCAGAAGGGTTCATGAGCACATTAGTGTTACTTGCAAACACTTCTTTCGTTTGGAGTACTTTCTTCTGGTAAGGGATTTGTTCAGCTTGACACAAAAAACTAACCCCTAATATTACAGCAACTTCTCCAAAACCATTCATGTTAAATTAAATGTTCTCATATGGGGCAATGACAGGAGGTTGATTGCAATGTGTTTTACTTTATTGGTCTTTATTTTTTATTATTATTATTTTTGGAAGTACAAAGATGACAAGTACAAAGATGGCTTCCTCCAAACCATTTGCTACTTTGTGCCTAGGCTGTAGACATGTACAGGAGTTATAGATATTAGACTCCTAAGTGTCAGAAATGTAAAATCTGTGGAGTATTCACTTGGTGGGTTATTGTCATTGTACGATAATTATACATAATGTATATTAGTAATTAATATTCTGCACATAAAGAGCTCACAGTTCGTATGCACTTTTTTTTGTTCAGATCTAGCTTATTTAGTATGTTTTATTTTCTTTATTAAAGGTTTGAATCATTATTTTACTACATTTTGAAGAAGGAAAAATCTCTTCATAAGCATAACAGTGAACAAACGCTAAGATGGGGTGAGCCATATTTATAAATGGATTAGTCTGATCAGCCCAAAGAAAATTATCCTAATCAGTTTCACAATATGCCCCAGTTCAAATCCAAAACCAATCCCTTATGGCAAATACAATGCAGCCCCCATGTTTTCTGTAATTGTGCTCAGTTGGATGCAAATGAAAAATCACTCATCTTTGACAATTATTCTGTTGCAGGAGATTTGTTCCGAGTCATCTTCATTATCTTTAGTTATGGTCTAGTTGAATTTAGCGATTAGAATATAATTACAACTTTGGCTACTCCATAATTTAAAGTGGCAGTTTAGTCTCTCAATCTGTGCAATGCAGAGTGCGTCATTGATCATAGATGTAACGTGAGTGGAATATCTCTGCCCTGGAGAAAGTTCCTCACTGTGAAGATAGACTGAACGTTAGTAGACTATTTATCAGTGTCATTGATGTTTTCCCTAAAAACACACAGTGCAGTAATTCATCATACTATCTGTGATGGTTTAAACTCTGAGCATGATACATAACCTAGTGGCAAGGCTTTCATGCTATTAGTCTGGTTGTTTTTATTATAGTCTTAATTAGGGATTAAATTAGGTAAATACTGTTTAAAGAATAAACCCCAGATACAAATGTACAGTATAAACCTTTATATGCATAAAGGCTTCCAACAGCAAAGAGGGAGAGTACAAAAAAGAGTATTTAAAATGATGTGTTTCTCTATAGTGTTTTAGGAAAACCAAACTGACTTAGCATTTTTATTGCTTCCTTCACCAAGAAGCCACTTTCTCCACCCTCAGAATCACCACTAATAGTTTCTAGACATGAGAAACCTAAAACCATAAATATAGATGGACTGCACATTATAGGCAAAACAGTGTACCTGTATATACATGAATGCAAATTATGACATGCCTACATGTCATAATTTCTTTACATGGTCTCGTGTTTATGCAGTTAAAATCATTTTGTACATATGAAGATTCCCATGTAAAGAACACACATCTCATAATTCTTCCATCCCCTGCTCTCCTGATGCATGCATGTTGATTTAGTCTACTCCAAGACAGCAAGTCCCATGGCTTTAAGTATATCTTGCAGTAATATGGATGAATGAGAGAAGGTGGGTTGCTGGTATTGCACACACTCATGCCAAAGCTCCAGAGAGTGTGTGTGGAAAGAGGACTGGGATTGACATTCGCAATTCATCAAACACACAAGATTGTCAGGGGAATCCATTCCATTGCACAAGCACATATTGTACATATGGGTAAAGCCTGCAGAATGATGGATAAATCTTAAGTGGTCCATTTGGGAATGCATACTGGGTGTTAAAAGAGTACATATTTTACATATGTTTGCATATGTATAACACAAAAACAGACATGGAATACAGTAAAATGTATGTATTCCAAAAGGATCTATTTCCCCCCATATGTAATGTGAAAGGATGCCATCATCCTGGTATAAAAACAAGAAAAGAAAAAAGAAAAAAACTCATGAAACTGGGTTCATGTCCTATTATCCCCTTTTGATTAATATCATCATGTAATTTCATATCTATTATTGAGAGACAATTAATGAGGTGAAACAATCGCTTCAAGATCTGATGAGCAGGTATGACACCACAATTAACTAATAAAATGTGCTAGTAAAGCAGGAAATAATAAAATTGTAAATGGAGTTAACTGTAAATTTGAATTTATAATCTTGGCTTAGCTATATTTTAGACATTTCAGTCTAGCTAAGCTGATTATTCCTGAGCTAAAAATAAACTTAATAAAGGAGTACAGTCAAAATTCATTTTGGATTTGTGTACAGATTTACGATGCCATATGTCTGGTATGCCCAGACATGCCTTCCCTCAGCCAGGGCATTGAAAATGACCTTAATGACTTGGAGAGGATCTGCAAAGAGGAGTGGGACAAAATCCCTCCTGAGATGTGTGCAAACCTGGTGTCCAACTATAAGACACGTCTGACCTCTGTTATCGCCAACAAGGGTTTTGCCACCAAGTACTAAGTCAAAGGGGTCAAATACTTATTTCCCTCATTAAAATGCAAATCAATGTATAACTTTTTTGAAATGTGTTTTTCTGGATTTTTGTTGTTGTTATTCTGTCTCTCACTGTTTAAATACACCTACCATTAAAATTATAGACTGATCATTTCTTTGTCAGTGGGCAAACGTACAAAATCAGCAGGGGATCAAATACTTTTTTCCCCCACTGTATGTTTAACAAGATGTAAGTTATAATAGCTACATTTAGCTTTACAACATGTAACAGACACAAGCTTTAGCTAACTTTGTTTTCTATGTGATTTATGCATATTTATTTTTGCATTATAAACCTTGTACTTTGAAATTTTATCTTGTTTCCGCTGATTCTTGCTACATGAATTTAAAATGCAACCTAGTGTGAATCCAGGTAGACCCAAAACTCTCTAAAAACTTGCACAGGTTTACAATTGAATCTTGAACTTTTAATATGACAGATGATACAACCCCAATTCCAAAAAAGTTGAGACACTGTGTAAAATGTAAATAAAAACAGAATGCAATGATTTACAAATATCATAAACCCATATGTTATTGACAATAGAAAATAGAAAACATATCAAATGTTTAAACTGAGGAAATGTACCATTTCAAGAAAAAAATAAGGTCATTTTGAATTTGATGGTCGCAACAAGTCTCAAAAAAGTTGGGACGGGGGCAACAAAAGGCTGAAAAAGTAAGTGTTACTAAAAAGAAACAGCTGGAGGTTAATTGGCAACAGGTCAGTAATATGATTGGGTATAAAAAGAGTATCTTAGAGAGAGAGTCTTTCAGAAGTAAAGGTGGGCAGAGGTTCACCAATCTACGAAAAACTGAGTCTACAATTTGTGGAACAATTTCAGAATAATGTTCCTCAATGTAAAATTGTGAAGGCTATGAATATCTCATCATCTACAGTACATAATATCATCAAAAGATTCCAAGAACCTGGAGAAATCTCTGTGCCCAAGGGACAAGGATGAAAATCAATATTGCATGCCCGTGATCTTCGGGCCCTCAGGCCGCACTGCATTAAAAACAGGCATGATTCTGTAATGGAAGTCACTACATGGGCTCAGAAACACCTCCAGAACTCATTGTCTGTGAACACAGTTCTCTGTGCCATCCACAAATGCTGGTTAAAGCTCCATCATGCAAAGAAGAAGCTATATGTGAACATGATCCAGAAACGCCGCCGTCTTCTCTGTGCCAAAGCTAATTTAAAATGGACTGAGGCAAAGTGGAAAACTGTTCTGTGGTCAGACGAATCGAAATTTGAAATTCTTTTTGGAAACCATGGACGCTGCGTCCTCTAAACTAAAGAGGACTTAAGAGGGACCATCCAACTTTTTATCGGCACTCAGTTCAAAAGCTTGCATCTCTGATGGTATGGGGGTGCATTAGTGCCTATGGAATGGGCACATCTGGAAAGGCACCATCAATGCTGAAAGGTATATACATAGCTTCCATCCAGATTCCATCCCATCTTTACTTCTGAGAGACTCTGCCTCTCTAAGATACTCTTTTTATACCCAATCATGTTACTGACCTGTTGCCAATTAACCTAATTAGTTGCAAAATGTTCCTCCAGCTGTTTCTTTTTAGTAAAACTTACTTTTCCAGCCTTTTGTTTCCCCCGTTCCAACTTTTTTGAGATGTGATGCAGCCATCAAATTCAAAATTACCTTGTTTTTTCCTTAAAATGGTAATTTAAACACTTGATATGTTTTCTATGTTCTATTGTGAATAACGTGGGTTTATGAGATTTGCAAATGATTGCATTCTGTTTTTATTTACAATTTTTACAGCGCCCCAACTTTTTTGGAATTTGGGTTTTATTTGCATAGTAACCTAGTTGTTTTACTGTTACATGACTGTGTTAGGACACGTGGTGTGGGAGAGAAGCAGGATGCACTTGCAGGGGAAAGTGGTCAGTTTATTAGGAACAGTTCAAACATAAATGAACATAAAAAACTCCATCAAACATAAATCCATAAACAGAAAGGTCACAGTAATCCAAAATAATACTGTACTTAGCCGAAGAGGCAGTAATACAAAAAAGGTAAAAGTAATCCAAATGAGAATGTACTTAGCCGAAGAGTCAGTAATCTAAAAAGAAACACAGTAATCCACGACCGGTAGTAAATCCAGGAAAACGTGCAAGGCTAGGAGGTGGTCTGGAAACCACGAATTACGAGCTATGGAAATAAACGTGCAACGCTAGGAGGTGGTCTGGAAACCACGGAAAAAGAGCTAAGGGAAAAACGCGCAAGGTTAGAAAGGTGGTCTGGAAACCACGGAAAAAGAGCGAAGGGAACAACACGCCAGGTTAAACACATCTAAGCTAAACTAAACTAATACTCCACCCCGAAGCGGAAACGGAGCAGCGTATTTAAACACCAAGAAATCACATGTCCAAATCAATTACACCTGACATCAATAAACATGAACCAAAGAGAAATGAGGAGGCGGAGACATGACGTGAACGAACACATGAGAACACATGGCAGAGGTAAACAAAACGTGAGTTCATGAATGAAACGTCCATTGGAGAGTTTTTGAATAGCGCTGGAATGCGCACAATGGAATGCGGAAGTGTGCCACTCACTACTCCTTGCAGCATAGCGAGAGCTGGAGAAGAGGGAACCTAACAAACTGTATACATGCAAATGTTTACATAGAGGAGATGAAACAACATACAATTGCAGATCATGCTATTGTTAATCCAAGAGATTCTGCCACTTTTTTCCCTCATCTTGAGTCTAGTGAGTATTCAGAGAGAGAGAGAGAGAGAGAGAGAGAGAGAGAGAGAGAGAGAGAGAGAGAGAGCACATCTATGAAAGAGAAATTAGCATGTGCCTTTCTTTACTTCTCTCTGTCTAACTATTCCTCCATATTTCCTCCATGGCACCAAGGCTTGTTATCAAGAGAATCATCAGTCACATGGGGAGAGAGGATATAAAAGGAAGGCACTATCATGTCAGATATGAAAGCTAGACAATCCCTTCTTGTTTCCCTTTTATGTCAAAAGGAAAAGTATCATAAGAATTGTTGTCTTGGTTACACTGGAGACAATCTCTTTGTAGTAGCAAGATCAATTAAAAGTTGTCTGTTTGGCCTGTTTGACCAGGAGTCAGGGAAGATCTGTGGGCTTAATCTGTGATAAAGGCAACACTGCATCACTTCACTTTGCGACTCCTGCATCAGCACATGCAGGGAAGTCTACTCCCAAAGAAAAAGGCCAAATCTGCTGTTTGCCAAGGAAAACATGATAGCACTTTATTTTCCAGAACAGTAAGTACCTATTAGGTAATAAGTACAGTATGTATGTAGTAATAACGTGCAATAATGGGGATCATATTTTGCATATTGGATTTTAAAGTACATAATTGGTTATGATAAATGGAGAGCAGTACTTGGATACTCATAAGGACATCCTTATATCTTTACTGTTGTTACGAAACACAGACGTGTTGGTCGGAAGAGGGAGTCAGGATGCATGCGCTGGGGAGACGTCAGTAAATGTAGAAGAATTTATTATAAACAAAAGAATCCATACTATGAGCAAAACAAACTGTAATCCAGGCTGTAGTAAACAAGATTAGTTATCTGGGAAACATCCTAACAAAGCGCACAGTTAAACACATCTAAATACTAACAAACTGAACTATGAAGAACAATATTATGAAAAACCAAGACTATGATTAACTATGAGAAACTTATACTAATACTAACCAAATACTCCGCGTTGCAGCGGACACAAACAGGGGTTTTTAAACACACATCAAATAATACCCACAATCAAAGACACCTGGACATGATAATCACATTAGACAGAGAACCAATGAGGAAACGGGGCAGAGACATGACGCAATACAATAACAAACACACATGGGGAAACACAGGAGGCGGAGACATGACGTGAACGCACATGGCATAGGTAAACAACACGAGAGTCTTTATGAATGGAATGTCTATCGGAGAGTTTTTGAATAGCACTGGAAAGCGCGCAGTGGAATGCGGAAGTGTTCGAGTCCACCGCTCGAGCGACTCGGAGAACGAGGGGAAACTTCTAAAAACTGTAGGTCAAATTTGGATATGCTATATAACATTACACTGCAGCCGGTAGAGGAATGCTATAGACAGGTCCTATAAATGTTTTAAAATTACATTGATATTATGATATTGTTATTAGGACATGTTTATTACACTATGATTCCCTGAAACGAGCTTCCTTCAAGTCATGTGAAGCCAGCCAATGTATCTTTTCAAACTGCTGCTCATCTTATGTAACAGGGCAGTGTTACACACTCGGAGGAAAGTGCTATCAGCATTCTTACACATCCATGTGATTGTTAGGGGAGTGTACGTGATCCCACCAGGGGTGGACTGGCAACAAAAAGCAGCCCAGGAATTTGCTGTCAAGTGGCCCCAATTTGATACACCAAATTCGAACTTCAAATGTTTCTCGATCAACAAATCACTTATTTAAAAAAAACTCAATCTGTTCATTTGTATTGTTCGTGTTAAGCTAATATGTAAAACGATGAAACCGGCAGCTAAGATGACCTATATCTGTATATAGGCTAATGCCAAGATTAGGAAAAAAAGACCAGCCGTTACAAGACCAACCCACGGGGAAAATTCCCAGTCCGTGCCTGGATCCCACACCCACAGGCTGTCTAACAGTCGTCAGGATTTTAATTCTCAATCTCCATGTTATATTAAATTTGCAATTTCCCTATTATAGAGTGAACGATTTTCTGTTGTGCCGCTCAGAAACCCAGCTATTATGTCATTGGAAAAAAAAAACATCCAATAATGTACATATTTGTGTTGGTGGCATTCAGAAGACATCCTGATGATGTTATTTTCGAAGCAGGGAACACAATAATTACTCAGAATTCAATAGTTAATATAGTAGTACATCTTAGTAATACATTGAGTTCACCTAGGGATACACTTTAAGGTTGCTTTCAACTTACCTTATCAATCATGAGACAGTTATAAAGTGGATTTTTGGAAAAGCAAGCCAAACACAGATATAACTGCATTGTGCCGTAAGCTGAAATACTGATTATATGGTAGTATCTGTCTGTTTCTCAAGCTCAATAAATAACTAATAAATAGTAAGAAGAGAAAGTGGGGGGGGGGGGGGTTGAGAAAAAAAAACCCTCCAATACCCAGCTTGCATAAGTGTGCACACCCTTTTATAATTGGGGATGTGGCAGTGTTCAGAATCAACCAATCACATTCAAACTCATGTTAAATACTAACTAGTGTACACCTGCCATCAATTAAAGTGACTGATTAATCCCAAATAAAGTACAGCTGTTCCTATAGGATTTTCCTGACATCTTCTTGGTAACATCCAACTGGAAAAGATATAGGCTGCAAAGATCTTACAAAGTAGTTGAAACTGTTGAAAAATATCAATCAGGAGAGGGTTTCAAAAATTTCCAAGGCATTGGATATACCATCGAACACTGTAAAGACACTACTAAGAACAGGACTTCCTTCTAAAACTGATGAGAAGATCAGGAATAAACTGGTCGGGAGGCTGCCAAGGTACACGCATGCAGCTTTTCCACATCCATACAGCAACATTATAAGAACTGCAACAATTTCTGGCAAGTACCGGTTGCTCCCTACATGTGACCACAATCTCCCGAATTCTTCATATCTCTGGGCTATGGGGTAGGGTGGCAAGACGGAAGCCTTTTTTAACCAAAAAATAAATCTCCCAAAACCATGTGGAATAATGTGTTATGGTCTGATGAGACCAAAGTTGAACTTTTTGGCCAGAATACTAAAAGATATGTTTGGCACAAAAAAACACAGCACATCACCAAAAGAACACCGTCCCCACGGGGAAGCATGGTGGTGGCAGCACCATTCTTTGGGGCTGTTTTTCTTCAGCTGGAACTGAGGCGTTAATCAGGGTGGAGGGAATAATGAATAGCTCCAAATAACAGTCAATTCTGGTGCAAAACCTTGAGGCTTCTGCTAAAACACTTAAGATGAAGAGGAATTTCACCTTCCAGCATGACAACAAGACCGAAATCTAATGAAAAATCTGTGGAGTAACCTGAAGAGGGCTGTGCACAGGAAATGCCCAGCCAATTTGACAGAATTCAGTTAGAATGCTTTTGCAAGGAAGAATGGCAAAATATCGCTAAGTCAAGAAGTGCCAAACAGATTGACTCTTACCCAAAAAGATTGAATGCCGTGATAAAATCTAAAGGTGCTTCAACTAAGTATTAGTTTAGGGGTGTGCACACTTATGCAACCAGGTTATTGTACATTTGATGATCATTGTATTCTATTGTACAATGATTCATATTGTTTTTCACTTTAATCAATAGGTTAAAAATTCACAATAAAGTTAGAAAAGGTTCTGACATGGTTTATCTTGGTTTCATTTTTATTTTTACATCACAAAAACCCGCCATTTTAATAGGGGTGTGTACATTTTTTTATATCCACTGTATTATTACAATTACTTTTAACAATAATATTATGCCATACACATTAATGTGTAAGCATACAAGCATTTCTTAAATAAGATAAGAAGGTGTACTAGCTGACCTTCAGTCTTACTACACTGAACGTTCATTAAGCATATTGCATGTAGCTGACTAATGTCTATAATATTTAATACAAATCTGATGTTACCTACAATATTAGGTTTCTACTGCACTGAAGACTTTGTAATGGGCCAGAACATTTACACATCATAAGACCAGCGAGTACACTGCACCAAGACAAGTCCTGTTTTGTATACTTACTTTTCGTTACTCTCACTTATCATACTTAAAACATTTGCAGTTAAAGGTTTCTTTTTCTTCCCACAGGCTTCCCATAGTGCTGATTCATGTCTGCTCACTTCTCTCAGTTCTCAGTCACTATTGATTGGCCATGGCTGCTTATGTTACCTGTTTATCCTGGATGATGATTGGCTAGCAGATAGAACCCCCAGTGATTTTTAACTTTATGTAGTTAACTCATTTTCGACCAAAATGTCAGATAGAACCTTTCAATAATGAGGTCACAAAATACTGAATGACAATTATTTAATTATTAACACATTCATCTGTACAGTAAATTATTGATAAGCTAATGCACAAATATGGATCTTAGCATCAGAGATTTCTGTATACCTGGTATTCCTTTTTACATCACTATGTATTTAACTTCCCAACTTGCTCAAATTATTACACATACTGTAAAAACCAAATGCAGTATTTACGCATTAGATTATGAGTTATGAGTTATAATTGCACCATGGCACCAAGTACTTCTGTACACATCTAGGAGTTTTGACATATATTGCCATGTAAATTGATATCAAACATGCAAGGAACAGAACAGACAGTACTGGTAATTGCTCATGATTTACCTAAGTACTACTGAAAAATAAGGTGCTACCAAAAACTTTTAACATTCTGTTTGATCCTATAACACTGCTGAACATGTTTACAAATCACAAAAAAGTATGTGCTTTTACAAAATTCATAAAAGAAATTCTTGCCTATATGTTTGCATTAAATATGATCAATGTGAATACGGTCTTTGGAAATTTTTGGAAGAAACAGGAAAGAAAGTATTCATCCAGAATGAAAGGAAGGACTCCACCTGCAAATCTGCAGCACTGAAAGAAGAGCCCTGGCAGGGATCTGGCAGGGATCACAGAAGAGGCGATAATCTCCACCCCAAAGGTGTAAGAGGCCATATGCTGCTCAACACTAGGGGGGCTGTTTTTCTCATCATCACCGCAGATGACTGTGTTTGTCCCCTGGGATCGCAGCACTGGCACCCAGATGTGTCGTATATTTATACCTTGTTCAGCAATACCACAGCTCAGTGGATGCCAACGTAATATGCTGCTTTCTTTAATGACATACAAACATTTTTCTGTAACATTTAATTTTGTGCTAGAAAACTAATATTTGGGAATCTAAAATGTTTTTTTGTACCGACTTGATAATGTAGAAGTCATAAAATAAAAAATTTCTAAAAAAGTTTGTCCTAAAAATATAGGGTGCCCAAAACTTTTGCACAGTGTATATATATATATATATATATATATATATATATAGTACTGTCTGTTCTCTTCCTTGCATGTTTGATGTCAATTTACATGCCAATTTATGTACTTGGTGGTACGGTGCAATTATAACTCATAACTCGTAACCTAATGCCTAAATACTGCATTTGGTTTTTACAGTATGTGCAATAATTTGAGCAAGTTGGGAAGTTAAATACATAGTGATGTAAAAAGAAATACCAGGTATACAGATGTCTCTGATACTAAGATCTATATTTGTGTATTAAATTATCAGTAATTTACTGTACAGATGAATGTTGAATAATCATAATCAAAAACAATAATAATAATAATAACAATAATCAAAAATTTACATTTGAATTTTACACATTACATTGTTAGACGCTTCACATTTTATGTTTCACACAATTTTCACATATGGATGGTTCACATATGAATTTCTCACATGCTTCTTATATATATATATATATATATATATATATATATATATATATATATATATATATATATATATATATATATATATATATATATACCATTCATATTTCACGTTCATTTTTCACCTATACTGCATGTGATTTTATTTTTCAGGTGTCAGGTGTTTTTCAGGGCATAACATGGCGAAATAAAACTTTGTTTGTTTTTCACATGATTACATTTTTCCCCTCCAAAAGGTCAAATCTGTGCCTGGGAGTCCAAAAGAACATATCTGGCGCTCATTTATGGGTGGAAGGTATTGGATTTTTTATATCCTCCCACTCAGAACAATAATCACAGATGTCTGCAAGCTCATGTCTGTGGAAAAGGGCAGTTAGTGCTCTCCTCCAAGCAAGTTCAGCTGTCCTATGATGCTACATGTGCAGAAGTTTGAATAGATGTTGTGCCTTCACCTGTATTATTATTATTATTATTATTATTATTATTATTATTATTATTTTTTTTTTTTTTTTTTTTTCCTTTCATATCAGTGGGAAAAAAATAATATACTGATGCTCAGGTGCTATAAATGTCTACAAATAAATGTCAATCAATATACACTACAGTTATAGACAGTTTAATATGATGTGCAACATAATAATGGACACTATCAGTTCAGCCTTTACATGTTTTATCATTTATGCTCTTAATATGGAGCCATCCCATCCACTGACCTGTGCTAGCATTTTGGGGGTCAATTTTTTTCTCCTTTTTATTATTATTTTTTTCTTCTCTTTGCACGCTAGGATTTTCTTGTTAGCAATGTTGGCAGCTCTGTATTGCTCTTGAGAAGGTATTGAAGAGGACACAAACACAGGAGTATGGCACTGACGAAATTCAGTTTGCCACAGTAATCTGAGGTGAGACACAAGAAAGTATACAGAGCTGATTACATTGAATTTAATGTGTATTTCTGCTCTTGGAGATTTCCCACAGTCTTTCAACACAAATACTTTGTGTACATGTATTAAAAAAATGCATTATAAAGAATGACAGAGCTATGGGAAATTGAAGACCAGACAAATTGGAGTCATTACTTCCATAAAGAGCAAAATGAAGCACCATCTCTTTTTTTCCACACACGCATGATCTTACACTATCATTTCATCTCTACCATGTAATGAGGAATGTGTATATATTGCCATAGTACTGATGCGATGTATTCTGCATACAGTCCTGCAGTTTTCTGCTCGAGTACTGTGTCTTTATCTACTCTGCGTGTTGTCAAGCTCACAGTGGCTCTCTGCAGACCCTGTGGTAATTACATGCCTGTTGGAGCACTGGATTGAATAATGGGCATCTACATTTACCTGCAGAATGACTGAAGAGAGATGAGACCATCTGTGGATGTGACATTGTGCTACTGTACTTTATATTGGAAAAATGGGCCAGCAGCTGTTTCACCTGTCCTCAATCACATGGTTCCAGCTGGCTTACGTCACTCCTGTTTGAACCTGTAGGAAAGTACAGTGTAATGTCAAACATACTGTTTTTAGACTTTAAAAGCTGGTCTGATTTTCTGGACATAAATAATAACTGGTTTAATAATTGTAAAAGGAAAAAAAAGTTATCAAAATCTTGATTGAAATTTAAAAAGAGTGACACGTATGTTTCCAATTGCACAATACCAGAGATGCGAGCGGCCTTTCTTTGTGCAGCTAAAGTGCAGACTGATATTTTAAAATCACCACGATCACACTCTCCATATTTCTTCCCTGTAATATTTTGTTGGGTAAGCACGTCATCCATGTCTAATTTCTTTCTCATGGCAGCCATTGTATGATGCAACAATAATTAGCCACACTTTGTTTGTGGGTCACATTTATCCCTGACATTTTCAATTACAACAAATTACATGCCAAAAATACATAATTAGAGGAGGAAGACTGAGTAAGCGTGGCGAGCACTGTCACCTGCCTCTAATTCGTGTAATTTGGTTTGAATTGCATCGTGTAGCTTGGGGGTGTCACAGGTAGCATTTAGATTAATTGCGCAATTGTTCAGTTGGTTGTATCTGAATGAGATAATTGCAGATCTGGGTTTGAAGATCCTGTTTTGAACGAGACCTGATGAACAGGCAGACAGACTTGAAGGCTGCATTGAAGTGAGTCATTAGGAATATTTGTCTTAATGTCATCCTTATAGCACATCATGAATGAGCTAACCCTAGGATTTGAATACTATCATAAATTATATACAGTTGTAACACACAATAGACAAACATGGTCAAATTATAAATAAACATTCAGCACTATATTACTACATTATTACCAAACTACATTATTGCTAAGATACATTTGATGCCTCTTTAGAAAACCACTGTTTATGGTATTGCTACTCTGGTCTCACCTTTTTCTTTGGCAATTTTAGTAAGGGCATTCTGAAAGACCTTGGGAGAAGGATATCCAATTTAAATCCAAATTGGCTCTGCAGTGGAGGGATATCTTCTAGCCTGGGCTAAACCACATGGAATATACAATGTGTAGGCTGCCTGGATGAGTATGTGTATATCCAGAGGGCAAGATAAAGAAAGAAAAAAAAAGTTTAATGTCGGAAGAGGCCGAGTGAGGGAAAAGAAAAAGATATGAGGATAGAGACCTAAAAACAAAACAAAAAATGCAAAATGCAGGACAGAGAAAGAGAGAGAGAGAGAGAGAGAGAGAGAGAGAGAGAGAGAGAGAGAGAGAGAGAGAGAGAAGATATTACTAATGGAGTTCCTCTTGGAAACAGAGCTGCTAATGAGGGTGCAAACCAAGAAAGGGTCATGTGTGGGGACACAGCAGCATAATTGCTATTCAGTCCACAGGTAAGAAAGGTCTAAGGTCACAACAGAGGATTAGATAATGCAAAAGCCTTGTTCCCTACCATCCGTTTTAGGAGTAATCTTTACTTTAATTCCTGAGACTAGCATTAGGACCTAGACAAAAATTACAACTCAAAACACTACCATATGTTCAGGGTTTGGGATGTCAAGCATGTGACATTAGAATTTATTGATTTTTTTTTTTCTTGATAGTGAAGCAGAGGGAAGCTTAGAAGATAAAGAGCTAAGCTCTAGAGTTTAGCCTGGAGACACTGTTAGCTTCTTCTCTGACTGATGAGGACTAACAAATGCCAGTGGCTTCAGTTTCCTCAGCAGGTGTCATTGGAGCGTATGTGAGCCAGGAGCGTGTGCCAAAACAAAATGGCTCCTACTGGAAAGACTGCAGTAACACGTGACCATTTTACAGCCTGCTGCAGTGACTCTGGTAAGAAATAACAGAATATGTTAGGCTTACAGACAAGGCAAATAAAATGTAATAATAAAGTTAATGCATGTTTTTACAGTCCCCTAAGTTTTAAGTTCACTGAACAATTTTCTCACATTAATAACCCTTTCCATTTTTCCATAAGTAACAAGATGGTAAGTACATAAATTTTACTGTAATGCCATTCACAATAAACTTAACTTTAATGCCTGTGTTTAAACAGGAAGGTACTACATTGGAAAACTGAAAATTATACTGTAGATGAGGGGAAATGTACGCAGCCTAAAAAAGGTAACCACAGAGACATTATGTCAGTATAATTTAAAACTATAATTTATATGCTGCTTATCCTGTATTTAATTAGTAACTGCATAATGTGATGCATTTAGCTATACTTATAATGGCAATATCTTATTACATTAATTTTCACTGTATTTCCTGTATTATATAGGGCACAGAAGGTATTGTTGCCGCCTCACAGCTCCAGAGTCCTTAATTCACTCTTTTGCTTGGGTTACTGTCTGTGTGGAGTTTCACATGTTCTCCACATTTTCACATGGGTTCCCTCTGGTTTCCTCCCACCTCCCAAAACATATTGGTAGGTAAATTGGCTATGCTGAATTATTCCTATGTGTGAATGTGTTTGTGCACATTGCCCTGCGATGGACAGTCATCCCCTCCGGGCTCCCATCTCACATCCAGTAGTCCCAGGATAGGCTCTGGATCCACTGCAATCCTGGCCAGGATAAAAAACGGTTACTGTAGATGAGTATAGTATGCACCTGTCTATTACTACAAAGTATAACTGAACCTGGGCTGGAAAAGAAATTGATGATTCTTGTTATGGTTTACTGGATCCCTATCATGTGCTTCAGTAAACCATACCATTCCCAAAACCAGTCACTTGTATATACAGTAGAGTGTAAACTTATTTTCCTGCTTAAATATGTGGTATTACAAAGTCATTTATTGAATGTTTCTACTTACTCCCAATAATTATCTAGTTAAAAGGTATTTTATTTTTGTCTTTTTTCTTAATACCTAGAAATTATCAGACATTTCTGTGTAATGTTGTTAAACTTTTAACCTTGCTTGCCACTGTTTTATGCATACATGATTACCTTTTTATGTGTTTCTTTTACCTCACACCTTAATAACTAGAATCTCTCTGGTATTTAAGTCCATTTTATTAAAATGTCTTGATCTTTATACCCAAAATAATAAACCAGTACTTTGAAGTTTGTAGCACAGGCCTGTGAATACGTAGAATTTAAGTGACCAAGTGTTACCACAAGTTTTTGCAAAATGTGAATCATCTGTGTTGTCTTAGAGGAGGAATAGGTTATTGTAGCATTTTACTGTATTCAACAGTCCACTGGTCCACAATAACCCACAGTTACTGGCCTGGATGAAAAGTAACTGGGGACCTTTGGCCAGTGGAACATTACCCTTACCATCAAGGAAGCTGAGTCACATGAAAACTTGACACTTAACATGCTCCACCTAATGAGTCCTGCCAGTTCCCTAACTAGATGAGAATTTGAGCGTAGTGGACAAGGTTAAGACACTCAAGGTCTCGGCAACAACAAACCCAATAGCAATCACAAGCAGCACTCTTAACATCAAAGCTATGCAGGTTAATTAGACAGTTTCCTTGCCACTCACACTATGCCCTGTATTTCATGAGTAATTAAATTCTTTTATTAGCCCTGCTTCCTGTATAATTAACTTGGTGTAATCTAATATGTAGGAAATGTACGATGCATTTCATTGGGCTGAGGTACCTAAGCTAAACTCTTCTTTAAACATCTTATTTTCAACTGACTACTGAAGCCATGTTCCACAAAGAGTTTACAGAGCATGGACAGGATCTCAATGTCAAAAGGTGAAATTACCAAGAACAGGACATCCCTCCAAAACTGACAAAAGTACAAGATGAAAATTTACCAGGCTGCCAAAAAACCTATGGCTACATTAATGTAGCTGCAGGAATATCTGGCAGGCACTGCTCACTCCCTGCATGAGATAACATTCTATTGTATTCATGCATTCTGGGCCATGGGGTAGGGTGGCTACACAAAAGCCCTTTCTCACAAACAAACAAACAAACAAACATACAAGTCCACCTAAATTTTGTCAAAACACACATACAATCACCCCAAACCATGTGGCAAAATGTGATACTGTGTGAGACCAAGGTGGAACATTTTGGGCATAATTCTAAAAGATACAGTATATTTGGCACAAAAACAAGACAGCGTATGACCTAAAGAACACCATACTCATGGTGAAACATGGTGCTGGTAGCATCATGCTATGGGGCTGCTTCTCTTCAGCTGGGCCTGGGGCTCTAGTCAAGATAGAGGGATAACCTGCAAGCCAGTTGAGTTAGAAAATGAAAAAGATATGTTAGCTGGCTATGCTATTTCATTTTTATGAGTGTAGTGCAACAATAAACAGGCCCGGTTACCTGTCTAATGCATACTTGCATACATCATTTATGTGGAGAAAGGGTTAATAGTAAGTTAAAATAATTTAGTTTCTTCACATATATAATGAAACAATAAAAGTGACTTTAATTTTACTATTCTCTCTTTTTTGTTTTAAATCCATTATTGCTATTGATATGGCCTTGAGCATTTTTTAATGAGAAAGTAAACCCTCCAGTGGCAGGTAAAGTGTTATAAATAATGAAAGTTATTAAAGAAATATGTCACTCATCAAGCAGTAAGTGAGCAACTGAATTCAGTTTACTGTATATTTAATAATGATTTTCCCAGAGTAGCTTTTAAATGGGCTTATAATAGAAAGACTGAATTTAACATAGCTTTTGTTACACTGATTCTTATTGTAATCTGCTCATGTATTAAAATGTATTTTTGCACAGAAAATCAACATTGGTATACAGAAAAGCAATACATAATACAATACAATATAAAACACAATTTTAGCTTCACTGTGCCTTTCACAAATCACTTGTCTAGTGTGTAAAATCACTTGTCTGTAGCAGCATACTCTGATGTTAAAATGCAGAGCTCCTACACAAAATGTGTGAAGGTTGCAGATTGTCAGCTTTAATTTCAGGGTATTTAACTCTAAGATTTACAAACCCATTCACTGTTAAAAAACAATAATGGTTAACTCAATAGTTAAAGACACTAATAAAAAAGGAATACAGCAGCCTGACCCAAGGTACATATTAACAAGAAGTCATGACTGTCATATGTGTGATTATGTGCTCCCTCTAAATCTAAATGAAGCTCCAGCACACTGCATTCAGGATAAGGCTATTGGGCGATCATTGCCCATCTTGGCCCACAAAATGTGCTCCAAGTTGTTAGGAAAAAGAAGGCGCGTTTTTGACAGCCAATGTGCAAATATGAAGCAATAGAATCTCAATGAAGCCTGAAAAATGGAATGCATAAATAGATTAGATTGAATGCGCCTAAGCTGCATGGAGAGCAAATCTAATTATGAAGCTACTGTGTCTCCTGATTTAGGAAAGGGAGCTCATCTTTGCCCAACAGAATCAGCAGATCCACACAGTGGCATGAGCCATCGCTGATGAGACACATATTTGAGCTTGTTATGAGATGAAATCCATGTGTGGTAGCTAGGGATCCAGGGTCTGTCTGGCACATAGCACATTTTTGATCGAAAACAAAATAGTACAAATCTACCCAAATGTCTTCAAGGCAGAAAGCATAACTCGCTTCATGGGAGCTGTACTGGTATCCTGAGTGGAGAGGTACCTTGCAGCTTGAAGGTTTGTTTGAATCATTTAAGGTGCTAAAGGTATTTTTATCCATGTTGCATTAATCTCCTGCATCCGCACTGCTTGATAGGATATGAATTTACCATGAAAAGTCAATTACTGCATGCTAAGTGAACCATGCTAAGGACCAGTCAAGATAAGCAGAACATTTCTCATCAGTTTGTTGTTAAATTACATATTATCTTGGGGTTTTTCAATGAAAGTTGAATGAAAAAATCAAGAATACAAATTGAGTTTGAGAAGACATTTGCATCACAACTCAGGAAAGTAAAATGTACAGACCTTACAGCTATAAAACGTTTTCTCTTCATCAACACTCTACAGGATTCATTTCCCTGTGTACATGGTTTCATTATGTTGATCATGTTGATTTTAATTATTGTTATACTAACCTCATTTCCATCAAAGTTGGGATTATTTCTAAAATGCAATAAAAACAACAATCTGTTGATTGCACTTGCAATTCCACTTGCAAAACTGCAACAATTAGTATCCTCAGTTCCCAAACGATTAAAAAGTGTAATTAAAAGGAAGGGTGATGTAACGCAGTGGTAAACATGCCTCTGTCCCAACTTTTTTTGAGTGTGTTGAAGGCATCAAATTCTAAATTTGTTTATATTTTTTAAAAAAAATACAATTAAGTTGGTCAGTGAAAACATTGAATATATTTTCTTTGTACTTTTGTCGGTTAATTAAAGTTTCAAGAGACAATTCACAAATTTTTGTTTTTATTGCATTTTAGAAAAAATCCCCCCCATGGAAATGGGGTTAGTACATGGATTATTTTTGTAGTCGCATTTCTACACAGTGCTACAAACATATCCTAACAAGAAAAAAAATCATAAAAAATATTTTAATATGCCAGTGCATCAGTGGCAGGGCTGAGACACATGCTAATTCAGTTTTTAGGGGCATGTCATAACTGAAGTTCATTTACATGAATTACATGTCATTAAATAAAAGTTAACTTATATTTCTCCTAGGGCTTTGAATGGGACGTTAATGCATGTACATAATTGAAATCCAGCAGCATCTTAATAGGTCATGCAATTAAAATTATATTGGCACGGTTGCATCACAGTTATTTAAGCATATTATAGAGTAACACAGGGATTTCCGACTGAATGACTAGGACTGAAATCTTACTGAAAAGAATAAAAGAATTAAAGAGAGCCATGTTCATTCCGTGTGTTTAGAATATTATGATGAAGAAAAAAGATCTTTATTCCTCCAAAAATAACATTGTACATTTACATTGTACAAACAGTTCAAGTTTTGTCTAATCTGTCAACAAAACAGTGTCCCAGAATAATTGTGGAACATGCAGATAATTGTTAAAAATTGCTCAGTGTAAAAGGTGTAAACTGTGATGGGATTCCTCATCCACAGTAACAGAGGTGACGTGGAAGCAGGGAAACCAGTATAAACTCTTTATTATAAGCAGCCAAACATGGACTATACAGTACAATTACAGTTGCATTGTTTTCTCTTCATATACAAATGTGTATGAACTGAACCCCATTACTGTAGCTGTGAGCATCAAGTAGGTAGCTACTACCTTCAGCTTCACATTGTGTACAAAAGCTGCTCAATATCAGACTGACTACAATGAACGGTAGAATTTGCAAAATGCAGCAATCTTTCTTTCGTCTTTTTCGCTTATAGGGGACACAAACAGAGACTTTAGTGAATAAACATACATGATATGTGTACATACAGTACAAATGAAAACGTGTTTTTTTTTTCTTTTAGGATTTTAACGTAATAAGTTTGAAAGAACTGTCATTAAATGTTTACAGCAACTGCCATTTGTAAAAGAGCAAAATCCAATCCATTTTATGATGCAATGCGTGTAAATATACATGGTTCCCACAATGCACTGCTGGAAAAGTAAAAAATATATAAAGTGAACTAGAATTGTTCAAAGTGAGTCACAGTGTTACCTTTGAAGGATGTACCTTTCATTAATTTACATTTGCAGGCTGTTCATCACAGTGCAGATAAGGCACTGCTTAGTGTCCCTCCAGGCAAAAAGAAAATCATGTCAATTATAGAGAACTGCATAGAGGAATAATCACACTGGCGCCACTACTTGCACATTAGCTTCAGTTTGTCTCTTCAAGGACAAAATCTATAATTTAGTGGAGTGCAATGTGAGGTGAGGGTGGAAATGAAAAATTAATTTGGGGAGGATTTTTTTCTGCCCTTAAAAACACAACTTTCTTCGTTTCAGAGACAATATTTTAGTGAGCTAGCATGATAACTATTGATCATTTTATCCATTCATACTGGCTCGTCTATTCTGTGTGTGTTCCTTTGATCAGAAAACTGCAAATGGGAATTCTTTATCATCTCTACAATTCTTTCTGGTTGCATGACATGAGGAACTTGTGTAAAGCTATATCAAAACTACTCCCAGCTGTGGGAATTGTCCCCTTTTCAAAGCAGTTCATTAAAATGAGAACAAGTATATTTATTTAGACCAGTACTGAATTCACAGGTCGGCTGTGATTTCTCTGCTTCTCTTCTACGCCAGAACACCTGCCATTGCACTCCAAAAGTGTTCCCCAGGTGCAAATGCTTACCTCAAGTGAGTAATTAAGCTCATATCCAAACATCGAAGTAGGAGATGTAATCAGCATTAAAGGCAAAGCATCTTTCATATCCACGATTTATGCTTGTCTAAGAGGCAATAAAAGTCACCCTGAAGTACCTTCAACGTGTCTTCACACTATGATACTGATTCACTATTGTCGTCACAGACACTAAGCTGATTACCCAAAATGATTCTGGATTATGAATCAAGCCTTTTATTTTGTGCAAGTCACAGTGAAATCAGATATTTAGTTTTCAAAAGCCAAAAGGTTGCAGAAGTAGGATTTCTTTATTCAAAAAAAAAATCATGAAGAGGCCCCGACAAATTTGTTGAAAACATGACATGAGAGTCATTGACTAACATGTATAAACATTACTGAAACACTCTCAACCTGAGCTCATCTTTTGTCAAATATGAGGGGGGAAAAATAGAGCGAACAGCCAAACTGTTATTATTATAATGTGCCATTTGGGAAATGTTCCTAACTCCTACATCTTTAAACTCTAATTAAATTTCCACATTACTGCCACTGAGAACATCTCCAATTTTGCGCAGTATTATTTATCTAATTCTTTAACAAATGTCAGGACATTACAGTTCATAAATCTCAATTAAAATATTCACCCATAAAATAACAATCTGAAATGCTGTATAATGCACATCCTGTGCACCAGCGATCACTAGCCCTGTTCTGCTGAATTAGTGTTCAAATTGAATTATATACGAAGTTAGATATCCAGAATCACTGCTGTTCTTAAAATGTTTTTTCCCCCTCAGTTCCTGGTTCGCATCTGCTATTGCACTGCCTGTCATGCTTTCTCCTAGGTCTAGTTTCTTGTGATTGTTGGTTTTTCTGTGTGTATACAGTCCTTCAGCTGGGTGGGAATGTTGACAATTTGACATAAGCCCAGATTTTTCAATTTTTCAAAGTTGTCATATTTGTTGCTAACAAGTCCATAAACTCAAATCTGATCATGAATAGGTTAAAAAAAAAAAAAAAAAGATTAGATCAGATATTTGGGAATGTTCTCTGTAAAGAAAATATGTACTAGTCTGGCCTCTCAATTCCTTCAGGAAAACCACATTTGAAATAGACAAAATAATAATAAGATGGATTAGATCTTAGTATGTATATTGGTATTTGTCAAAAGGTCATGCTTTAACCACAAATTTGCTTTTCTGCCTTCTTTCTAGTACTAAACCAAAGGTAAAAAAAAAAAATAATAATTTAAAAAAAGAAGAAAGAAAGAAAGAAAGAAAGAAAGAAAGAAAGAAAGAAAGAAAGAACCATTAAACATTATTTCATTTGGAATAATACATACCATTTGTAAAATGTTCTTATGGTATATTTTCACCTGTTCCCATGTACCACTATCAGCAAATCAAAAAAGCAAATCATATAAAAAGCCTGGTGATGGGTAAGTAGGCCAATAATTCAGTGGTAATAAATCAAATCTAACACTAACAATAAAATAGGCATTTAAGCTGTTTTTGCTGTATTGCTTTTTGTGGTTGCATGGCTTTAAGATTTTTTATAACCTTCTAACAGTATTAGCTCTTGTTCTGCCAATAAAATAAATGAAAAGCTCTTTCATAGCATCATGGTTAGCCAATTGTTGAATTACTGATCATGGTTTCAAGTCAGCAAGGGGTGTATGGTTATATTACACAACTTAATGTGGATATTCTAATTAAGTCCTTCAAGCAAATAAATTGAACCTGTCCCAGAGGACAATCCCCTTTTCTTAGATTCCTCTCTGATATCTCAGGAGATTTAATGGGGATTCTTACTAGTGTTTCATTTAGTCACAGATGTTCTTCTTAAACGTTCGCACTTGGCATCACACAATCTTCTGATCGGGAAGCAAATCTTTACCTCTGAACTACCTGGGAAGTTGTTAATTGGTGCATTTAAATGAATAGTTATTGACCTGAAATTGTCTGAAATGCTGCACAGTGAAATTACATTAAAAAGATATTTACATAAAACCGAATTGAAATTTTCTCCACAATTTTTATTATATGTGAATGTGAATATGTATTAGAATATGCATTATTTACAATTTAGTATAGTTATTAGTTAATAGTATTGGTAATTTGATTACAACGTGCTGACAGAAACATAAATATTTCAATATGGACAATACCAGAGTATATACTCAATTTTTTTTATTTTTTATGTCACAACTAAAATAAGAGTTGGAATATAGACTACTTGTCACCAAGTGCACTTCTTTTCAAGCATATTTACAAATGCTAACACATAAAAAGTACTCTAATGTACTAGCATATCAAAAACACTTGTACTTCTCTTCAAATAAACTTAGACATGATAGTTTATCAAAAATAAACTGTGCATCTTTCCAAATATACCTTAGTATGCGTGTAGTATATTTGAGTGAACTTGACACATCATTAACTTGGGAGATCTCAAGAGGAGACATATGTGAGATAATTTTTTTTGAGAGTGAGAGTCTTTTTGTCTCCGAAGAAAAAACACTGAGACACAGGAGACTTAAACAGATGTCTCACTTTTATTTCCACTTGATCTCATGGCATTTTTTGTTCCTATGAGGTATTATCACAAATAGCAGATTTGGTATATGTCATTAGGTGGCAAAGAACGTAACCCTGGTCATTCTTCATGTGGTTTCTTTGGTTAGAAATCTTGCTTGTGTGAATGTAGCATTACAAAGCCGTGGTTTATTAGTTTCTTCAGGTTGCCTAGTCTGTATTTTTTATATTCTGACCTTGCTACCTGATGGATGATGGATTTGTATTATTTGTCTGGTGATTTTATGATTCTGTCTGCTGCTAACACTAATCCCTCATGAATATGCCTTAATAAATCCAACACATTCATCCAAATACCTCTCTTGCCTCTTTTATATTTGTCTATGCAAGTTCCTCATCTCTTAGGATGCCATGCCCTTGAGCCCAGCCTCAGTCCTACTATCATGAACAGAACCAGGGTGTGCAAGCAGCTGTGAGTTTGAACAGATGGTAAGCAGCAACAGCCTGAGAACGTCTGCTAAGCAGATGATTGATGACTGCTACATGCTGTCTTACAGCACAGAGAGTTACTGCCCCGAGTCTCGGGTTGTTCTCTGTTGAGGGGCACAGTCCCCTCCACCAAATCTTCTAAACCTTAACCCCAGATCAGGCACACACATCTTTTCCTCTTCTCTATTCCTCTGTTTGTACCAATTTTTTCCCTTTGCACATGTTCAAGGCAGCACTCCCCTCAGATAAGGCATGATGAATGCAGATTGTTTGCAGCCCGAGAGTTCTCATTAGTTTAGCTGGGGGTTAGAGCTCAGCATGATAGGCCATGTTCAGTCTCCTTCCTCCTCATGCCAAAGGTTCACAGGAGGAGAGGAATGATAGGCGCTCTGAGGGCTATTGGAGTGAAGGGGGTAGGGGAAAATTTAATAAACCTGCACAATTCAATTTCTTGAATGGGTTCACATTAATACTTCAGTGAGTGAGTAGTGTAGGAGTTGATGACTCAGGCATATGATAGAGAATAGCTGATGTCTCTGTTGCTCATTTATTAGTAAGGCATGTTGGTTCAAGGAGTGTTTTCCATTTTGTGCTACATGAAGGTTACAGCAGTCTGCATGAACAGATAAATGCAGTTGTCTTCAAACTGGTAGGCTTAACACTGGGTGAAATAAAAGGATGCACTACAAAGCTGTTTCAAACTGCCATTTTGTCAGATAGATGTAAGTTGTTAATGGAAGCTGTATACAAAAGCAAAAGCATTTCTAAATCCTGGACAATCCTTTGGGGGAACATTACAGATTTGTGCACTGGAATAATGTTTCAGTTTCATTTTTAATATTTAAGAGAAATGAATACATTTTAAAATATAATTATGGATTTTTTTTTTTATTATGGCAGCATATTGCTTTGCACAGAAATCAAGTGCACATGAATAAAGGAAAAGTTCTTTCAGGCCATTAAGTTGTTACTCAGCATCAATTCCATGCTGTTACTTTTCACATATAAGCTACATTTGAGAAGAGGAAAAATTATAGTGGTCATTATGTGGTTTCCCTCCTCTGTCTTTCATTTCTTGAGCACCATGTTGAGCACAATAGCCTTTCTGGATTCACCACACTTGGAACATTTTGAAAAAGCCTTGTGTTCTCTCACCACTTTTCCCTGGCGTAACTGTATACAGTAAGTGACAAGCATACATTAGACTGTATTCCACTGCAAGGAATACTTGTGTCAGACTAGCACATAATTAAGTCCTTCAGCTGATGCCAGGCTAACCTCATGTGTGAGCCATGAGCCTCAGAGAGGATAATGATGCTTGAGACTCAAGTGGTTTGTTGTCGGAGGTTACACTGGTTTATCTTCCCCTAAAGAGCTTTTCTCTTCTTTCCATGCACATGCCAAAGGGACTTGCTGTGCTACTGGACAAAGATCAACCGGAGGGTCAAGAATAGTGAAGAAGATTTGGCAAGCCTCTGAAACTTTAATAAGGTCCATGAATTAATCAATAATAGGGCAGGATAAATGAAGCGAGTGGCGGGAGTCAAGCACTGGTAAAGGGAAGAGCCTAGTGACCCACCAAACTCACTGTGCTGAATTAATCATTTCCCATGAAACTCAGTGCTGCTTACTGAGGGGCTGTTGATGTCACCACTTCAACAGGCTGAGTGCAAGGCCATGAACATAGATAGAGAACAAGGTTTATAGATCTCTACTGTGAGGGAACCTAAAGTGCACAATTAACCAACATTTCAAATTATTAAATTATCAACATTTCAAATGATCATATTATTAAGGCCTATCAGTTGCATGTAATCAAATACTACACCTCTGGATATGTATATCCATTTTTGGTCGATATTACAAGGTAGAGAAGGATGTTCTGGTAGCATTATAAATGTTACAAAAAAGGTATACCGTGTTTTGAAATGTCATTGGAATTATAGCATTTAAAGGATATTAAACAGTATTCATATTTATCCCTGTGCTGGTTTTACGTATTGTAAATAGAGATGGCATGATATCTATTTTTTTCTTCTTGATGCCAATACTGAGACCTCGAGTGTCAACTGATACCAATACCTATCCAATATTTTTTCTTTAAAAACGTTGCAGTTTACATACTCATTCAAACCTAGGGGCAATTTATTTTAGCCAATCCACCAACTGGCATGGGTATTTTAAGAGGTGGGAGGAAACTGGAGAATCACAGGAAAAACATGAACAAAAACTCCACACAGAAAGTAACCCAAGCTCAGGATCAAACCCAAGACCCTGGAGCTGTGAGATAGCAATGCTACTCGCTGCACCACAACACTGCCTTTGCTACAAGAAATGCTCTGATATTTCAGGCTATATTTGTTACAGGATTGGTTTAAATTCTTTTTTTTTCCCCCTCCGATATCCGATTCACTATTTTTACTAGTATCATCTGCATACCGATTCTGAGTATTGGACAGTGCTTTCTATGTTTGCAAAAAATTTCTTTAATAGCAGGAAAATCTTCTTGGAGCATGTCAGAAAGGATGTTCATTGTCCTCATTACTTTTGAGGATGTCCTGAGGACATCTTTTTTTTGTACATCTTTTTTTCTGAACTACAGTAAATCATAACTTTGTACCCAATATAAGACCTAACATAATTTCATAAAGTGTTCTTCAGAATAGTTTGTAGATTTTGATTTTAATTAGATTTTAGTTTTTGCACATTTAATCAGTACTCTCTTGGGAATTCAGTTTGTTCATGATTTATGTAAAACATATAATATAAAACAGAATATAATGTAAAAGAAATAACACACACATGCCTAATGCTCTGACTTTACTGCTTCTACAGGGTGCCCGAAAAGATATGATACAGCAGCTAAGAAAATGCTGAGTGTAAGGGTGAATATGTAGAGCATATGTTGCAAATAGTAAATACAAAATTAAGTATATGTACTTTTACTCTCATTGGTTTCTGATTTTCAGCATATTTTATTTCTCTTTTGAGTCAAGTAAATTAAACTATTAAAAGTGCAACTTTTGAAGTTAGCACACATTGCTCAAGTCTTGTTAATTATTCAGAACATGTCCTAAAGTGAAACCTGATGTAATGTTTAACTGTGTTGTTTTTAAGCAAGTCTTAATTGAGACATTTATTTCCTTTGTTTGTACCCTATGCAGCATTAAGAAAGAAGCCCTGTGATCTGCATGCAGGGTGAAAAACTGAACGTGAAGGCACATCTTACTGTAATCGACATCCTCAGTTTCATGCAGCCACATTTACAGGAAATAACTTTTTAAAAAATAGCAAAGAAATACCGTGGAAAAAGAAATGATGACATACATAGGATGGTACACTCTGCTTTGCATAAGAAATGTAGCAGAGTTACAAGACATCCATCATGAGATGTGTATTCACTCTCCTGGGTGCTGTTCCCACCACTATCTCACTGCATGTACACACACACACACACACACACACACACACACACACACACACGCATGCACGCACACACAATCTTATACACACAGACGTGCACAGTGGACTGGAACAATCTAGCATTCCTACACTGCTGCTGATATTGGTGTGATTAGAGAGGAGGAGAGTAAGAAGAGTGAGGCACTCGAGGGCTGGAGAGAATTGGAGGTGTAGATCCTTTCCTAAGTTGTAATGAAAGATGGTGCTGTGTGTGCTAGTATGTTTTCCTCACTTTAACATATCAGTGATCATGCTGGAATGGAAATTGAACGAAACACATCTGATGTCTTAAAATGGACAGCTTCTGCTGCACACCAGCAGATCTCATCAAAAGAACTCAAGATGCTACTAAGTAAGCTCAAGCACGTGTAAAGTAGATGTGACAAACTTATACAAACAATTAAGATACACAAAAGACATAGTCTCATATATCAAAGAATTTTTTTGGCTGGGTGGTTGGCTTGGGGTGTGGTGGGGGGATATGAGGGGCAATCTGTAATTTTTAGACCAACAACCTAGTGATTGCACCAGTTGTCTCATTATAACACTAAAGAAGCTAGCTTTAAAATTGTTGAAGTGCTGTTCCGTTTCCAAGCACCCTTTTTGTAACATTTGATCTTAACTGGATAGAACAGGCATGAAAGAATATCACCCTTTCATTGTTTCAAAGGCCATCGACAGTGTAATGACATGATGTGAATATGTATGACCACCTTATCCAGACTTGTCTCATAATTGTGTTGAATATAATATTCTATTTCTCTCTGTGTATTGTGACATCCTGTGTGGTCTGTAAAAACCCATCAGATGTCATGGCGCTAAATTCTACAAAACCGAGTTGTTGTTTTTTTTTTTTTTAAAGGTATTTTTCCTAACAATAACATCATTTAATTACATACAAAATTACATACAAATTACATGGAAATATTTTATGTAGATTACATTCTAACCTTACCTGTCTGCTGGTAAAAAATAATCCTCAGGTAAGGAGCCAGTTTAACAAATTTAGGAGTAAATGCTAGTCACTCTGTCTACAGCTGTCTAAAACCTTGCTAAGTTTGCAGTTTTCCCACAATTTGATCATTGATCGTTTTTTGATAGATATACTGTACCATGTCTTAGTGAAATAGACATAATTTTGTGATCAGATACCAGCTGCCAAACTGCCAAAAGAAGAGCACTTAGGTCTCGTTCACACCTGGCATTAACATGCATCAACCTGGGTGATCCGATTGTAACTGAACAGCGCTAAGTACATGTGTAAACAGGGTCCGATGTGTCTCATAGATGCACTGTGATCGGATCACTCAAACCACCTCTGATGCGTATGTAGTGCAACTGTAGCAAAAGTGCAAGCGCAAAAATTTCCCAATGAGTCCCAGACAGCAACAAAGGACCTCATAATGGAATGTGTCATTTCCCAAGCCGGGAAAATATGTAATCATTGCAAGACTGTTTGGAAATCGTGTTTGAGTTCTTCATTGCTAGGCTAATGGATAAAGGTGATGCTATAACAGCAGTGATGAAAGCAGCTGTTTGTTTTTTTTGTAGCTTCTTTCATCATCTCCCATCTTTTGTTAACAGACCACGTGATCGAAACATTTGAAACAGCCCGTACAGGTACACGAGACAGGTTTCACAGGACGTTTCTGCCTAAAAACAAATGCAGCAGTAGACTGACATTATAAATGTGTGTGACACCTTTCCTCCAGTGGAAATGATGCATGAAATCCTATCACTGGAGATAGTGGTCACTAGAGATGCTTTGAAAATGCCAAGTGTGTTTCGGCTGTCCACTTGTGATCACTGAAGACAGATGTTAATACCAGGTGTGTAGAGCACTTTACCCACTCACACAAAGTTATGAAATGTTTAAATGACCTAATAAAAAGACATTAATAACAAGAAATTTACTTAACAGAACAAAAACAATGATAAGGCTTGTGTTTAAATGCAGGGAGTGAATTTTACCTCGGGTGATGAGACAGAAACTGATGTGTTTGATGCTGATAATCAAAGTAAGATCTCGTTTCCCATTGTAAACCTAATGTAGAAGTAGGCACGCGTCTTTTAGTGGAACTGGAGTGGAATTTTTAAATGTGATTTTCTCCTTTTATCACCTTTGGAGGTAACTAGAATAAATGCTCAAACCACTTACGAACGAGATACACACAAAAGAGAAATGTATTCTAGTTCAGGAAAGTGCATACTTATATAACTAAGAACAAAATTTGTTCATGTTTGTTCAAAATTTGTTCATGGCTTTCCCAGTTCGCCACACATATTGGAAAAGATGGTCATTGTGCATGGATTAACATGGATTCCAACACATAGATTATTATATGCAGTAATATTTTTAGATCAAGGTTTCATTTTGGCAGAAGAACTTCAGGAAAATATTATGCCAGAAATATTAAGGCAGATCATTTTTCTTGTACTTTTTCCTGCCATTTAATGATTAGAGCTATCAAAGGGCTTCAGGGATATCTTTGCCTTTCGCACTCCTTTTCTTTTGTGTAAGCACAACTGATATCTGCCAGCAGGTGCTGAGATTAGCGGAGAAGCAGCTTTCTCTTTCAGAGCCCATAAAGCACTGGAGGAAGTTACTGTAATACGAAAACACACCCCTCTCCCTTCCCCAGCCACCACCAATCTGCCTTACACTCCACTCAGATTGTCTACTCTGGAAGTCTTCGAGACTGTTTCACTTGATGGATTAGGCCATCAGTAAGAAATAATTAAGAATGTGCCGCAGGCTTGTCGGACCGAATACAGCATCAGTAGGGGAGCAAGGGTCAACTCCTCAAAGCTACATCTTTCTGTTACACTCTCTTAAAGTGTAATAGAACTATATCCATTTACCGAACTCTAAACACAAGGTCAGGGGGTAATGGGCTTTGGGTGGAGTGCAGTAAGCAGTCAGAGCAAGCATTGTACACCCTTTAAAGCCTTTATTCCCTCTAGCTGTGCTTGAGCAATAACAGTGTCACTGTTAATTAAATTACTATTGAATACATTTCACAAATAAACTCACCTAAAACCATGTATAAACACATGCTTGGTGTTCGTTCATTTCTGACTGTTAGTTCATGCTCTCCATGCAACACAAGTCTACACTGACTCAAAGTGCATCATTTGAGTGCAATTACCTATACATTTTTGTGTGGGATGGGGGGGTAACATTTCACAAAGGTTAGACGCAAAGCCTCAGAAGGATCACCAATCTGAAGATATTAAACACTAGATCATTTTAAGGCTCCTTGCGGTGGTTGAAATCTACTATCAATTTATATCACTATAGTGTGTTCTGTTTCTGCAGATGCCTGAAAAAAATCACACTGCAAGTATTTTTTTGGACATTTCAGTACAACAGTAGTGCATTAATGACTTTTCCACTTCTCTTGGCAACATTTCATAGAAAATAAATGTACTATGGTCTGTACATTGAAAAGTATATTGTGCAAATAAAAAATGTGAAATAAAGAAAAATGATTGATTCCGTTTTACAAATTCACTTTTAATGTCTTGGCTTTAGAACTTCCCTGAGCTTATGTATATACACTACAGGGCAAATGAATGAAATAAGCAGTGTTTTTTAAAGGTAATGAATATTTGGTAATAAGAATGCAGGGCATAGGGATACAGACAACTATGTATGTAAGCAGTTCATGAAAACTAAGCTCATAGAAACATTTAAAGCTTATCCTAATGGATGTCTGCTGTCATGAAACTGTTGTCATTTTAATGTAACGTGACAATATCTTTGTTGACTTAACACAACTTAAGTTGTATTATGACACTTTCCAGGATAATGTTCATTATAACATCATGACAACTAACATTGTAGCTCAGTGAACTTCTGGCATCTTTCTGCTTTATATGAATACCACATGACATGAAACAGTGATGCCATACCTAGTAAGTTGGTAAGTAAGTAAGTACACCCTTGGCCTGAGAAGCTAGTATTGCCCCCTTTAGCAGAAATAACTTCTTGTTGGTGTTTTGCATAATTTTCCACCAGTCTCTGACATCGGTTTGCTGGAATTTTTGACCACTCTTCCATTCAATATTCTTTCAGATGCAAGATGTTTGAGGGTTTTCTTGCATGTACTGCCCGTTTCAAATCCCCCCACAACATTTCAATGGGGTTCAAATCCAGGCTTTGATTATTCCATTCCAACTTTCGAACAGATGACCTCACATTATCTTCAAGCACTCTTTGATATGATGCAGAATTCATAGTTCAATCAGTGAATGCAAGCTGTCCAATCCCTGAGGCAGCGAAGCAACCCCAAACCATAACATTTCCACCACCGTGCTTCTCCTGAAAAGCTGTCTTTGGTCTGCGCTAAACATGTCTGCTGTTACTGTGGCCAAACAACTCTATCTTTGATTCATCTGTCCAGAGGATATTATTCCAAAAGGCCTGGTCTTATGCTCATTGGCAAACTGTAGTCTTGCTCTAATGTTCTTTTTAAACAGCAAAGGCTTTTTCCTAGCACACCTCCCTTGCAGATCAAATTTGTGCAATCTCTTTCTGATTGTAGACGCATACACTTTGAAACCAACAGTTGCAAGACTTACTAGCAGATCCTGTGATGAAATTCGGGGGTTCTTTAAAACTTCTTTTTGCATCAGAAAGTCTGCTCTTGGATTGATCTGTTTTGTTTTTTGTTGTGTTAATTTAAATTGTGAAAATTACTACAAAATGTCAATTATATGTGTCATTTGATGTGTATCACCTTTATTTATAGGCACTGTTTCAAAGAGGATCAAAAGTTTGCTTGTCCAAACACGGTATGTCCAAAAAAAAAACCCCAAAAAATAAAATAAAATACTGCACTACTGTTTTTGAGAAGTTAAAAGGTTGCATCACATTTATTATATTCTGCCTTTCAGCTAAGATTATAGATATTTCTGTTCAAATATTGTATTGCTCTATATTACTTTGTAGAGATGTGCAATAAGTAGTAATAAACAGTGGTAAAATAACTCAAGCTTTGTAGCAGACAGACACAGTATGTGCCCACTCAAGGCTCTCCTTATTTTTAGCCTTCTATCAGCAAGCAACACTGCTTTATTCCCTACAATGACAACCGGGAGTGAGACACATCACCGACTTCGAAAAACATGCCTGTTCGTTTGGAAACATCTCCCACTGTCAAGCAAGACTATCATATCTCTCTCCTGCTCTTCCCTTGTGGCACTGTTTACCTGCTGATAACACTCAAACTGGCCTTCCCTCGTTCCTCCTGTGGTCAGAGGAATAAAAAATAAAATAACTAAATAAAAAAATAAAGCCATTGTCAAGTCACACTTACATACACACCATTCACACACATCAGCCATGAAACACCGATATGGAGATTATACCTCATCAAAAAAGAACTGTAGAACGCTGCCTTTTAAGCAAGGGAGGTGGAGAGAGAGATGTTCATGCTAGAGAGTGCGGTAATGGATGCGAGCAGAGCTTTGGGATAGAGGAGTGTTACAGTTGCATGGATGATGGAGCAAAGCACAATCCTCCGCCTACTGTATGTTTCAAACCTACTGCACAGGGACCATCTCTGAAGCTCTGGCCATGAAACCTTGCCTCTGCCTTATGCAGCTCAACGTAAGCAGAGACTGACACACACACCCACCCACACACACACACACACACACACACACACACACACCCACACACACACACACACACACACAGAAAAAGACAGACAGAAACACATACAGATTAAGTTATCATAAATTCCAGTTTTAATGACCAGATTCAATACATATTACAGAATGTCATTTTGGACACATTTTAAAATCCGCTCAGTTTGAAACCACACAGCTATGACGAACGCCGTCAGTCACCTTTTGTGATCTCTGAAGTGGAACCAATGTGCCAGAGCAATGAAATGAAATCCCATTTGAACACAAGCCTATTTTCAGTTACATAAAGCAATGTTAGACTTTTGATAGAAAACATTTCCATTTACAATTCCTCTAAATCCAGGAGGATTTCTTATTACAGTTTGACAAATATTTGTGGGCAAGCATCATGCCAGCAAAGACAGATTCAATTTAGTGGGTATGAGATGATTTTTAATTAATTTATTTATTTAGACAAGAATGTGCATGGTTTTATTGTTCTAAAATACAGACAGTGCAGTTTTAGATAATGCTGTCCAAAAATAAATTGTAATAATTTAGGTCTTTAGACCTGACATTTGGTGGCTAGCAAGTAATCAAGCAGGGCCATGAAAAGTAAGGGCCATTTTCCCAGAACGATTTTGCTTGTCAATCAGCATGGCTGTGCTAAATCATCAGCAGACCAGCTCTAACAGGAGCACAGAAGTCCTTCATTACTTTCCTACAGATTGCTATTCTCACATCAACACCTTGATAAATGATTAATGATTTGTTTAAGTCACCTGCATCTTGGGAAATTGTACAAGACTAAAGTAAGCCTGCATTTTCCCACACTCTTCTACAGATTTCTTGGCATGATCTTCCCCTCACAAACTTCTAACTTATCAGTTGGTGTGAATAATTTGTCCTTTCTTTTCTGAATGCTTAAGTATTGACTTACTTTTAGATTCCTAAGAGGAATATACAACAAAATAAATGGTTTGGATTTTAATCAATGTACAAAGTACACTTCAGTATGTACAATACAATTACTGTACAAGTCAGTAACAGCAGGGGTTTCTCATCAAAACTGAGCTAGTAATCAATACAAGCAATTTGCATTTAAGAAGGAAACTGTAATTACAGCAAATGTGAATTATATAGTTTATATTATAATATAATATAATATAATATAATATAATATAATATAATATTATATTAATAATATCAATCCAAGGTTCCAAGGTTGTCATAGCCGAGGGGTGGCAATGGGGACAAGCTCCTGTAACGAATCAGTCATTACTAGCATTATTCTTTTCCACCAGAATAATATAATGGATCAACTTTAAACATGAAACGAAACAGAAGCGCACGCTTGGATTCAAAGCACCTTTTTAAAGGAGACGAGTTTTAAAGCGTGCCCGCCTTATCTACCACAATATGTAGTAAATCGGATGGATCTGCAACGTTTAAAAATATTCTCCACCAGTTACAATTTATGTAACGAATTAAAAGATGTTTAACACATTTAAATGTATTCTCCAATTTATATATGGAATTAGCTCGAATGGCGTGAAATATATCTATATATCTAATCAATGCGTGTTGTGACCAGTTATAAATATACATCAGCCATGAAAGGGAATTCATGTATGTGCACATATACATATAGATAATTAACTACAACGGATTATAACTAATTATGACTATGTATGTGGTCCAGATCAGCTTTTAGGATTAGCTGTATTCTAGTTTGGAATTATGAACTCTAAAGAGGGAGTTTATCCTTCTGGCCAGGAAGGATTAACCACGAAGTTTGTTATTAAAAATTAGAGCGGGTAACGAGACCTTATGAAGCGTAGAATTGACTCATCACGTGACCAAAACAGAGAAAATCAAGCGTGGGATAATAGATTTTAATAACTAGATGTAACTATGAATACACACGACTAACTCTAAGCAAAACATACATATGTACATCTATATACAAGGAAAGAAAAGGTATAGAAAGAAAGTAATGAAATAAAAGGGGAATGGCAGACAAAAACACAACTAATTAGCCTTTTTCAAAACCAGCAACGAACTTAAATCTCCTGTAAACAGGGGTACAATCTTAAACGCAGATATAGATCCATTAACTATACTTGCATGGCTTCGGTTTGAAAGTTCGCGCGAGGTCGTGTAGAGTTCGCTGGTTCGTCGTGCCGTTTGAAAAGGCGTGGGCCGTGAGGCGGTTGCATCTTTTGTCCGGGAGAGAGAGATCCTGGCTTCCTCTTCCCGGGGCACGTGGCCCCGGGGGGAGAGAAACCGGAAGAGTGTCAAGTTGAAGTGAAGACTTGAAGAAGAGAGTGAAGAGAGACTGAAGAAAGAGTGAGTTTCAAAGCGTGGTGTTGTTTTAAAGACAACACCAACACACACGCCTCTTTGGGCTATGGGCCAATCAGGAAGTTGGATTTGTTGGCGAGATGAACTCTCTTTGTCTGGTCTCAGACCCGAATTTTCATGTCCAGGGAGGAGCCGGTTTATACCGTATTATATATGAAATTAAGAGAAAGCATGAAATAATGTATCCCATTGCAATATGATATGCATAATCAATCAGGGTATCTCGAGACGATTAACTACATACCAAATTCGATGGACTTATAAAGAATATTACAAGTAAAACATGGTTACAGACATTTAAAATAATATCCTAAGTTAAGCTATCTAAAATCATTATAGTTACGTTACATAAACACACAATATATGTAAACAAGATAACATCACACTATTTAGGCATCGAATAATTACATATAATTACATGTTACATTCAAAAGAAATTCTTACATTGTGTGTGTGCACGGGTGTGTGCTTTGTGTGCGTGTGTTTGTGTGTGTGTGTGTGTGTGTGTGTGTGTGTGTGTGTCTGAAGAGGGGGGGGGTCGTGTTGCATTCCGATGGCATCTGGTGAGGAGGTTAGAAAAGGATTCACAGCTCAAGGAGACAGAGAAATTTCTTTGCTAAATCCAGGCTGATTCAGAAATCAGTTTGATACGTTCAGACGTTACACTCCCATTGTCTACAAAATGCCCCTCACGGCGCGCATCTCCAACAGCCTCTGACAACTAAGTCCAGCTCCTAGACTGCTTATGTGGCTTAGATATAAGCCCGGCGGAACTGCTACTACTGATAGGAGAAGGGGCAAAGGTGGGTTACATGGCGCCTGAAAACCAGTGCTTTGGGTAGATGGGGCTCATTAGTCTGGGAAGACAGCTCATCTAGGAGAAGGAAAACTCTGATTTCAAACCTCCGCTGCCTTGCGGCTATACCCACTCACGACCTGCAGGAAGTAAATGATGCTCGCAAGACAGCCGTCATCAACAGAGAACTGAGCAGACTGCCAGAAACAGGATCTGTGAGGGAGAGAGACTTCACCCTATTCTGGCAGGGCAAACCATCAGACGAGGTCAGAGAACACTGTGTGGGATTCGCGGTTAGAAACAGATTATTGGGGCCCATAACCCCACCAGCAGAAGGAACAGAGCGAATCCTGTCTCTCAGACTCCAAACATCCTCAGGACCAGTCAGTCTAATCAGTGCCTATGCACCAACTTTGGCATCCACAGCAGAAGCAAAAGACAAGTTTTATGACGACCTCAGTGCTGCTATAAGGAGAATTCCTGAAAGAGAGCTACTGTTCATCACCGGCGATTTCAACGCCAGAGTAGGTGTCGATCACAACTCCTAGCCTACCTGCTTGGGTCAGTTCGGCACTGGGAAAGTAAATGAGAATGGCCAGCGCCTGCTAGAGCTCTGCTGCCATCATGGGTTGTGTGTCAGCAACAGCTTCTTCAACACGAAGCCTCAACATCGAGTCTCCTGGAGACACCCGCGATTCAAACACTGGCATCAGCTCGACCTAATCCTCACCAGACGTATCAACCTTTCCAGCATCAAGATCACTCGCAGCTACCAGAGCGCCGATTGTGACACTGACCACTCTTTGGTGTGCAGCAATGTGAAGCTCCGCACGAAGAGACTGTACCGTTTGAGAAAGGAGGGCTGACCTCGCATCGACACCAGCAAAACACGCGATCAAAGAAAAGTGGAGGAGTTTGCGTGTGTGCTGGAGGATTCTCTCCCTGGCCCACCCACTGCAAATGCTCAAGACTGATGGGAACACTTCAGAGATGCTGTATACAACGCCGCCATGTCCACCTTTGGCAAAAAGGCTTGACCAGCAAGTCAGCTGATTGGTTCGTAGCCCACTCAGAAGAAATGACACCAGTCATTGAGGCCAAGAGAAATGCCTTGACAGCATACAAAACCAATCCCAGTGAGCAGAACCTCCAGGTCCTCCGTGCTGCTCGCAGCAAAGTCCAGCAGTGTGCCAGGCAATGCGCCAACGACTATTGGCTTCAGATCTGCTCCCAGATTCAGATCGCAGCTGACACAGGCAACATCAAGGCGATGCATGATGGCATCAAGCAGGCATTGGGCCCAACGCAAAAGAAAACTGCCCCTTTGAAATCAGCTATAGGGGAGGTGATTCAAGACAGAGAACAACAGATGGAGCGCTGGGTAGAACACTACACTGAGCTATATGCAAGGGAAAATGTAGTCACAGAAGACACCCTGAATGCCATAGAGTGCCTACCAGAGCTGGAAGAGCTTGACAAAGAACCAACCATAGATGAACTCAGCGAAGCCCTGGACTCTCTTGCCTCTGGCAAGGCACCAGGGAAAGACGGTATTCCCGCCAAAGTACTGAAGTGCTGCAAAGGGACACTCATCACCGAGTTGCATGAAATCCTCTGCCTCTGTTGGAGTGAAGGCGAAGTACCACAAGACATGAGGGATGCTATCATCGTCACACTGTACAAAAACAAAGGTGACAGAAGCGATTGCAATAATTATCGCGGCATATCCCTCCTCAGTATCGTTGGGAAAGTCTTTGCATGAGTAGTACTGAAGAGGCTCCAAGTACTTGCAGAGCAAGTCTACCCTGAATCGCAGTGCGGTTTCCGTGCCAACAGATCCACTACAGACATGATCTTCTCCCTCAAACAACTTCAGGAGAAATGTATGGAGCAAAGGCAGCCACTCTTTGTTGCCTTCATAGACCTCACAAAGGCTTTCTATCTGTTCAGTAGGGATGGCCTCTTCAAGATCCTTCCCAAGATCGGATGTCCACCCAAACTTCTCAGCATCATCAGATCCTTCCACGAAAACATGAAAGGCACTGTCGTCTTTGACGGCTCAACATCAGCTGCCTTCAACATATGGAGTGGAGTGAAACAGGGTTGCGTCCTGGCTCCCACCCTGTTTGGAATCTTCTTTGCTGTGATGCTGAAACACGCATTTGGTACTGCAACTGAAGGTATATACCTCTGAACCAGGACAGACGGAAAGCTCTTCAACCTCGCCAGACTAAGAGCCAAGACTAAAGTCCAGCTGAGGTGCCTGCGTGAATTCCTCTTTGCAGACAACGCAGCAGTAACCGCCCACTCAGCCGAGGACCTACAGCAGCTCATGACTCACTTCAGCGATGCCTGCCAAGACTTCGGGCTTACCATTAGCTTAAAGAAAACACAGGTCATGGGACAGGATGTTGACTCTCCCCCAGCCATCAGCATCAATGACCATGAACTGGATGTTGTCCATGACTTCGTTTATCTGGGCTCAACTATCTCAGACACCCTCTCACTTGATGCAGAGCTCAACAAGCGCATCGGCATGGCAGCTACCATGACCAGACTGACAAAGAAAGCATGGAACAACAGCAAGCTGACTGAGCACACAAAGATCCAGATCTACAGAGCCTGCGTCGTGAGCACCCTCCTGTATGGCAGCGAGTCCTGGACTTTGCGTGCCCGACAAGAGCGAAGGCTCAATGCTTTTCACATGCGCAGCCTCGCAGGACAAGGTCCCAAACAACACTATCCTGGAAAGAGCTGGATGCACCAGCATGTACACGCTGCTGAAACAGAGACGTATGCGCTGGCTCGGCCATTTCGTGTGCATGGACGACGGACGGTTCCCTAAAGACCTCCTCTACGGACACTTGTGCAGGGAAAACGTCCCATAGGCAGAGTACAGCTGCGATTCAAAGACGTGTGCAAGAGGGACCTAAAAGCCTTGAATATCGACCAAAATAACTGGAAAGCAACAGCCCTCGAACGGTCAGAATGGAGATAGACTGTGCAGAAAGGTCTCTCCAAGTTCGAAGAGACACTGACTCAGCAGCATGAGGAAAAGAGAATGAGAAGAAAGGCTGCAGCCCAGGCAAACGGACCAGCGTCAGACCTCATCTGTGCCCTCTGCCACAGGGACTGTCATTCCCGCGTCGGACTGGCCAGCCACACCCAACGCTGTACCAGAATAAACATCTAGAGCGCAACTCCATAGTCTTCCGAGACTGAAGGATGCCAAAATTAAAAAAAAAATTTCAATCCATCCATTTTCCATACCGCTTATCCTACACAGGGTCGTGGGGGAGCCTGGAGCCTATCCCAGGGAACTCATGGCAAAAGGAAGGGGACACCCTTGACTGGGTTCCAACCCATCACAGGGCACATTCACACACCCATTCACACACTACGGACAATTTGGAAATGCCAATTAGACTACAGCACGTGTCTTTTGGAGGAAACCTCGGAAGCATGGGGAGAACATGCAAGCTCCGCACACATGGGGCGGAGGCAGGATTCGAACCCCCAACCCCAGAGGTGCAAGTCAATACTCAAAATGAATTGTGTTTTAAACAGACATGATTACAAATACAAATAGTAGGTGTACAATTTTATGTATTTATTTTTTAAGAAAGTTGGCCAGAAAGGTGCATAGGGCGTCTGATTGAGACAAGAGGTACGCATCGGGACTGGGATTAGGTGTAGGAAGTTTTCCAGATGTTAAGCTCGTGGGACAAAGAAAGGTCATGTTCATTAACATGCAATACATTCACAACATCCTTAGTATCTGCCTGGTCAGGGTCACTGGTTTAAATTAAGCTTCTAGATTATTTATATTTTGGTAAACAGAACCAGCTACATTCATTAGAAAATATTGTGGACAGGGGCAAACAAAAATAATGATTTAAAAAAATCTCTATTTGAGAACTAATATTAATGATGAACTTGAGTGATGTAGCCGAGCTTGAGGAACTGTAAGAGCCACAATTCGCATACCATTGTGACAGTGTTGCCATTTCTACCTCTGTATTTTTGCCAGTGTATTCAAGTGTTTGATAGGGTTATTATTTAATTTAAAAAAGCAAAAAACAAAAAGCCACATCTGAATACATATATAGACATGAATATTTGAAGCACAAAAACACATACAGATACAGTGGCATTGTGTTACACCTCTAGTGTTTAGAAGTATGTGTGAGCTCTATAATTGGCCTTTTTTAGGATTGAAAGTGAGAATACCTAAACCTCCAAGTTAAGATCATCCATGGGATCAAACACAAAATGAATTTTATCTTCCAGTAAGTTTCTTTCAGCTGATGTTGGCTGAGGTTAAAAAAAAAGTTATTGGTTATTCACCACCTGGTCTTTAATTCAGTGGATGAATTCAATGCAGCTCAGGCTAACCTGTGAGACTCTTAATAAACCCATTTCGTGGTGGATGAGCATGGATTAGAGCTGACATCTAAAACACAGTTCTGCACAGACCAGAGAGTTTTGAGGGTTTTGTAAGACTTGAAACATTTTAAATGTTTGAATGCATCTACTGGTAGAGGCACTGCATTTGTTTTGGACTTGCAGTCATCACCCAGAAAGAACCATCAGATGTTTATTGCCCTTTTCCAGATTAACTAGCTTTCTGAAGTCTTTTCAGTTAAGAAGGGGTGTCATTTAGGTTTTAATAGCCAAGACTACAATTTGTAGGAATTTCTTTCTAGGACATACTGACCTCCTTTGTTGCCAAATGAAAATAAAAAATAATGCATGATCTTAACTCTACATCATTTGTGGGTTTTTGTCATTCCTTTAAATTCTATTGCGTGTTTAACAGTTAATACAAAAAAATTTTGAAACCAACCCATACACAGTTTGTTAAAACAAAAGTTTGTGCAGGCTTATATACTTTTTATTTCTCCAGTACCACACCTTAGGCCCTGTTTACATCTTGCCTTTCCATCCACTTCTGGTGATCAGATCACATTCAATTTTACATCTTGCTTTTACATCCATTTTTGGTGATCGGTTCATTTTTGAATTTCACTTGACTGCATGAAAAGCCAAGTGCAAACACACCTAGGACAGACAGTGATTAGATTATGAATGGATGACTTGAGTTACATTTAGAGGTGGTCAGGTGACACATCTGTACTGTAAATGCTAATACTCCCTGCTCCATCATGGATAATTTTGAAGGACAGCCAGTTGTGCTAGGTTTTGTTTTTTGCAAATAATCAAACCTTCAAAAAGGCAATACATGCTGGTGTGTCTTATGCATGACATTTGACATTTTCAATTGTTTTTTTATTTATTTATTTGGGGGCTTGTTGCAAACATTATATTAATTAAATCCCCAATTATATTTCCAGGGTCCCCGATTTGACCCTGAGCTTGGATTACTGTCTGTGTGGAGTTCCGCATGTTCTAACTGTCTCGGTGTGAAGATGAGATAAACTGCATCTAGGTGTGAATGTGTGTGTGCACATGGTGTCTTGTAATGGACTGGCAACCCTTTCAGAGTATATTCCTGCCTCATGACCAGTGTTCCTGGGAAAGGATCTGTAACCCCCTGACCAAGATAAGGCAGTTATTGAAGATGAATGAATGAATAAGACATTTCTATAGGCTAATTAAACAAGCACTACTGGCCATATAAACTCTCAGACACAGGCTTTTTACCATTCTCAACGAGATCTGTTCAATACTGTATGAATGAGCAGTGTTCATATAAAGTGTGTTTTGTGACACAATATAGTAGTGAAGCAAATAGAATTAAACAAATCATCAAAAGAAACTGGGACATATTGAAAAGAGAAGTGCTTCCAGATGCCCCTACCATCAGTTTTAGAAGAGCCCCAACCCTTAATGACAAACTTGTGAAGAGTCATCTCTCTCCTGTACAATATAAAACTTGGTTAGGCATCAGAGCAGGTAACCACAAGTGTGAAAATTGCAACCACTGTAGAAATATGATTAATACCAACTACTTTACTGACATAACATCAGGTTATAAGTATAACATTTATAAATTGCAATACAATTTACAGACTTGGTGGTTTACAGACTTGAGTGTCCATGTGGCTGTTTTTACATAGGGAGAACAAACTGAGCGCAAACTGAGGGCGAGATTAACTGAACATAAACATGCTACAGTACAAGAACTAGCAATCCCCAATACCTCATGGCTTTACATTACAAAGAGGTTGACCATGGCAGTAGCAATACAGTACGTTAAAAATATCTGGTACAGAATGTATAGTAAACTCAATAAGGGTAAATACTTACACAGCACCAGGAATCAAACCACCAACCCTACGATTAGTGGACAACCTGCTCTACCAGCTGAGCCACAACCACCCACTCACAATAAGAGGTGGAGACAGATTAAAAAGGCTCTTACAAAGATAATCTTTTTGGATACATACATCAAAAGCAACACAATACCCAGGTTTAAATGGGGTACTGGATTTCTTTTTTGTAATTGTCTCTGATTTAGCTATCTGGGTACTTTGTTTCTTGTGTCCTATATGTATTGAAAACTGTAATATTAAGATGTTTCTATACATACTCTTTTGTTTGTTAGTTTATTATTGTTTTACTCTGATAGTATGTTTATATTTTAATGTGTGGTTTCTTTTGTTTGATATGGTTTGAAAACATGGGCTGTCACATGACTTCACCTGTCCACATTAATCATGTGTCTATATCACATGTTCATGCTGATCATGTGATTACTTGTTACCCTCTAGAAGAAACAGCCCAAGAACACCCATTTTGACTTGCCCCGATGAAGGCCTTAATGGCTGAAACGCGTAGGCATGTGTTTTAACTGTAACTATTAAAAAATAATAACAATAATAAAAAAATAATAATTTCCTTTGCCAAGCTCATTTTCCTTTTGCGTGATTGATGACGTGTTTAGCTGAGCAAAAGCTGCACAAATGCTGTGCAGTCTGCCATTGATAGTAGCCTGTATGTAGGGCCTAAAGCCTTCATCCTCATGGTTTAATCAGGAAATGCTTTCAGACATCTTAATAGCTATATATAAGTGGCAACTTTTTTGAAATTTCATACAATATAAAGTTTTAAAAACTACATTCTTCCCTGAAATGAAGTTCTTACATTTTAAACTCTGCTTAGACCCAAAAAGCGAAAAGGGAGAAAATCACATTTAATGACTCCATTCCAATTGCACTGAGACACAAACATGGAATGAATACAATATAGAAATACTAAACATTATTATGAATACTGTCTTGCCTTTATTCACAGCCTACAGCTGTTTTATCCACTTAATGTGATCTTTGCAAAGAGCCTTCACATGTTTTATTTAATTAAAACATTTCTGCATCATTTTGCTGAAATATATCTGTTTTCATAAAGTAGATATTTCAAAGTATGTTATAAACAGAAAATTTGGTCCAAACCTAAATTGTCATTATTGGCTGTTTAGCCAGAATTAAGCCACAGTGACATCTGACAGGTTTTCCCAGATCACCACACATATACACTTATTCTTTTGCGATTTGATATAAGAGGAGTAGTTTTGGGGCTGTTTAAGTGACATTGTATTGCTTTCTAGTCATTGCATACCATCACAAGTGGTCAGTAAATATGCATTTGAAATACATTAACAGGCCACATGTGAATGGCTATCCAGCTCAGCTGACCACTTGTGATACAATGGTTGGTACAAGGACAATCTGACTCACCTAAATATACTGTAGCTCATCATGATTTCTTTCATCACAAATTTTAATGCATAGAAAAGCCAAAAACCTTCTAAGGAATGCTATACATAGTCTGAGTTTTCTGACTGAAATCCCTAAACATATTAACACAAGTGCTTGACCAGATTTGAGGAAATACGGATTTTAGTAAGATTTTGCTGAACATATTCAAAAATGCTCCATAGAAAATAGTACTGCATATTCCCTTAGGTACAGTCATGTGAAAAAACAAGTACACCCCATGGAAATTGCTGGCTTTTTTGACATATTTGGACAAGCAAAAGTTTGATCATCTTTGAAACAGTGCCTATCAATAAAGTTGATATACTTGAACAAAACCACAATGAAAACAAGCTTTTTCAATCATTTATTCAACAAAAATATCAATAGAAGTGATATTGTTCCATAGAAAAAGTAAGTACACTCTTGGCCTCAGAAGCTAATATTGCTCCCTTTAGTAGAAAGAACTTCTTGTAGGCATTTAGCATAATTGTCCACCAGGCTTGCTGGAATTTTTCACCACTCACCAATCACTTCAAGATGTTTGAGGGTTTTCCTGTATGTACTGCCCATTTCAAATCCCCACACAACATTTAAATGGGATTAAAATCCAGGCTTTGACTTGGCCATTCCATAACCCTCCATTTCTTCTTTTTGAGCCATTCCTTGGATGATTTGCTAGTGTGCTTAGGATCATTATCCTGTTGAATGGTCTACTTTCGGTTCAACTTCAACTTTCGGACAGATGACCTCACGTTATCTTCAAGCACTCTTTGATATGATGCAGAATTCATAGCTGAATCAATGAATGCAAGCGGTCCAGTCCCTGAGGCAGCGAAGCAACCCCATACCATAACATTTCCACCACCGTGCTTCACAGTTGGTATGAGGTGCTTCTCCTGAAAAGCTGTCTTTGGTCTGTGCCAAACATGTCTGCTGTTACTGTGGCCAAACACAGCACATTATTCCAAAAGACCTGATCTTTGCCTATATGCTCATTGGCAAACTGTAGTCTTGCAAAGGCTTTTTTCTGGCACGCCTCCCATGCAGGTCAAATTTGTGCAATCTCTTTCTGATTGTAGAAGCATGCACTTTGACACCAACAGTTGCAAGACTTACTAGCAGATCCTGATTCAATTTTGGGTTTTTGGAGACTTCTTTTTGCATCAGACGGTCTGCTCTTGGGTTGAATGTGCTGGGACGGCCAGTCCTGGACAAATTGGCAGTCATCTGAAATCTGTGCCATTTGTAGATTATTTCCTTACAGTGGAATGATGTATTTCAAATAATTTGGAGATCTTTTTAAATCCCTTGCCAGACTCATAAGCATCCACAACCTTTTTTCTGAAGGCCTCACAGAACTCTTTAGATCTTGGCATGATGACACCACACACCTCAATAGTGAAGGGAACACCAGACACTAGATATGAGAGGTTTAAATAAGTTCCACCTGTCTTGGCTCTAATCACTGGCAGGTTCTAATCACTGGCACCCAATCTTGAACACCTGATTCTATCTTTATGGATTTGAAGGTGTGATAAATGTAGTGGTGTACTTACTTTTTCCATGTGACTGATCCGTTTTGTTGTTAATTTAAATTATTACAAAATGTAAATTTTGTGTCATTTGATAGAGTGTATCACCTTTATTTATATGCACTGTTTCAAAGAGAATTAAATGTTTACTTGTCCAAACATGTTTTTTTTTTTAAATAAATAAAATAAAAATCCATAGGGTGTACTTATTTTTTCACATGACTGTATATCTGTAATTGCTTGGTTTGGTGCAAATGTGTTTGATAAAATTATCACCGCCAGACCCTGGGGTGTTTTGTATAAAGCTTCACATTTTATCTCTTAGTGAATCACACGGTGTGGTAATTAATTGGTGTTAATTCATTTTTAATGCTAATTTTCCCACCACAGTTTCTCAAGCCTTACCTACAGCAGGAGCTCAACATTGGCAACCAAATCGAATTGTAGGGAAAAGGTCAGGGTGAAGAAGTCAGTCATTGTTTGCATATGGATTTGCCCTTCAATATTACTGATCTATGATCATTTACCCTAGTTCTCTTCCTTTCACTTTAAAAAAAACAATGGCTTGTGTTCAGACCACCTGAAGTTGTTAAAAATAGGTCTAGTTCCTGGGATAAGCTTCAAATCCACCATGACCCTGACCCAGGATAAAATGCTTACTGAAGATGAATAAATGATGTCCATTGAGCATGGTTTTCACCTTTCATTTCTCCCAATATTAACGCCTTCATTCATGTTCACCAATCAGTTTATCCTGGATCCAGGTCCTATACCAGGAAGACTGCAGGACACACTGCTCACACTCATTCACACCTAGGTGCAATTTAGCATAGCCAGACCACCTACCTGTATGTTTTTGGACAGTGGAAGGGACCCCATGAGGCTTCTAGTCATGATATCAAATGTGCATGCTTAGTTAGAAAACTGGAATGCACTATAAACCTATGTGTCTCTATATTATATGTGTGTCTACTGACCCCGTGTGCCTTAGCCATGAAACAGCAGCAGGGGGAATCAACTAACGTTTCCAATGTGTTGAATGGAGCTTATGTTGTAGTTGTAATGAGTTGTAATTATAATGTCACATAACTATCCTGTTACTGAGATGAAGACTGAAACAATCCTTTGACATTTATTTATATTTGAGGCAGAACTGCTTTTAAATGTGCTGTATACAGTTATGCGAAAAAGTTTGTGTACCTTAGAATCCGGATTTACAGAATTAACAGAAAGAAAAATGCACTTTTAATTCAGAGAAGCTGCTGTGTACGAACTGAAACCTGACTCCCCAACAGGGCAACAATTATATGTATGGACAATCACAATGAGACATTAGGCAATGGCCAGTGTCGAATACAAACAAGGCCAAGGGGTAAGCCAAAGAGTACTCCAATACACAAGTCAAATGTCCAAAAAACAGTAAGACAGTCAGCATGAAACAGAGGCTCACAACTTACTTAACACAAATGATGGGCAAGATTTCGCAACAAGTTCATTCATTTCAGTTGTTTAAATACTACTGGACCTGGAAATACTTGGCAGAGGTAGCGCTAGTATTCCGGTGATCCCAACGTCTGCTGGCAGGGAGGAGAAGTAAAGCCAGACCAAAATGTGCTACAGACAAACCCAGATTAACATTCTGAGATGCTTTACTGCTCACCATGGTTGTAAAGAGTGGTTATTTGAATGATATGGCCTTCCTATGATCTTAAACCAGCACATGATGTGAACATTTATTGAAGCTCTTGCCCTGCATATTCATGGTTTTATGCATTGTGATGCTGGCATTTGATTAGCTGATTGGATTAGTGCAAGAATGTGCAGGTGTACAGGTGTTTCCATTAAGGTAGCTATGAGTGTATACATTAACAATTTGAGCCCAGAATTTTGCATTGGGTCAATTTAAAACAAAAGGACAGGCTCTCTGCTAATGAGAGAAACTAATAAACAAACCTGTTTTTTTTTTTTTCCATGCTCATATAGCGTTTTGTCACCCTGTTGTTTTCTTAATGTTGCCAAAAAGCTAAAGATATTCACTGAACTACTATGATCCTTCTGAAATCACATTAAACCAGAACCATACATAATCGCTTTATTTTTGTGAAGAAAAACCTCAAAAGGTTAAAGTCAAGCATGACTGCTGCTTTATTTTCTGAAATGTCTCACAGGAACATTTTGAATTGAGATCTCCAAAGACACAAACATTCACTAAACCTAACAACAATACCATTCAGGTGAATTAACACTGAAATTAATACATTGTACAGGAAGTTATTAGAGTTATTGTTTCTTAAGATAGACTTTTTTCCCCCTGCACTTACTGAGCAATTTGCTAGATATTTATGCTTTTGATTCCTTGTTAGTGTACTGTTCAGAGCCTGGAGCTTATCTTTTCACATGTACAGTGTGTGTTAATCATCCTCTAACTTTTCATCAGTGTCAGGTTTTGACTACTACAACCCCTGGCAAAAATTAAGGGTTCGCCACACTTACAGGATGTTCACCAGGCTTTTTTTTACTTCATAGCAAATAAACAAGTCATAGATATGACACAGCTGAACATTCTCACTTAGTGAAACACCTCAAACAAATTAAATTATTTTAATTAATGGCATATTTTTTCCAGATCAAGTAGAGGAAAAAATTATGGAATTATTCAATGTTGAAGAAAAAAAACTTGGAATCACCTTGTAATTTGCATTTCTAAAACAAATGCCAGCACAAGTCTAAATATGTAAATTTGTCTACAGTTAAAAGATCATGCTTACAAACTTTACTCTTGGACTTTTTGAAAGGAAACATGGCCCCAACAAGAGAGGATTACAAAATTCCTTCAAGAAGAAAATCCAACAGAGTGTGGCAAAAGATGCTGGGTGTTCCCAGTCAGCTGTAACAAAAATTTGGTGCAAGTATAAACAAAATGGGAAGGTTATAAAAGGAAAACATACGGGTAAACCAAGGAAAACGTCAAAGAATCAGGATAGAAAACTCAAAGCAATATGCCTTAAAAATAGAAAATACAACAAAACAAATGGGTCTGGATCTCAATCTGATTGAAAATTTGTCGTGGAAATTTAAAAAATTGGTCCATGACAAGGTTCCATCCTGCAAAGCTGATCTGTCAACCCCTATTCGAGAAAGTTGGAACCAGCTTGATGGAGAATATTGTTTTTCATTAGTGAAGTCCATGCCTCAAATAATTCAGGCCGTCATAAAAGCCCAAGGAGGAGTAACAAGTACTAATTGTGATTTTTTTTTTTTTTTTTAAACTTGATCTGGAAAAAAAATATGCCATTAATTAAAACAATTTAATTTCATTTGTTTGAGGTGTGTTTCACGAAACCAGAATGTTCAGCTATTAAACAAAAATAGCTGTTTTGTGTCATGTCTGTGATTTGTTTATTTGCTACGAAGTAAAAAAAAAAAAAAAAAAAAAAAAGCCAGGTGAGCATCCTCTAAGTGTGGCAAATCTATAATTTTTGCCTGGGGTTGTAGATGCCTTCTGCAGGACATTTTTTAGCCTGCAGGCTGTTTCTCAAGCCAGAAGTGATGTTAAAGCATTTAAAATCACAGCAGTCCTGATGCAGTTGTATCAGCATAACAGGCACCCAAAAATAATAGGGACTTTGATTTCTGGAGCTATAGTCATCATAGCATCTCCTATAGCCATCCGTGCTCAAAGTCCACAAACAACACCAGATGAATTACTTTATGAAATACAAGATGAACTGCTCTCAGCAGTCTTTACTCTTGTAGAGTTAATGCCAATGTCAAGAGCAGATGACAACAATTAATTAAATTAACTGGCACCTTATAACAGAGCATACTGTCATTAGCTAATTTAAATAATTTTCTAATTCAACACACAATAAATGCAAAGTTAGCTCTTCAAAACAAAGGTCAAATCATACTGGAGTTTTTGTGTAGCAGAGGCAATGGCAGATGAAACAGGTCAATGAAACTTGAAATTTGCATGTGGAAAATGATGCAGTTAACATTAAAATTGTCAAAATGTAAATTTTACACTTCACTGTAGGCCCATGTAATCTTCCCCCCCCCCTTTGTGACCACTTTCAGACAAAGTTTTTTTTTTTTTTTTTTTTTTTTTGTGGCATCCCTAATAATTATAGCTAACTAGGAGGAGGAGGAAGGTGGCCCAGCTTCCATTGGGTCAGTTAATATCGGAGAGTTCAAAAAAACCTGTCACTGTCAATCATTCCAGATTCAAATGTCCACTGATCTGATTATATATTATGATTGGCTGATGCAATTAACTGTTAACTCAGTGTATGTACAAAAACAGTGTTCATATATGCCAAAATATTTGGCAGATTATATAAATGTAAGAATGCTGAGAATAAAAATATTTAAAATTTTTGTCAGTAACAATTCCAGATCTATTTTCTGTCACTGATGACAAAGAAACTACAGAGTCTTCTCTAATGAGTTCAGTTGAAGGGAATCAAACTGAAAGGCAAAGACTTCCGTAAAGCCGTTGTGGCTGTTTCAGTCGGACTTCAGGGCCTCGAGGACGTACTGGGGAACTCTGCTGGTGTAAAACTGATGATCCCTCAGTGTGGCTAACACACCAGCAGAGTTCATGTGCTTCACATCGGCATCGTATCGGTAAGCATTCCCGTGCATGTCAGTCAGCTTTCCTTTGGGGTCACAACAAGTGAGCTTCCTTTTACACCACTGTTTTGTGCACTGATTGTGAGATAATAAAAATGAAACAGAATGAAATAATACACAAAGAGAAATGACATGTTACCTCCAACAGCATGTAGAATAGCTTCAGTTGCACAGGTATCCCACTTCTTACAGCCCGGACTAGCAAACACATACGCAGACGCTTTTCCCTCCACCAGCTGAATAATCTGTGAAGAAAAAGCAAGGGAAGTAACACTCATCTTATCAGTAGGAGGGAGTCCATGTACAAATAGTTTCGGAGCTATGAATGGGTTTGTTTTTACCTTGATGAATGTAAATATTAGAATGTAGCAACACTGATCTTTTCTTCTCTTTTCAGTCCATACAGGACTTTTTTGTGACTGCTGCGGCCATAAATGCTTGATTTTGTTGCGGCTTTTTTCTAAATTTGCGATGCAACTTCTGGAGTTTTTTGTGCTTTTGTTGCAGAAAACTACTTAAACTGGCGAAATTGTAGCTGTGCGAAATTGTTTTGCATGCTCTTTCACAGTGATGTTTGTTGGTAAATGAGACCTTTTAGATATACTCGTTCGACGCAATAATATAATCAATATTATCATCAAAATCTGTTACATCTCATATATGGGAAAATAAATAAATCCTTGCTCAGTCAGAAAAATACCTTGAATGATCAATTATAAACCAAGTCAGTTCTCTCTGAAAGCATTCCTTAAGTGTTTGCACTCGTCTGTATGCAGCAGTATCAAGCAGCTCTTGTATCAAAGCAGTTCAAGTTAATTAGTGTTAAAATCCACAGTTCTGTCAATCATTGAATGAGATGCTTTAGATTTTTTTGTTGTTGCTATGGCTCACCTACCAAACATTGTGTTTTAATTGGGAAGATGTTAGAAGAAAAAAGAAAGTAAAAAGAGTGCAATCCTGCAAGGTTAAACTGGCCATTATAATAAGTAGAGGTGTGAAGCTTCCTATTTCAGATGGTACAATGTACATCTCATTACACAGTATATGATACAAAAACAATACAGTTTTTAAGACTCACTACTACACACATGGGAATGTACATCAGCTGCTGTGTGCATTGATTTTCAATGACTTTTTTAACCATTTTTCTTTCTTGTAAATTGATGCAGTTGCACCATACACTTATTTTTCCGCTTTCTGCTCTTTCGGCTGCTCCTGTTCGGGGTCGCCACAGCGGATCACCTGTCTGCATATTTTGGTTCTGCACAAATTTTACGCCAGATGTCCTTCTTGATGTAACCCTCCCCATTTTGCAGGCTTGGGACTGGCACTGGCTTGCAGTTGCACCAGACACTGTTGATCCGATTTTCTGATTTGAATCGTTTTTTCTTTTTTCTTTTAAAATGATACTCAAGATATATTACTGAGAAAATTACACTCATCTCACTTTTAAAACTTTTGATATGAAATTGATATCAGAACTCTTAGTATTGGCCAGGACCCAAGTGCTGACATCCTCACTGTAAGCAAATCAAATCTCTGCAAGCTTCTGTTACTAGGCAGAAAATTCAGAGCAGCAGTTTATTCTAATTATATAATAATAATAATAATAATAATAATAATAATGCCTAGTCACACACCTTATTCCCAGCTCCTCCCACTCTGATGACATCATGAGGATCCATGGCCTGGACGGTATCAGTAACGAGTTTATTGCTGTGAGAGCGAGTGGTGGTGATGATGCGTTTCCCCTCTGGGACTTCCTGTAGCTGGAACCCAAAGGCTCCCAAACCCAACATTCCCCAGATAGTTCGGCCCAAAGTGGCACCCGCACCCGCCTGAAATTTCACATTGCATATTCGCATTACTAAACCTAAAAACCTTTTCTCGGTCAGAGACATAATACAAAAACACACTTCCTGATCAAATACAGCCCCGTCAACTTTAAAATTATTTTAAATTATTATAGATAAATAGACAACAAATAGCAACTGCATGTACAACAATGGATAAATGGATTTGTATTTTGTATTGATTTATGAATATTCTGGCCCATATAGACCATTTGTATTGTAGTATGTGTAACTGCCTGACCTGGTAGTTGTAGAAGGGCTGATTGATCACTCCAGCGATTGCTTTTCCTTTATAAGCGATGCCTATCAGCACAGTTACATGATCCAGGAGCCCTGAAATCACACACAAACAAACACGTCTCTCTGATAATACACTCCACAAGATGGGCACACTTGGTTTTAAAATGTCTTTTCCTTTCCATTAAGTCTTTCTATCTTATCATTCAGAGTCAGACGTGGCAATGGTTGATTTGTGTAGAAATCAAATCTTAGGTGAAAAGCCCTAGGCTGTTTTTGGGAAGTTTATTGGTGATACTTCAAATAAAAGTAACTGTGTTACTACAGTTGAAAAGGTGCGGGTTTTACAACATTGTTAAGTCACTTGAAAGCATTTGGTGCAAAAGTACAACAAGTCAACCGCATAATGACATCGTAACTCTCTGAAAATGTTTATATTCTGTCAGACAAATTGCCAATTTCTGTATTAAAGAGAAGGAAAAAAAACAAACAAAAAACACAGTGATGACAAAGGAGAAAATTGTGGGTAAACAAATTTCAGATCCGTTTATGATATTTTTGCTTAACAAAAATACATAAAATAAATAAATAAATAAATAAATAAATAAAGAGACAAAATTTAACATTATTTATGTGATAAAGATGCATAGAGTAGCACTACTGCTAAAATTTGTCAGTATAACATTTACAGGTCCAGTACTGGCTTGTGCAATACAACATTATTTTCATTCCTACACTATATTACGTTGCCATGGTATCCATCGACATTTATCACAGATTATATTACCAGAGTATGCTAGTGTTAGAGAGTAAAGGGTTAATGTTTATGCTCTTAAAATATAAATGCAACTCTCAGAACAATTTAGCATTTCATTTCATTATTCTGGTCTGTAAAAAAGTCTTCATGTTGCCTTACATTAGAATTAAAATTCTAATATATAGAGATTCTTTCCCCCCCCCCCCTCAAAAACAAGGATTTTGACAGTTGATATACAAAATGAGTGCTAAATAACTCTTATAATATTTGAGGCACAAAGATCAGCATGAAATCAGCAGAAACTTTCTTTGATACAGAAATGTGTAAAATGCACAAGGTGCTCCTGGTTTAGAGAGACTCCGTAATGGAGCAGGTCACATATTTAACAACATGTTAACTAGCAAGCCAATATAGCACTGTACAGAGTGTGAAGGAAATGAACAGTGATTTGTTTGAAGATTTACACACCAATTCGAGCGTGCTCCTTCTGAACAATACACTCATGTGACATAGGTGGGGAAGTTGATTAGGGCGTGGTAAAGCCAGTATTGGAAAGCAGAACAGATTAAGGATTAGCATACTTGTTGGAGATCTGTGGGCCTCGAGCCAATTCACACAGACAACTGGGCTGTTCATTATGTATGCAGCTGAAGCACAGATACAGAGGGAGGTATAGAGAGAGAGAGAAAGAGAGAGAGAGAGAGAGAGAGAGAGAGAAAGAGAGAGATATTAAAGGGGGCTAGTGGATCAGTGTAGGACAATATGATCATGTGAAACAGAAGTCAAGGCCCCAGGGAATAGAGAAATGAAAAGAGAGAAAACTGCAAGTGAGAGCAGGTGAAATTTCACTTCTGTTCAGACTATAATGAACCCGTTTTAACCTTTACTAAAAAAGTGCAAATAATCAATTATACAATATACTGTGTTATACCACACTGCTGCTGAATTCTCCAATCTGATTGGTCAGGTGTTGATTAATTTTCTATAACAGCAGCTCTGACAATAGTGCCAGTTGCAAGCTAAATAACAGATTAATATTAAAGCATTTTTTATTCGTTTCTGTAGTAACAGCTCGTTTATAGGAACTTGTATGGTGGATGCGCCACATAATCTACAACTTCTAATAAACAGATTGAAAGATGTGTAGTTATTGAGCATCAGCACTTGAGTACCAGTCAGCCAGTTTTCCACCCTGGGAGAGTCAGGGCATAAGGTCAGAGGACTTTACAGTTTCTTGTGTCTCAGTAACATGAGTGTATTTTTGTCTCGCTTCTTGTGTTTACACTGTTGTTAAACGTTTTACTATAGCTGCACTCATTGTAGTGTTTTATTCCTTACATATTCAGCATGCACTATATTGTTACTGCACGCAATTCAAAACACTAACACTCCCTATATCTCCTGTCAGGCTGCCTGAGCACTGATTGAAATGTTACTGATTTGACAGTGTAGAACAATTTTTTTCACTCACTCACTTTTTATAACCGCTTTATGTTGCTGTGGATCTGGAGCCAATCCTGGGAACATTGCGTGTGAGGCGAGAACGCACCCTGGATGGAACACCAGTCCATCACAGGCCAAAATGCACACACACATTTGCACCTTCGGGCAATTTTATCTTATCCAATCCACCCACTTGCATGTTTTTCATGAATTGGGATACTGGAGAACCCAGAGGAAACCCACAGAGACCCCAGCACTGACTACCCTAACCTGGTTTTAAAATCAGCAGAGACCTTCAATACACACTATACACAGCATCTTCACTTCTTTAAATTAAAAGCTGGTATGTGATTAAGAACACAGTCAACATCAGAGTTATGGACTGTGCAGATGTACAGAGGTGTGTAGGACAGCCATGAGTTAGAGGTCAGATGGAGATTATGTGACGCTCTTACCTTCAGTGTATTCTTTGGTGCCATCTAGAGGATCAACCCACACAACCAGCTGAGAGACAGAAATGTGAAGTATTTTAAGTTCACTCACAGACACCTCACAGTTAGCCTCTGGGACTTTCAAGGCCTTTTAAGAACTAAGAGTTGGGAGTTGGTGTTAAGTTAGGGTAAATAAGATGATCTTCTGGAAGATTTCAAGGTTGTCATTTTCTTATATCAAACAATTACCATGTTAATAAATTTCAATTGTCTTATTTGATTTTTTAAATACTTTTTTAAAAAGTTTTTTAATTTTTTTAAAAACACACTGTTCGCAGGATTGCACAGTACGCAGTAAAAAGGGTAATGGACTTTCATGTGTCCATGTGTACTTCACCACAATTCCTCAATGTTCAGTGTAAAGTGGGTGGAGCTAATCTCAGATAAAATCTTACAATCACAAGGCTGAGTATCGTTTTCATCAAACATTCACTTCAACTGTGGGCGAGTAAAACCTAGTGATCAGAAGCACTTACATTTCTCAGACTGGTCTGGTCAGTGAGTCTGATAGCTGGTGTTTAAACAGTGCTTCGCTGCGTTTGTGATAATACAAACATTTTATATACATTACATTTGTTTTGCTTTGTGATTCTCTCTCCTAGCTTTAAAGTTCTGTCTTTTGACTGCTGGAACTGTTTTGGGAACTGTTTTAAGTGCCTTGAGATTTACATAAATTAAATTATTTTCATGATTTTACCTCCTCCTCTTTTAACTTGCTGTATTCATCAGGACATGGCTTTTGTAATATTCCATCATGCTGGCCGGTCTCAATCAGATCCTCTTCCACTGCCTCAGCTGGCAGATCCTAAAGGGAAGGTATGATGAGGAAACGTATATTCTGTTAGCATGGCAGAGATAAACAGTAGCAGCGAGTGAGAAACACACACACACACAGGTTTACATATCAGGAAGTTTCAAACAAATCAGAATTAATGAAGCTCCTCACATTGTTAGATTAGAATAATATGAGATTAATAATAGCAGTTTTAGGATTCAGTAGATTAGTAACAAACTTGTATCACAATATGTAACACTATGTAGACAATAATAGTATAACACTATATATATAGAAAGAAAACACATTTAGATAGTCTGCTTTAGAAAATGCACAAACCGTCATGAACTAGATGCACAGCAGTTAAATTTTTTTAACAACATCAACATCATAAAACATATCAACACAGTAGGGCTGGCATTATGAAGATATAATATCAGTATTGTGAAACCATGTTACACTTTTCTGAAATACTGCAGGTTTCAACAGAATTTTATAACAAGAATGATAAAAGCAGAACAGATGTTGACAGATAACAGATACTGATTCTTGTATTGTATCTATTATTGTCTTTTAGATCTTGTTGATTTTGCACTGCTACTTTTTCTCTACAGTCTGCATTCTTTTTTTTTTTTTATTACATACTTTCTCACTCTTTTGCACTAAATGTTTCCAGTGTTTCACTGTAGTCACTCTCTGTAATGTTGCTCCAAGGCCTTGGAGAACATTTCATTCTAATGTATATTTGTATATGACTGGAATGACAGTAAAGCTTTCTAATCGAATCGACTGCGATCGGTTACCAACCGACGCCTGGTAGAGCCTACTCAGCGAGGCACTAGGTCTCTTTCCACAACCTTCAAACTGACTGTCCCTCAGTGGTGGAATGAACTTCCATCCTCAATCCGGACAGCAGAATCTGTCACTAACTTCAAAAAACTCAATTAAAAGTCTTGTATGGAAGCACTACTTGTATTGTTCTCCGCTTGATATATCGCTTTGCCTGTATTTCCTAATTTGTAAGTCGCTTTGGATAAAAGCGTCTGCTAAATGAATAAATGTAATCGAACCTATAACTAATCTAATTTTGTTAGCTCTTTTCAATCATACAATTTAACTGAAATATTAGCTCCTCAAAAGCTACTTTTTTTGCTCATAATTGAAAGCCATTTGCTATCGCAAAGTAACGGCACACCATCATTGTAAAGTTCTATAAATGTTTCTATTGTTTGTTACACTTGTTGTTCATGAGCATTTGTATTGCAAAATAATATTTCTTTCTTTATACAGCTGAAGTAAAAACTTGCTTCAGGAAGATTAGTTTCACCAATTAAACACACACCTCCTCGCCAATGATGGTGATTTTAGGGAAGCGCTTCGAGAGAGAGGCACATATACTCTTCTGAGCGAGTCGGTCTGCCAGTGTCTGTAGGTCATCAACCCCCGTCTGAGACAGGAATACACAGCGCAGATAATGTCAAAGATCAGGATTCAGTCAGGAACATACAGTATGAATGTACACAATTCAACATCCTAGGAGCTACAGACATCTACAGCCAAGTACACACATACTATTGTTATACCGAGTCAAAAGGGTGAAAATGTATTCAAAGGTTACTTGATGTCCAGCCAAACATGCATTACATTATAAACCTGTCTGATGGCTAACAGTGAGGATATTTTAATCCATTAAACAAATGACATGACAAAAACAACAAATACTCAAATAGGGCAGAATGAGTCAAAGAAAAGATGCGTCTTCTGCAGCCAAAGACTGTTAATTTTATGGAAATTATTAATATGCCTAAATATGGTTTACTCTTATTTCTGTTTTTTTTTTTTTTTTTTCTAAGAAAAAATGATTGGAAGACACGGATGTAAATTTAAAAAAACAAAACTTAAGCATTTAAACAGTGGTAAGAATTTAAAAAAAAAAAAAAAAGGCATCCTACTCATGGCCGCTAAAATTGCAGAAAGGATGGTGTGAATATTTGTTGTCAATTTTTATATCATCTACCACAGTGTTAGAAGTACTTTACATAAAACATTTTAGATTTATAAAAATAAAAAAAAATAAATAAAAGACATTTTGCACAAAAGTCTTCCACCTTGTGTATAAAGTGATTCTGAAGGTGTAGAAGGTGAAACAGTTTATTTCAAATAATTCTGGTTTATTGAACTCTTGTTAGGAAAACCTCAACAAAACAAAAAAATAATGTGATGCAAATCTTATTAATATACGTTTTAAGTATTGTGCTTTGCATTTTGCCAAGGCTCTCTCTTTTCTTCAGTGATTGCGCTGTTTCTGGCCAGTGCTGCCGTACTTCTACCACTGCTCTTATTAAATCTGTGTATTCTACTCACCTTACTTGTAAGTAGTGTTGGAGAAGAGCGCGAATTAAATGAACAACAGGTAAAGATCCACTGACACCAGTCTGAGACAGAAGCTCACCTTCTCAACGATTCCCAGTTCTCCACTGTGCAGCACTTTCCTTACAATCGCTCCTGCTTTCTCAGCCACAGAGTAGGCTGAAGCCAGCAGCCGCATTACCACCACTGCCTTGCCTGCCATCGCTGCCATAAACACAAATATAAAGGGACTTTAGTACTTGAAATTATTAACTAAACTTGGATTTCATGACTGTGAGAATTTCACTAAGTCATTGTGAGCTGTTCAGTGAGTGAGTAGGATTGGAGCCATATTACTTTGGACAGTTGTTTTCCTTATTCCTCTCATACACACCTTCACCACCTGGCGTTTAATGTTGGAGGTTTTTGGGGTTGTGAGTGCAAATAAAATATTTAATAAAGACTTCTCTAGAGAAACAGGTCCTTCTGTGCAAGAAAGGTAATTTTGAAGCTGTAGAAACCCGTTCACATTTAAGCTCCTACTGAATGTCACACCACAGAAAATGAAAACACAACTTGTAAGTTATACAAACATATACAGGCATATGAAGAGATATGTTGTTTCTTTTGCTTCAATGCCCTAATGCTCTTCCCTTTATATGTGTTACAGAAGACCAAAACTATTTAATCATTTAACACAGATAATAATTCAAAACTATCTTAACGAATTACACACAACGACTAGCTTTTTTTTTTTCTTCATTAGAACATCTAAAAGGAAAATATAAACTCACAAACTCGGTGTCCAATTTCCCCGTATAAAACAGTTGTCCAAAGTCCAATTTATGTCAAGAACCTGCAGACATTAACGAATGTAGTCTGAGTTAACTGAAAGCGGCGTTGCCACATACGTAATTATCTACCTGCATTCGAACTACTTCCGCATTCATAAGGCGGGATTTGTAACACCCGTCCAACCGAAATACAATTATTGGGTAAACTAGCCAATCATAGAACAAGACATTTCTTCATACTAGCCAATCATAGGACAGGAGCCGGAAATCGTCAAAAAGCAACACGGCCCTAGTGCGTGCTGTATAAAGGTGAAAGCAGCACATTTAAGTGCTTTCGTGATTAACTAAAATTAGTAAACCACATTACAAGATCCACAAGCAAATATATTGTAAAAATACACGTTACAAATACGAGTGACACGAATTAAATTTATTTATTTATTTTTTTAATAATAAAGCCGGGCTGTTCATCTCTCTGTGCTCAGTTCTCATTTGCTACCACGGTGGGTTTTTCGCTGCTTTCTCATTGTGTTTTTCACCACGGAGAGTTGGTTTTATATTGGACATTCTGCACATTCGAGATTCTCTCTTCTATTTCTCAAGAAATAAACACACAAAAAGGACAACGTGTATTTTCTTACTCTGGAGTGGACAGAGAAACAAGTACAGCTGAATATATTTTTAAACGTTCTCCCGTTAAAGCCAGCTGAAGCGAATGTTTCAGAAAAGCAGCTCATCGGCGCTTTGTGGTAACGGAGTCGGTAAGGGACCGTCTGCAACAGAGGTCGGGAACCTTTTCAGCTGGCAGAGCCAAAAAAAAAAAAAGTTATGATTTTTTTCTTTAAAGAGCCAGAGGAAAGTTAACATTTTTTTTTGACGTTTTATATATGTCTTCTTTTTATTATTATAGTTATTATCTTTACTATTATTGCATAGTTATAAAAAGTTGTAATGTAATAAAGGCCATTTCACATTTTGCGTGTTCTTGACCTAACAGAGTGCACTTCACCTAATAGGCCTGTAGGTGGCACTTGGACTTCATGCAACCAACTATGATGGCTTAATCAAATAGTAAACCAATACAAGACGCAGTACGTAAGAGTAAATTGAACATTAATTACCATTAATGCGACTTCCAAACATGCACATGCGTCTGTCTGTTCGGACTGAAAAGAACGATACACGTCGTCTTTTTTTTCTTTTAGTCATTTCACCTTTGTAAAAAAAATAATAAAATTAAAAAAAAAAGCTTCAAACAGACTGGCTATGTAGTTTTCAACTGATTTGTGAATTAGACCGGGAAATTACAGCTCTGCTCCACATTGTTCAATGTAATTTGAGCTTGTTGTGCCACATCAGGATTGGTTGGTGTGTACATGGGTACATGTGTACATGGGAGTGTACGGCATCAATTATGAATTATGTAATATTTTTAAATATGTAGAGTTTTAATTGAATTCACACACTAGCTTTCGTGATTCGTGATTGTTTTTATTTATTTTTTTTTACCCGTTGAGCCATAGGAAATCACTGAACATAAGCATGAATCACTGAAAAAGTGCATGACATGGGCATCTGTAAGATTCTACCAAGATTATAGTTTTCTACTTCGCAGGATATCTAACGTATTGCAGTGTTATATGGATACAGTATTTATAGCATATATTTTATTAATGATATGCATTTTCAAATGAGTGATTACACATATAAACTTATTGTGCCACATAAAAACCCAGGGTTAGTCTTAGCAACTACAGCAGAATGGTGTTTTTATTGCTTTTTTTTTTTCTGTAAAAGAAAAAAAAAATAGGAATGAAACTCCAAAAAAAGATTATGATTCAAACTACAGCGGTGCTTGAAAGTTTGTGAACCCTTTACAATGTTCTATATGTCTGCATAAATATGACCTAAAACATCATCAGATTTTCACACGAGTCCTAACAGTAGACAAAGAGAAACCAATTAAACAAATGAGGCAAAAATATTATACTTGGTCATTTATTTATTGAGGAAAATGTTACATATCTTTGAGTGGCAAAAGTATGTGAACCTCTAGGATTAGCAGTTTAATTTGAAGGTGAAATTAGAGTCAGGTGATTTCAATCAATGGGATGGCAAGCGGGTGTGAGTGAGCACCCTATTTTATTTTTTAAAAAACAGCGCTATCAGAGTCTGATATTTACAACACATGTTTGTGGAAGTGTATCTTGGCATGAACAAATGAGATTTTTGAGGACCTGCTAAAAATGGTCGTTGAAGCTCCATTGTTACCCTCCTCAGGAGTGGTTGACCAACAAAGGTCACTCCAAGAGCAAGACGTGTAATAGTCCACAAGGTCACAAAGGAACCCTGGGTAACTTCTAAGCAACTAAAGGCCTCTCTCACATTGGCTAATGTTAATGTTCATGAGTCCACCATCAGGAGACCACTGAACAACAATACTGTGGCAGGGTTCCAAGAAGAAAGCCACTGCTCTCCAAAAAGAACATTGCTGCCTTTCTGAAGTTTGCTAAAGATCACGTGGACAAGCCAGAAGACTATTGGAACAATATTTTGTGGATTGATGAGGTTTAATTGAGAAGTGTTATGTTTGGAGAAAGGTAAACACTGAATTCCAGCATAAGAACCTTATCCCATCTGTGACATGCTGGTGGTAGTATCATAGTTTGGGCCTGTTTTCTTCATCTGCGCTGGACGACTTGCCATCATTGATGGAATTATACCAGCGAATTCTAAAGGAAAATGTCAGGATATCTGTCTATGAACTGAACTGTGAGAGAAAGTGAGGCATGCAGCAAGTCAATGACCATAAGCACACAAGTCGTTCTACCAAAGAATAGTTAAAGAAGAATAAAGTTAATTCCACAGAAATGTTGTGGAAGGACCTGAAGCAAGCAGTTCATGTGAGGAAACCCACCAACATCCCAGAGTTGAAGCTGTTCTGTACTGAGGAATGGGCTAAAATTCCTCCAAGCCAATGTGCAGGACTGATCAACAGTTATCAGAAACGTTTAGTTGCAGTTATTGCTGCACAAGTGGGTCACACCAGATACTGAAAGCAAAGGTTCACATACTTTTGCCACTCACGGATATCTAATATTGGATCATTTTCCTCAATAAATAAATGACCAAGTATAATATTTTTGTCTCATTTGTTTAATTGGTTTCTCTTTATCTACTTTTAGGGCTTGTATGAACATCTAATGATGTTTTAGGTCATATTTATGCAGACATATAGAAAATTCAGGGTTCACAAACTTTCAAGCACCACTGTCATTGACGAGCACTGGTAGACTGCTGCAATGAGCCAGAGCCTGCTAATTAGATTAATCATTTTGAGTCATGTTGTTCGTGCGGGCATTCGCCTGGGCCGACAGAATACATAAATGTACTATTATTCGTTCTTTATATATTTACGTAGCAACGGGCTGGCCCACATTGTCCAGCAGCCCATCGGGAAAACTCCTGGTGCTCCAGATGGCCAGTCCGCCCCTGACACCATATGATATGAAATGGACTTGAGAACAGCAGGCGTTGTAGGCGCTACAGCATGCTAGTAAGCTAGCGTACCTGAAAAAAAGTCATAAGCCTATGTGCCAGGGCTCAGCCCTGGACGGCCCCAGCCCAATTTAACCCCTGTCTGTCTGTCTATCTATCTATCTATCTATCTAATTAGCTGTGTTTGCCAGTAAGCGAGCTAACGTTATGCTAACTGTTGTGTGTAAATTCTAAAATTAGCTGTGTTTGCTAGTAAGCGAGCTAACGCTATGCTAACTGCTGTGTGTAAATTCTAAAATTAGCTGTGTTTGCTAGTAAGCGAGCTAACGCTATGCTAACCACTATGTGTATTTTATTAAGTAATAAAATTAGCTGTGTTTGCTAGTAAGCAAGCTAACGCTATGCTAACCGCTGTGTGTAAATACATAAATTATCCGTTTGATAGTAAGCGAGCTAACGTTCCCAATTTTATGATTTTTTTGGAGTTCATTTCCAAATTCAGTAATTTATTCCTAATGTTGTGTTCATTCTTAGTTCTCTGAGGACAATTTCCATTTGCATGATTTCATTGCTCTGGGGAACAACAGATGAAATATGTGGCACATTGAATTAATTGCTTGCCAATTATATGATTGTTGTTCAGTTTTTCCAACAGCCAGTTGTTCATTCTCATTAATAAAGTATTCAGAGGAAAATTCTGTTTGCCTGTTTTGATTATTTCTGTACATTTGGTTCATTTTGTAGATTTGAATTATGAATTAACACAATATTGTGTGGTATTGTGATACTTCAGCTGATATAGTATCAGTATCGTAATATATGTTTATGGTATCGTGACAACCCTAATATAAATGGAACATTTCAAAATGTTTCATATATCATCTTTTATTTCATTCGGGTTTCAGTTCTTATTTTTTACTTTCATCATGTTAAACGATGTGCAGCACCTTTGTTGGCGATCTTATTTTTTCCACCTCTTTGACTTCATTGATTCCATGTTAAAAAGAGGAAAAACAGAAAAATGTTAGCAGGAGTGTTATTGGGAATCAGGAGTTCAGCCTGTGGTGCAATTCATCAGTCAGCAAAAGCATAGTCCTCATATTATTAAAAAAAATATGGCTTAATTGAGCACTTTTCTTAAGAATAAACAAGAGTTCCCTGATTTGGAATAGACATTGTTGTTTAGAAAGACAATTAGCGAGCTTACTCAGTCATATTAGATAGAAAGCTTGCTCAGAAAGTTCCACAGGGCATCTGTCTGAGATCAATTATGAGCTCAAGTGATACATAATGAGTGATGGCCCAATTCTGAATTTCAAAATGAATGTTAAAAAAACACAACATTACGTATTTACTCCTCTGGCTACAAAAAATCTTCCACACACAACAGCAGTCGTGGCTTCATGAGAAAAACAGTTTACCTTAATGTCTTCATACTTGGACAAAAGGGTACTGTGATCCTGCTGCTCTTGCTCCCGCTCCTAGAAGACAACCATGGGGTAGAAGAGCTTCAAACTTGAACTCTTAATGTTCACATTTGCAACTGTTTTTAGTGTGCAGGTTTTTTTTTTTTGGTTTTTTTTTACTTTTGGCCAAATGATTGTAAAAAATCTCTTATTATGTGCACCTCTAAATTGTTATTAAGGCTTTTCTCACTTACGTTCAGCATCTCTTCACAAATCTTTTGGGTCTCATGGAGTTGTCCCTCCAACTGCTCCACTGAGCCTTGCAGTGTTTTTACTTGGTCCTGCAGGACAGAGTTCTTGTGCTCCAGAGTATTCTGAGTGCAGGAAATTGATCAAATGTTTTCAGACACCACAAAAGACCAACATTAGTACTTTGTTGCAAAGCCATTGTTAGCATTTACAGCTTTGAAACATATACAGTAAGAACTAATCAGCTTTCTGCAGGATTATGGCTCCCCAGATACAGTTTCTTAGTCAATGAGATTAAAATTCACTCACTTACCTTCAATAACATGACATGTCTATAATGAGTCTCACAGAGTTGTCCCTCCAACTTCTCCACTGAGCCTTGCAGTGTTTTGACCTTGTCCTTCAGGTTGGAGTTCTCATACTCCAGCTGAGCATTGGACTCTAGAGCAATCTTAGCTCTCTCCTCAACTTCAACCAGAGAGGACTAGAAGTTCAACAAAAAATGTTACCAGCTTTATTTACTTCTATAAAAATATTCTTCCACACACAATATCAGTCGTGGCTTAATGAGAAGAAAAGCTTACCTTAGTGTCTTCGTAATGGGAACAAAGGACGCTGTAATACTGTCGCTCTTGCTCCTGCTCCTAAAACACAGCCATGAGGCAGAAGAAATTCAAACTTGAGTGCTTAATGTTCACATCTGCAACCAAACAGATGCTGTGAGGCTTTTCTCACTCACCTTGCTTTTCATCTCAGACTCTCTGACTACCTCAAAGAGCATCTCCTCCAGATTTCTCCTTCTGTGCTCCAGGTTTATCAGCTTGGACTCCTGATCCTGAAAGTTCACCATCCAAAATGTTGTAGGCTTTATTTACTTTTTACACATGTTCAGACACTTTTGATGACGAACAAAAACATTGTGGATATGTACGATGGACAAAGTGTTGCTAAACAAGCATGAAGAAACACAGATGTGCAGACATACTGTGAGCACAAACATTTTTCAGGTTATAAATTTAGAAAAGGCTGCAGCAATGTTACTGTGGTTTTTAACATATCACTTGTGGAGCATTTTTAGTGTGCAGGTATTTTATTTTATTTATTTTTTTTACTTTTGGCCATATGATTGTAAAATTCTCTTTTGTGTACCTCTAAATAGTTATTAAGGCTTTTCTCACTTACCTTCAATTTCTCTTCATGCATGCGGTGAGTCTCATGGAGTTGTCCCTCCAACTTCTCCACTGAGCCTTGCAGTGTTTTTACTTGGTCCTTCAAGTTGGAGTTCTCCAGAATGCTCCAGAGTATTCTGAGTGCATGAAATTGATCAAAGGTTTTCAGACACTACAAATTACCAACATTAATACTTTGTTGCAAAGCCACTATTAGCAATTACAGCTTCGAGACATGCAGTATACAGTAAGAACTAATAAGCTTTATGCAGGATTATGGTTCAATTTTGGTCAATTCCTCTCAGCATATAATCCTCAATTCCCAGTGGTTATGAGTGTCCCTCTGATAGATTTGCAATTTTAATATCCCCAATACATTTTCAATAGGATTCAAGTCAGTAGATTGGCCAGGCCATGCAAGACCTTCTTGAGTTATTTTGGCTGTATGTTTGGAGATGCAACCTCCATCTCCTCCCCAGATTCAGTTTCTTAGTCAATGAGATTAAAATTCGCTCACTTACCTTCAATAACTTAACACATGTCCTGTGAGTCTCACAGAGTTGATCCTCCAACTTCTCCACTGAGCCTTGCAGTGTTTTTAGCTGCTCCATCAGGACAGAGTTCTCGTACTCCAGCTGAGCGTTGGACTCTAGAGCAATCTTAGCTCTCTCCTCAGCTTCAGCCAGACAGAACTGGAAGTTCAACAAAAAGTGTTGTTAGCTTTATTTACTTCTACAAAAATATTCTTCCACACACAATAGCAGCCATGGCTTAATAAGAAGAAAAGCTTACCTTAGTGTCTTCGTAATGGGACCAAAGGACACTGTAATACTGTTGCTCTTGCTCCTGCACCTAAAACACAGCCATGAGGCAGAAGAAATTCAAACTTGAGTGATTAATGTTCACATCTACAATGGGTCATTTCACTTTTTTGGTTTGCATGATTATCATGCCATGAGATTTTCATTATACATCAGCTAGTTCTCAAGTGCTTCATGAGCCAGATCATCTGTGATTAAAGCAGCAAGTGATGAAAATCTAGAAAAGGTAACAGCAGTGTTTCTGCAGTTTTTTAACATATCATTTGGGTACTATTACTTCCAAGCTCTTTTTATGTGCACCCACTAACTTGTTATAATAGTGTTAAAAAGAAGGAAAACAAAAAATGTTGACAGGAGTATCAACAATCAGGACTTCAACCGGTGGAGTCCTTGTATTAATTTGAAAAGTGCAGCTTAATGCAAGGCTTTTCTCACTTACCTTTAATATCTCATCGCACTTCCAGTGAGTCTCATGGAGTTGTTCCATCAGCTCCATCATCGAGACTTGCAGTGTGTTTACCTGGTGCATCAGGTTGGAGTTCTCGTGCTCTAGCTGAGCACTGGACTCCAGAGCATTCTGAGCACTCTTCTCAGCTTTAGTTAGGGAGACCTGGAAATCCATTGACCAAAGGGTATTTGCTTTATTTACTTTTACACTAAAGATGAAACTGAATATGAATACATTATTGAAACTGAATAGAAAAGCAGCACTGTGTACTAGCTTTGTAGTAGATTAAGAGAGTGTTAACAGTGATCCTTTCTGATCTTTCTGGAATGTAAGAAAGCCAAACACTAAAGTAAAGCTCATAAAATATTATTAGGTGGCTATTGTTTTCCACTATAAATAAGAGTCCCCTGATTTGTAATAGATATGAAAGACAGAAGAGGTTCAAACTTTAGTGTTAAAGTGGCCACTTTGCTTTAATAAAAAAAGTGAAGTGAATTTTTGTTATGCATAACAAATAAAATGTGTTAATATTCAGTATATGATCGTAAAAGAGCTTACCTTTTGTAACTCCTCATTCTTCTTTACCACCTCCTTCATCTCATCATACTTCTCCTTCAGGACCCTGTCGCTCTTGCTCACACTCCTGTAAGACAGCCATAGGTCAGAAAATTTCTTAATGAGACCCAGTATATGATAAATAACTGTTCAAAACTTAACACTGTCTGGTCAGAGTGTGTATTCTGTCTCTTGGATAGTTTTAAGGCACAAGTAAACATCACTTCCAGTGTGGAGATATTTTCTTTTCTCAGTTGTATTGGTACTCATATTCATTTGAGAAGATATGTTTAATGTGAGGCTTTTCCAACTCACCTTGCTTTTTATCTCAGACTCTCTTAGAACCTCAGAATGCAGTTTCTCTAGCTCCATCACTTTGTCCTCCAGGTTCAGCACATAAAGCTTCTCGCTGTTCACCTCAACACCGGACACCTCATCTTTCTCATCCTTCTCCTGAGCCTCGGCCAGAGACCCCTGAACGTTCAAAAAATGTTGTAGGCTTTCTTTACTTTTACACACATGTTTACACACTAGCTGGTAAATGAATGTAATTGAGGTTTGAGGAGTACCTCAGGGGTGGCCCTGTCTGTCAGCGTGTCCTTGTTTCCATCAGAAGAATGCAGAAAGCCTGAAGAGACAATCTGCACTGGGTCTAAATGTAAAAGCAAAAACATCATGTAATCGGGCATTCATCAGAGTTTAAATAAATTAAGTTAATTACTATTTATAGCACGCCTGTCCAAAAGCAGAATTATTATTATTATTATTATTATTATTATTATTATTATTATTATTATTATAATAGGGGTAGACAATGTCATTATGTAATTTTCTATGGATGCTGATTAGTATTTCGCCTTACAGTAGATTGCCAGCACAATATTTGGTCTGACCTGGCCACCACATTGTAGCCTAAAAGGTCTGGCTACATCCCTGACTGAAAACAGTTTGTTTAAAAAATAAATAAATAAATAAATAGAGGGAGAATTACATTTAACAGTGCATGGTTACACCAGGACCGAGAAGCACTCCTGGTAATAGCCCTACCTTCGTCGACAGGTGTGCCGTCAGAGGCCTCTGTACTCTGCTCCTCAACTGCACGCTTATGAGCATAATAAACTCCAGCAGCCATGGCTACAGCTCCAGCTGCACACCCTGCAAATCCTGCAAAACTCTTGAAAGAGAGCATTATGTCACCTTCACCTAAACACATCTGATAAACAGCTTGTCAGTATGACGTTCAGTTAAAGACTGAGCCTCTGCTCTGAAACGTTCCCTAAAAGTTGACTGTGGCGTCACAACCACCGTTCTGTTCTGTAGACGCACAGGTGGCACGCGGATTCCACCAAAACACTTCTAATATTGAGTGCGCTATTCAATTCAATCCATACACGATGTGCGTCACTGAACATGGACATCAGACCACTGACCACTGTTTTGTGGATAGATAGATAGATAGATAGATAGATATTTAGATAGATAGATAGATAGATAGATAGATAGATAGATAGATAGATAGATAGATAGATAGATAGATAGATAGATAGATAGATAGATAGATAGATAGATACTTTACTGGTATTGACGCACTAGACAAAGTTACACATTCAACACATTAATAAATTACAGCCCTACAGCTACCCAACTGATAAACAGCATATAATTTAACTTGGTAAAGTTAGTTTTAGGTTGGCTAATCGGTAGATATTCGGTAAGGGGCCGTCGTCAAATTCCACACTTTCACATTCATGTTCTATCTACTGAACAGGATAATAACTTGACATACAGTATACATTATCATATCCTAATTGTTGTAGTAGATAGTTTTTGTCAGTATGTTGTATTATATGAATACATAAATTAATTATTTCATAAAATAATTCACTAAAAATCAACTACATTACATTTTCATATTCTAAATATTGTAGTGGACTCCTAGTTGGATGAATGACTTACTACAGGTGAGATTTTGTCAGTATGTTGTATTATATGGACACAGGAATCATTTATATCATAAAATAATTCACAAAAAATCATTCTAAATGTTGTAGTAGACTCCTAGTAAAATGACAGACTTACTACAGGTGAGATTTTGTCAGTATGTCATATTATACAAATGCATAAGTTAATTATTTCATAAAATAATTCACTGAAAATCAACTAAATCATATTTTCATATTCTAAATGTTGTAGTAGACTCCCAGTAGGATGACTGACTTACTTCAGGTTAGGTTTAGGGTTGAAAATTCTTTGAATACACCATCTAATATGCCTGCTACTGCGCAGAGATCCTTGCTGGATGCTCTTTTTCCTTTTCTGCCACCTGCCACAATGTCCTTTTCTTTTCAACCACCTCTCATAATGTGTAAAGAGATAAAAAGTTAAGACTGAATAAGAAGTAATCTCTGACCATTTACCAGTTAAAAACGTAGCTACACTTGGTGTCACAGCAAAACCAGTGCCAATTTGGTCTGCTTTGCACTGTTTAGTACATTGTACATGATCAAAATTACATAATTATTTTCCCCACATACATTATTAAAATACAGGTTTAAACAGAAGAATTTCTGGTGTGCCTATGTATATTGTACTTCTCTAGAAATGTGGGGTTTATTTGTTGAACTTACCAGTTCATTTGAACAGTCATCAATAAGAAGATACACATTATCATCAAAAGAAAAGAACTATTAACTAAACAATTGCACATGGTACAATTAGAAGGGTAAAAAACTTCCTCAATAATAACTGCTGTCACAAACCTAATTTACAACATTTACGTCATGTAGTTGATTTTTAGTGAATTATTTCTATAATAATTAACTTGTGTATTTGTATAATACAACATACTGACAAAATCTCACCTGTAGTAAATCAGTCATCCTACTAGGAGTCTATTACAACATTAAGAATATGAAAATGTCATGTAGTTGATTTTTAGTTAATTATGTCTATAATAATTAACTTACGTATTCATATAATACGACATACTGACAAAAACTCACTTGTAATAAGTCAGTCATCCGAGTCTACTACAACACAGGGTTGCCAACTTTGGCTTCCTGGCTGGAGTGAAATTTCTGAATCAAATGACCTTTTCTGCTGTGCGGAAATGAGAATTAGGGGGTAAAATGTGCGCAACGTCATACATCACTTTTTTCCGTTTAACTGTTTCTATTTCTTCCGAACCATGCCCTTGTCTTTGCTCTCCATTGCCATCACTACTTTCCATGAAAGTCCCCATGAAATCAAAATTGAGATTTTGTGGCTTTTAGTATGAACATGTTAGCCTTGAGGTTATCTTTAAGCTAGTGTACTCCAAAACAGTGACAGAATTCATTTAGAAGATATATGCATTCAAAATTTACAGTCTCTCTCTACCACCAATTTTGATGACATCATTCTATACTTCAGCATCTCATCAGATTTTCTGTCCAAACAAATGCTCTCTAGAATCTGAAGTCCCCCACCCCCAACATTATGAAAATCCATGGTATTAACTGTCAAGTATGGCTTAGCCCGGCTAGTTATCGCAAACAAGCATTGCTGTACTAGTCACTTTTGTACAAGCACAATTTCTCTCCCTGGAAATATTTGTAATATTGGCAGTTCCATAAAAGTTGGGAGTTTTTCTAAAATGCAATAAAAACAAAAATCTGTGATTTGTCAAGTCTCTTGAAACTTTAAATAACTGACAAAAAAAATACAAAGAAAAGATATTCCATGTTTTCAATGACCATCTTAATTGTATTTTGTAAATATAAACAAATTTAGAATTTGATGCCTTCAACACACAAAAAGTTGGGACAGAGGCAAAATAAGACTGAAAAGTTTATAGAATATTCAAGTAACACCATTTTGGAGCACAGGGGAGGTAACAGGGGAGGGTATCAGGATTGGGCATAAAAGGAGCATCCACCAAAAGCCAAAAGCTCAGTCTTTGCAATCAAGGATGGGTCGAGGCTCACCACTTTGTGCCAAACTTTGTGAGAGAATCGTCAGTCAGTTCAAAAAGAACATTGCTCAACACAAGATTGCAAAGAATTTAGGCCTTTCACCATCTACAGTGCATAATATTGTGAAAAGATTCAGGAAATCCGGAGAAATCTCATTGCGTAAAGGGCAAGGCCGGAAACCACTGTTGACTGTGTGTGACCTTCAAGCCCTCAGGTGGCATTGCCTGAGAAATCATCATGCTACTGTGATAAATATAACCACATGGGCTCGGCAGTACCTCGGAAAACCGTTGTCACTTAACACAGTCCGCTGCTGCATCCAGGGTTCCCGAAACTCTATTACACAAGGAGGAAGCCACACATCAACGCTATGCAGAAATGCTGCCGAGCTCTATGGGCCCGAGCTCATCTCAGATGGACTGAAAGGCAGTGGAAATGTGTGCTGTGGTCAGAGGAGTCCACATTTCATCTTGTTTTCGGAAAAAACGGACGTCGAGTTCTCCGTGCCAAAGATGAAAAAGACCAACCAGACTGTTATAAGTGAAAGGTGCAAAAGCCAGCATCTGTGATGGTATGGGAGTGTATCAGTGCTCACGGCATGGGTGACTTGCATATGTGCGAAGGTACCATTGACGTGGAAGCGTATATTCGGATTGTAGAGAGACATATGCTGCCATCAAGGTCTTTTCCCAGGAAGTCCATGGTTATTTCAGCAGGACAATGCCAGGCCTCATTCTGCATGTGCTACAACAGCTTGGCTTTGTAGACACAGAGTGCTTAACACAGTGTGCTTGACTGGTCTGCCAGCAGTCTAGATCTGTCTCCTACGGTGCATCATGAAGAGGAGGATCAGACAATGATGACCAAGGACTGCTGAGCAGCTGAAGTCTTCTATCAAGCAAGAATGGGCAAAAATTCCACTTGCAAAACTGCAACAATTAGTATCCTCAGTTCCCAAAAGTTTAGAAAGTTAAAAAGTGTAATTAAAAGGAAGGGTGATGTAACACAGTGGTAAACATGCCTCTGTCCCAACTTTTTTTGAGTGTGTTGAAGGCATCAAATTCTTTGTTTATATTTACAAAAATGTATCAAATTTGTTATATTTACAAAATACAATTAAGTTGGTCAGTGAAAACATTGAATATCTTTTCTTTGTACTTTTGTCAGTTAATGAAAGTTTCAAGAGACTTGACAAATCACAGATTTTAGTTTTTATTGCATTATAGAAAAAATCCCAACTTTTATTAAGTACTTTTGTTACATATTAATTGTAAACCAGCTTATTGACAAGAATGGGCAATTATACACTTGTAAATGAAAAATAATTTTTTTTAAAAATAATAATAATTAAGGCTAACCCCATTGGCATACTAACTTTAACCAAATCTTCAGCTGTAGATATTAATTCAACCTTACAAAGTCCCCAACTTTTAGTAAATGGTCTTTCCATTTTTAATAAACATTTTAATAATAATTTGATAAGAAACTCCATTATTGTCGGATCCAATCCACCATGTAAATCCAGATGGCTTAAACCTTACGATTTATCATGGCGCAGCATCTGGACATTACCTTATATATATAAATCTGCTATCTCTACCTCATTTTTGGTTGACTTTAAAATGGACATGACAACAAAATTTAACAAAACCTTAAATTTAAAACCATATGATATTCTACTTTGTTTACAAAACCCAATTTTTTCTGAAAGACAAAATTACATCATTAATCTTTTAATTATTTTAGCAAAGTTTTACATAGACAAGACAAATGGAACTAAAAAAACAACAACAAACCTTTTGTACCTTGTTACCTTCTGTAACACTGATCTTAAGGTATACTTTGAAACCCTTTCAAACATAGGAATACAAAACAATAAACTTGTGAAAACGGTAAAAATTCTTAAGCTTTTCAAATTCATGTAGCTGCCCAGACATTAATGTTATTTTCTATTGCTGTTGTTGTTACTTTTGTTACTTGTTACTTTTTTGCAGAAAACTACTTTGATTGGTGAAATTGCACAAAATTGTTTTGCACGGTCTTTCACAGTGCTGTTTGTTGGTAAATGAGACCTTTTAGCTGTACTCATGTTCAACACACATGAATTGAAGAGGCCTTTGGCTGAATGTGTGTTGTGATGACATCATGTGACGCATCTTGGCCCAAATCTGCAGAAAATCTGCTGTAATTTTGAAAAATTGCAAGCTCCTGCAAATATTGCAGTGTTTCCTTGATTTTGCATTAATTTATGCAATCACAAAATTGCATAATTAAATACAATAAAGTAAAAAAAAAAATTTTTAAAAAGAAAGAAAAAAAAAGGAAGGCTTAGCTCAGGCTGTGAGAAAGCTAAATGCTATTGTCTATTTAAAAAGGGGCAGGGCCACTCAATATGTCCGACCCTGACTTCCTGTTTCAGTTGAAATTACTTCCACACATCAAATAACTATTTTAGACATGTAAATCAATTGGTTTGTGTGCACAAACACTGACATTTCACAACAACGTCTCAACATCTCCGTCTCCAGTGATCGTGGCACAGGCGGCGGTTAGCGGCTTATATACAGTGACCTTATACAGGGCGGGAGGAATTGTGATTGGTACAGGACCCAGCCGCTTCAGACTGGTCCAGTCAAGAAGTTGAAGGGCTAATTAAACCCCACATATATAAAAAAAAATCCATAAATCCATATAAACCCCTGGATATTAGCAGAAAAAAATCATATGAGCAGATTTGTGAATATGCTGTATTTTAATGTTGGCTTGTGAGAACATGAAACAGAGCCTGGAAGCGTGTCATGCCAAATGCGTGAGAGTTGGCAATCTCTAAGAATAATGTCTTATATATGCCATATAGTGTCATATGGTACAATTTATTATCCTATCCAATAGATAGCACATGAATGTGAAAGTGTGGAATTTGACAACGGTCACTTACTGAATACCTGCTTTCCAACCCAAAACCAACTTTACCACGCTGGGTTTTTCTATTATGGAATACTTTTTTCGCTTCTGACTTTCGGCCTTCTAGAATTTGGAGAGCCAGGTATGATAATTTAACGCAAAATTATTACCAAACCCCTAGTTTTAATGCTATTAAACAATATTTCAGCACAGTGCAGGTTTTTAGTATTCATTCCACTAAATGCACGTCACTGACCTCACGAGCATTGCTATGGAATTTTCTTTAAGTGTCGGTTGAAATTCAAAAAATAACGATGTCCTTCTTCCTAACGCTCTAGTGAGCGACCTTATTAACGTAAGTACTGTATGCAATATAAGTTAATAATCTTTCCTCTTGAATAAAAAAAAGAGAAAACTGAAATGCTACCTGCATGCTCGAATTAAACGAATTATGAAAACCTATAAAATTCTTAAATATTTGCTAAATTGGGTCAGCTGCCTGGTAAGAAGCTGTAGTATTAGCCAACATTATGTAACATGATTAACTTGACCGTTATCTAGCGAAACCTTTCATTTATTTAATTCTGACTAACTTCATATTTACCCAATTTCAATAACCAAAATGATGTAAATATTAGCTAGATATACCCATAAATAAGCGATTCTTTTCAAAATATAACAAATTTGAAAATAAAGGAAATTACTTATTTGAGTATCAGTCAGTCCGAGTTATAAGGCTAATTAACAAAAGTTCCTCTTATTAAAGTCACTGGTTTAAACGAGGCTGAGATTGGCTTTTAATTCGCCATTTTCTTATTTGGGTTTTCCGTCCAACCATAACCGGTTCAGGAGTTGCGTGCTCGCGCCGGTAGATGGCGCCGTTACGCGCACTAATTATGCAAGCGATACTAGAGTTTTTTCATAGTATATACTCAACAGTTTGCTGTACTGTCCCAAAAAATTTGGATGAAACGAATCATAAACGACAAAAACACCAACAACAAAACGAGTCTTAACAAACATGTCTGAAACTCTACTCACATTTCCTTCAATGCTGAACCCATTTCAGTTTTGTTTATTAGAAGTATGACATAGTAACCATTTGTTTTCTAATTCCAATTTGTCTCAACAAATGGAGGCATCAGTTCAGTCGGTGTTAAAGTCTTATTGCACTTTTTTCTACAGATGAGTAGCTTGGCAGAGCCCACTGTAGACATCACAGGATGCTCTTCTAGTATTGTGCCATCCCTTCGGGAAGCCCTGACAGAGAAAATGGTGAGATCAAATTAGAAGGCTTAGGTGATATGACAGAAACATCATGCTAGAAGACATTTTTACGTATTAATACGAGAATACACAGAAGACAGTAATATATGTAGATACTAGAAGACATATGTAGGCTTGCTAATAAACTGCCAGCAAAACAATGCTGCAGTATAAAAAAAAATTGAAAGATTGAAAAGCTGATCATTTTTATTAAATCTGTTTATCTTCAAAACTAAACCATTTATCATTGAATATAGTACATTACATTTTACAAATAACTTTTTCAAAGATTCAGTATAAAACTAACAAAATCAGCTGCTTCCAATCAGCGGTTGTAATGTATTAAATATATATATATATATATATATATATATATATATATATATATATATATATATATATATATATATATATATATATTTATTTATTTATTTATTTATTTTTTTTAAAGTTATAGTGATATCAGTGATGTATCATGATATCTGTATATATTGCACTACAGCCCTGGTTCAAATCACAAAGTAATTAGGACTGGTAATTACACTTTCTACAACTACACTGTGAAAAATTATACAAGTAAAAATATCTTATTCTATTGGCAGATAATTTTGATTATTTTGAATTTATTTCTAGAAAGAATCAAAATTATGAGCAACTAAAATGACATTCAAGCTTGAAATTAGAAAATATGAATGATATGTTTGACCTGCCCCCAGGCAAAATTCAAAGAAGCGAGGGAGATCCGTAAAAGTCTTTTGACGGCTGCTCACCAATACATTATTGAAGTGTTGGCTGCTGCCCTGTGTCTGGGCGATACGGTGGCTGAAGAGTTTGTTCTTGATGCACCATCTGTAAGTTTTAGGGCAGAATTACACTATGTGGCTTCCACTTCCTACAATAAGTCTGGTCAGAGTCACAGCCCATTCTTACTACTTCTGCCTTAAAGCCCCTGTCAACTTAACCTAATAATTAGCTTAGCTATAACATCTGTGGTCGGTCACACAATTTATTCAAATTTTGTGTAATGGGGGGTTGCAGGGTTTGAACCCAGGGATCTGAGGCAAGCACGGAACCCAGTGAGCCACCCACAGAGACAAGGAAAGGCCCAAGAATAGACTAAGATCTCAGGATCACTAAAACTCTAAGCTCTCTAAACACTAAACTCTCTGGCTCTTTCTAGTGGCAGAAGCTGGCCTAGTAATGTTTCTGGTTGTTCTCTGCCTACCCTAGTGATGGCACAAGGCTGCAAGAGGTCCTCACTGCAGCCTGTAGTGCGATGACATATTGGATTAGATTCATTACGTACTGGATGTTGTAACGCATATGCGCCAACGACAGACACAGTATCACTAGGTAATTCATCTGCGGTTATGGTTAGAGTTGGAACATCTAGTACATAGTGGATCTAATCCAATACGTCATTGCACTACAGGTTGCAGTGAGGACACACTCCAAGGCTGAGCCAGCTGTCCCCTTACACTTTGTATATTTGGAATATACAAAATGTACACATTTCAGCCAACAAACATTTCCTGGTTGACTGACTACACTTGGAAGGTGAGCAGAATATTTTTGGTCCAACTAGCCCTTTAAATGAATCACCTAACACAATCACAGTTAGCCCCGTTTGATGATTTCCTTGTCAAGGGTACCAAGAATCTGAAGTACCAGGAATAGGTAAGAGGTTTCTTTAGACTTCTTTAGGATGGTGAATATTGTTTGGCTCTATTTAAACACTATTCACAGAGTTTATTCTCATACATGAAAGCACTATTTGAGACGGATCACATGAGCTGTTTATGTGCGGCTATATTTCTTTTCAGCAACGTCTGTGGTGAGTCTTTTACATAATGATTCAGAATCTAAAAGAATAGTAACAGACTTTGTATGGGTTTTCCTAATGCATTTTTCTATGAAGTATTTATAATATTTTGAGCTAGTAATTGTAGAAAATCTGATCACACCATCAATAGTATGTGATTAGTTATAGTAAGCACAGTTCATTAAACAACATGTATGTTTAAAGTACATTTAAAATATGTATTTAAAGCCTACAGGATTTGAATTTTTTTTTCTTTAACTGCTATTCTTTAAAACTTCCTGAATTGTTTAATGGACAGTTAAGGAAGTAAACCCATGATCATGTTAATCCTTAAAGTACACTAGTGCTTGTAGATGTAAGAAAATACACCAATTACACAATACAGTAACAGTATTCCAGACCAAATGGTGTGACCAAATGGTTATCAGTAAATATAACCAATTAGTAGTTAGTGGCTAAAATAATACATTTTATTGATCAATTAGAACTTTAATCGAAAAAATGCTTCTACAAAAAAACAACAACTGATTTATAATTGTCTTATTCTCAAAAATCCTTTAATGCATTAGAATGTGGTCGGACTTTTCCTGGCACTGAAGAGGGAGCCAAAATAATGCGTCTGTTTCTGGCAAATTTAAAAGAGACAACTCTTACTGGGCTTTGTCTGTTTTTTTATGAGGAACAACGTGAATGTTGCCATCAACCCAGAGACCATCCATCAGGTGAGTTTGAAATTGTGCGCTTTATTCTATTACACCATCCACCATTTCTGTAGTAATCTGAGCTAATGTCAGAAGTAATCTGTACATTGTTATTTTAGGAGATCAGCTTTTCCATTCTCGATGCCTCAGAGGGTGTTCTGAAGGGACAACAGGATTTGTTATCAAAGGTGTATTTACCTGCAATATGTGCAACAGAGGACTGGGGTGTCCTGACCAACACTGAAGAGGAAGAGAAAATCAAGCAGAATTTTAAAAATGCCATATCTAGCTACATTAACTTCCTAGATGGTAAGGGTTTACCTACCTTTTTCCCCCTCAAGTCCTTTAATCTATTTCTTGTAACAGAAGGAAATATAGACAAGAACAAGAAAAAAAACTATACTGTACCATTGTTATTCCATATACAGTGTATACAAAAGAGCTTAATTATACAAAGGAGGACAAAAATAATAATGTCTCTCAGACGTTCCACAACATTAAATCTTAACTACAACTGTTCAAATGTGCAATGTGTTGTTCATTTATAAGCATTGTAATCGTTGACAAATGGCTGCGGTATAAGTGGAATAACACACTCCAGACCATGCAGTTAAGTGCATATTTAAAAAAGGTTTTTGGTTCTTTAAAAATCCAGTCTAACCTTCACATATAATGGAAGGTAGAGTGGTTTCCAATCTTAGCAAAACCATTTATATGTCTACTTTTAGGAGCAAAACTAAGATATAAAGTAAGAACTAAATATAGAGGGATATAGAAGTAGCAGGGGTATGACTGCCTGCCACATAGCAGGCTTTTAGGAGGTAATGAGCCTGAAGAAAATGATTCTTCAAATACAGAGAGAAAAGGAGCAAAAATTAATTAGCAGGTTTCTTTAAAAATTCACTTGGGAACCCATCTGGCCGCAGGCACTCCTCTTTTGCATTAACTTTAGAGTCATATTAAACTCTGCCAAAGAAAAAGCTCATTTGTGCACTGAGAACACAGCAGTCGCAAAATAACCAATCTGAGCCCGTCTGAACGAATTGGTCTTGGTATGGTTCCAGTCATGGTGCAGTTGCTGTCAGAAAGCTGCATAAAATCTAATTTCTATAATTATCCAGTAATATACTGGGCGCCATATATTACATTATATATTGATTTCTATGATTTCCATCTTGGCAAATATGTATTTACTTATTTCTGTTGTATTTCTGACTGTAGAATAACATCAGTCTTTAAGCATGATTACATGTATGTGAAATATTAAAGATGTTTATCTAAGAGCAATAATATTTGTTAATGAACAAGAATAGTGAGTCACTCTTATAATATTATAGATGAAGTTAACTGACAGTTTTTTGTGATAGCAATGTGCACTCTGTCAAAAATACTATAATGTAGCATTTTAAGAGTCATGTTAGAAAAGCAAGGCTAACATATAGGGGCTGTCTTATTAAACATGTTCATCATAACAATACCTTATACAGGGCAATTAGCTAGCCTGTCAGCTTTTAAGCTCTCAGTGAAGGTCAGGATGCTTGTCAGCAAGCTGTTTTGCCAAGTTCAAAGTGTTCTTTTGAATTACCCTGGTTATCTCCAAGGAGGCTAAATATACCCACACCTCACTCCTTAAGATGCTGCGGGTGTGAAAGGAAACCAGGTGGATATGCCTCAGCCATGCTTTTATCATGTTATACTGCATGTGTGGTTTGAGTCACTGTGATTAGCAGCACGTGTGGTGTTATTCACCCAGGGAAAACAACGTCACTGTATTGAATCAAAGTTTTAAAGTATTAAAAGTGATGGAATTGAATCATTTTTCATGTTTTAGATTGAATTAAGTTGTTGAATTGGAGTTGTTAAGTCCATGGTAAAAATATGTGCAGGTAGCAGTGAAGCAGGGCCTCAGAAATTCAATAATAAGTAATCTATTTTAACATGATGATCCTAAGATATTTTTAATTACAGACTAGACACAAGAGGTGTGACAAGGTAGTTGTGAGCACAAACCATAATCTAATGTTATAAGCCTTAGGGTCTTCACATGAGTTATCATATAAGTGGCAATATATAATAAGAATACAACAGTGGATTTATGCAATTTGGAGTTTTATTTAAAGTTTGTGGAACGAGTCTCAGTTGTAAGCACTCTCAGTGTTGGTTCCGCTTTCCATTTTCCCAGTAAAATTCTTTGTGTGTGTGTGTGTGTGTGTTTGTATGTGTAATTGTTGCCAAATTGCTGTGGTATAAGTGGAATAACCCTCCAGACCGTTCAGTTATAGAAAATATAATGCAATTCATTCAACCACTTGTTCTTGATATATTGTGGTGGAATGTATTTGGTCTGTTGTTTCGATGTATTGTGCAACCCTGATAGCAGAGGAAGAATGTCTTTTGATGATATGTTCTTTTTGTCAGCCTCTTTCCTCTTTCTCCCTCATTTCTGCTGCACTGAACATCCCTTTTGCACCAGCAACAGCTGAAAGTTTTAGCATGAATTGAACGATTATTGTCAAGTCACTGCAGTCTGATGTGTTAGGCCTATTAGCAATGTTCTTTCCTGTAAAATCTAAATTAACTAATAAATAATGAAAAATAATGCTTTTTGGTGGACAGAGTGCGAAAATCCTACATTTAAATTTCCAAACTACAAACAAAAGTAGCATGTCAAGGATTTGATCACTTTTCATAGTATACATGTATGTTCAGGACCAGCAGGGTGGTATATATTTTGGAACTAGTGGAGCTTGCATGTGAAATGCATCATGGGGGTCGTAACATGTCCCAATAATGCGGCACCAAACAATAATTTACAGCATTCAAAAATAGTGCTGATACAGTTCTTGATTGAAGTGTCATACTGCTCTCTGCTGAGAATCAAAAGTCTGCACTTCTCTATAGTGAGGATAAGAATCTCACTACAAAGTACAGTAATATTCACTACAGAGCACGTGGGATGCAGTGAAGCAACTATCATCCTGTCTGTACTGTAAATCTGGCAAATGTAGACAGTTAACCCCATGACGCTTTACAAATGTCCGTTATTTTGGTCTTTTTTTTTCTGACAGCTTTTACTGTACTGCCTCAAAATAAAATGCTTATTTTTATTTTAAATAGCCTCTCTCTGCACCTGCCAAAGTTTGGTCTCTATTCTGTACCTCTCTACAATAGAGGTACTGACTTGATTCACATGTTGCTACCTAAATCATGCTAGAAAAATGCCCCCTACAGCATAACAGAGGCATTGTTTATAGTTTTAATTTATTGCCCAACTGTATGAACGTCCTCAGCAGAGATAGTGTACTCTGGGAGGGAACAACTTTTTGTAGGTTTATCCCTGATAATTTTGTATTTCTTTTATGTTAATGATTGACTGTGTTTGTTCATTTTACCATTTTATTCCTTGTTTAAGTGATATGGGTTATGCACAGTTCTTTGTATTTTTATGTCTGCCTGACTTTCTATCTGTATCTATCTATGTATCAGTCAGTAAGTCTGTCTATCTACCTATGTATCTAGGGGTTGATGAACTGACTGAACATGTCTCTATCAGGTGGTTTTATGTATGGCTCTACCAGTTGATAAGCCAGTCTATTTGTCTGTCTGTCTGTCTGTCTGTCTATGTGCATATCTAACTGTCTACAGGAAAGCAATCAATTGATCAGTAGATACATACTGTATGTAGACAAGCTGAATGGCTGCAAGATTTACAGCCTGATATCATCTTCTAGTGTATTAGCCCTATTAAGGTTTCTGATAATGCCTCTGATTTTACCCATGAAACTGTTACTTGTATTAAAATTAAAAGTCTGAGAACTATTGTATTTCAGGTTCTCACATAGAGTGATCAAATAAGAAAAGAGGATGAGGCATCAGGTATTTTAACAGAATTGAAACACTGGAAGAAAATGTTTGCTAAGTTCAGTTCCATCACTGAAGAAATTAAAGGAACCGAGTTTAAAACAGTGTTGAATTTCCTCCTTGTAAACAGATCAAAGAAAATGAAGGTAAGTAAACACCAGGTGCTTTATAATTATTACGTTGTTTTTTGCTCTCTTTTTTTCATTTGATCAAGTTTGTGTTCTTGTTCTGCAGATTTGGCAGGATTTGGATACCAGATTAACAGAGCACTTAAACGAGGCAAAGGACAGTGTAAAACTTTTGTCCATGCTAGAGAAAAACTGTCAGCCTCTTTACAACTTTGATCCTGTAAGTGTTGACACACCCCAGCATAACTTTAGCTGATTTACTGATTTATCTTTCCCTAAAATAAATAACTCTAATATTCTTATTATTCTTGAATTATATTTCTTATTTATTATATTTATATATATTTATGAAATATTTATATATTTCAATTTCTTGTGCATATCCTTGTCTTTCAAATGTAGGTCATTATGGCAAAAAGTATCCAGTTAATCACAGATTCCATCTTCATGATGCAATATGTCTCAAGTCAGCACCTCTGAATGTATTACTTTACTGTTCATCAAAGTAAATTCATTACTTTAGTTTCCATAGTTTCAATTTTACAAGTTTATTTTAATTTTATAATGGAAATAATCCTATTTTTGGACAGGTTACAAATCTGATGCTAACAGGCTGTAGTGCATACATCACCGATAATGGTAGCACTCAAATTTGGGATCAAGGCACAGAAATCATAATAAAGATGATACAGGTAATACTAAATAGTGGTTTAACAGTGGTACTGTTTATTGTGGCTATAACGTAGGTGATAAACAGAAACTAAATCGTCTCTTAGACATTCCCCGATATTAATAAATATTAAACATTTTAATTGTTGCCAAATTGCTGTGGTATAAGCAGAATAACCCTCCAGACCGTTCAGTTATAGAAAATATAATGCAATTCATTCAACCACTTGTTCTTGATATATTGGCATTGACAAAGGGCTCAAAAAAAGAAGTGAAAATTTGAAGATAGCTTCATTGTGGAAGTATGAAATTGTATAGCTAAAAGGAAAAATGGCTAGGCAATTTAACAGAACAATTAAAATACTGTTTTTTTCTGTTTTGTAAACATTGTTTCAGTCAGATTAAAGAAAGACTGCCTGGTTTACTAGCTATGTGGAATGATAATGTACAGACAGACAGACATATAGGTAGATAGAATTTCTGTGGGCTGCGGGTTAGAAAATGGGGAACGTCCCACAGTTTAACTTATTGTTTACTTTTTGTAAAAAGGGGTGTATGTACCTATTTCGGGAGTACCAGTCCTGCTTCCACAAGACAAAGGAACTGGCCCTTGAACAGATGCCTGCAGGAAAACCAATCGAGGTGTCAGAGAAACCCATTGTGGGCAAATTTGAGAGATTCTGCAAGAGGCTAAAGAAGGTAACTAGTCATTTCTAATGTGATCTAAATATGCCTTGGTCCAGCTGAACTATAATGACACATTTGTTTTCCAGATATCTCAGATGATGACAACTGTGAAAACATTCTCCTCCCTCAGCCACTCAAAGATGGAGGGAATAGACATTCTAGCTGCAAAGTTTCAGAACATTTACATCAACATGAAAAGAAAACAGGACAACATGCTAGATCATGGAAAAAAAGAGTTTGAAGATGAATTTGCCGAGTTCATGTCACAGATAAAGAACCTGGGGGTAATTTGTGATTTAAGCACCAGTGACTCAGATTGAAGATTAATCTGTGAAAGTGAATGCTTAATAATAATATAGTATTTTAGTAATACATTCATTGTACAACACATTTCAATTTTTTCCAGCTTCAACTGGAGGATTTCATGAGTTCAAGTATTTCCAAGATACAGTCATGTTGTTAGGTTCTCTCTCTCGCTACGCAGCTAGCGGAGGCTAGCAGAGTAGCGTACTTCCGCATTCCACTAAGCGCATTCTAGCCCTATTCATGAAAACCCTCCAGACTGTTTCATTCATGAACTCACGTTTGTTTGTTTTACCATGTGCTTTTGTCTTCGTTCACGTCATGTCTCCGCCTCCTTTATGTTTATTGGTTCTTTGGTTTGCGTCATGTCTCTGTCCCCGATCTGTCATTGGTTCTTGTTTATTGATTGATGATTCGTCTCAGGTGTTTTGAGTTTTAGTTCGTTTACCCTTAATGTGTTTGTGTTTAAAAAAACCCTTTTGTTTCCTCTTCCTAGAGGAGTGTTAGTTTAGATTAAGAAGGAGTATTAGTTTAGATTAAGAAGGAGTATTAGTTTAGATTAAGAAGGAGTATGTGTGCTAAACCGATTGCTTTCTTGTGTTCTCTTGCTCGTAGTTCATGGTTCCCAGACCATAGAAAGTCGTTCGTAGTTCGTTATCCGTAGCTCGTTGTTCGTGGTTCCCAAACCACCTCCTTGCGTCGTGTGTTTGTTCCCTTTGTTTTGTTTTCTGCATATGGATGACTGCTTTGTGGATTACTACTGCTGGTTTGTTTCATGGACATTCTCATTTGGATTACTGTCTCATTTGTTAAGGATTATCACATTTTGGATTACTGCTTTTCATTCAAGGGATTATGGTTTGTTGTTTTTTTGTGTTCCTTTATTTTTGAATAACATGTTCCTAATAAACTGATGCTTCCCCTGCGCATGCATCCTGACTCCCCTTCCTCCAGTTTACATAATACATGTCATCATGCCCTAAACCTTGTACAAAGGTACTTTGTGATATACAAGAATTGATTAAGAATTCTTATATAAGAATGCTCTTATATAAGAGCATTTGTTCAGATGCAGAATTGGACAAGTACATCAAAAGTTTTTATACTGTCTTTATATAAATATTGAACTAAAAATAAGAATAGCTACAAAAAATATGTTGGTGTGTACTGAATCAAGTGTCCACAGAAGTTTTTGTAAGAGCATCTTATAAAATTTACTAAAACACCAAGTTTAATTTCATGGACAATTTAATGAGTGGTGCTTATATCTGTTTTACAGGTTTCAAAAACTGAACATGCCCTGCCTGCAGGCGAAAATCTCCAAGAATTATAGTCTTATTCTGAAGTGCTTTGTCTCAGAGCTTGAACATGTAAAAGAGGTATCTACATGTGTTTAAGAGAGATTTGCTTAAGATGTTTAAGGACCCAGTTCAGAAGCAGAAGTGTGGATTAAATAAGGCTTTTGTTGTTAATATCTGTAGCACTACCAGTCCAACATAGAAGACCCTCCTCTAGGTAGAAACCTACCTCCAGTGGCTGGCAGGATTCTCTGGGTCAGGAATCTGTTCAGTAAAATACAGGAGCCCATCAGGAACATCGTAAGTTTACAAACCTATTATCCTTGAAATGACAACAAACATTTAAGATGAAGTGGGAAATGTTTGTTGCTGTGATGGAATCAGCTAAAAGTGGAATAATTTAGTACAGCAAATATCCAGTTTTTAACGTATGAAGTAAATCTAGCTAAATTCTACCTTGAAATATAGTCTTGGTCTTATGCCAAGTGTGTACCCTATATTACAACTATTACAAAACCTTGTTAGATAAGGTTTCTTAGGTTGTCTGTGACTCAAGGACACTGGAAGTAGGGGTGCTGAGGGTGCTGCAGCATAATAATAATATACAGAAAATTAAAGAAATAAAAAAAACTTTAACATTGAGTATTTTGAGTAGTTTTTGAGTTTGTACATTGAAGATAGTATTTCTCTTATACCACAGTGATTTGCCAACAGTAAGAATATATATATATATATATATTTTTTTTTTTTTTAAATGAACAACACGACACACTTTTAATGTTATGCAATGTACATGAGACTCAAGTCTTCAGAACAGAGGAGTGTGCACTTTCTAGTTACTCGGTAGCATGACCATTTTTAATTTTTTTTTAATCTCATCGACTTCAAGACAGAGATCCTGGTGAGGAAATGACTTTATTTAGCTGCTGTAATATAATATAAATGTTAAATAAACATCTTCTGACTGAAACCTTCACCTCCTTCATCATATCAATGATTATATACTTTTCTTTGTTAAACGTTTTTTTTTTAATGTTTTTATTATTAGGATTATGTGATGTGAATGAAATGTTACTAGGAGTGATAACATTAGAATAAGTGCATTAATATAAACGGGATTTATGTTACAGTCAACTATTCGCAGAGCCAAGCTGTTATACAAAAATTAATAAGTTCTGATCTGAGAATTCGGCCTGTGTTGTGGTATAAATCATTGTACAACACACATTCTTTTGACTATTATTCGGTTATGACGTCTTTGTGCACTTTGCGCACTTTCTAGCACCCAATGTAAAACACCTTCCCTGCTGGGACAAAAAGTTTTTTCCAATTTACTACAATTTATCTTTTTTTCTTACTACATGTAATGAATCCATATGATGGACAGAAAAACTCTGACATCTTGTACACCCCTGAGGGAAAGGAAGTTGTGCAGATGTACAACAGAACTGCTGCTGTGTTTGTGGAGTTTGAGATACTTTACCATAAGGCTTGGATGAAGGAGGTTTTAGAACTGAAGGATACTAAGTCTCTTTACAGTCCCTCTTAATTTGTAAAGCCCTGCAGGTGGCCCATCCTAAAATGGAAGAATTGTTTGTAAACGTGGAACCTAAAATACACAAGATCATCAGAGAAACCAAATTGATGCAGAAAATGGGACTGGAGGTTTCTGAGCAGGCTCTGTATTTCACCTCAGAAGCAACACAGTTAAATACAGCACGATTGCATTTATAGTCGATTGTAAGGCTACACCTGAGAAAATCCCTGAGTTTTATAGTCTGATGATGCCAAAAATAAAAAACAAAAAGGTATATGTTATGTCATATGTTGTGTTGTCTTATGTTATGTTACGTTACGTTAGAGTGGGTATAGAAAAGAATCACCCCCCTTTAAAATAAAATTTTGTTGCTTTTTAGCCTGAAATGAAGACGGACACAGTTTTTGTTTTATCCAGCTGTATTTACTCAGTGCAACTTATAACATCCAAGTGAAAGATATAACACCAACATGTCAGAAAAAAAACAGAATCACTGAGTTGGAAAAGGATCCCCCCCCCCCCCTTCCTAAAAATGACTTGTAAACTCAATAAGGTGTAGCTAATCATGTTCTCAATGGCACACAAAGCCATTTGACTTTCAACTGTGATCAGCTGTGGTCATTTTGATTAGCTCAGCATGAAAAGAGCTTTCCTGGAGCATTGTAGTGCAACTGAAGCAAACAATCAACTATGGGTGGAAAGGTACTATCAAAAGATCTCCGGGATAAAGTTCTGGACAGGCACAAGTCAGGAGATGGATACAAAAAAAATTCAAAGGCTTTAACAATGCCTAGAAGCACAGTGAAGTCTATTATTAAGAAGTGGAATGTATTTGGTACAACACAGACCCTCTCTGGATCAGGACGTCACTTCAAACTGGATGAAAGAGCCAGGAGGAAACTGATCAGAGAGGCTACCAAGAGGCCTACAGCAACTCTGAAGCAGTTGCAGGAATTTATGACAAAGAGTGGTCATTGTGTGCATGTGACAACAATATCACAAATTCTCCATGAATGTGGCTTGTATGGGAGTGTTGCAAGAAAAAAGCCACTCCTCAAGAAAGGCCACTTGAAAGAACTTTGAAGATTCTGATGCCACATGGAAAAAGGTGTTATGGTCAGATGCGACTAAAATTGAATTATTTGGCCTCAACACCAAACGATATGTCTGGTGGAAATCCAATACAGCTCACCATCCAAATACCACCATTCCTACAGTAAAGCATGGAGGTGGTAATATCCTGTTATGGGGGTGTTTCTCTGCAGCAGGGATTGGAGCACTTGTCAGGATAGAAGGAAAAATGGATGTCAAATTCTTGAGGAAAATCTGCTGTCCTCTGCAAGAAAGTTGTCAATGGGAAGAAGGTTTACCTTCCAACATGACAATGACCCAAAGCACACAGCAAAACTGACCACACAGTGGTTGAAGGAGTAAAAGGTGAATGTCCTTGCATGGCCTAGTCAGAGCCCAGACTTAAACCCAATTGAAAATCTGTGGAATGACTTGAAGACTGTAGTCCACCAACGTCACAATCAAATTTAACTGAACTTTAGCAGTTCTGCAAAGAAGAGTGGGCAAATATTGCAAGTCTAGATTTACAAAGTTAGTAGAGACATATCCCAACAGACTAAAGGCTGTAATTAAAAAATTAAGGCAAATTGAAGCAAGGGGGTGATTCTTTTTCCAACTCCAATTTTATTTTTTTCTGACATGTTGGTGTTATATCTTTCACTTGGATGTTATAAGTTGCACTGAGTAAATACAGCTGGATGAAACAAAAACTGTGTCTGTCTTCATTTCAGGCTGAAAAGCAACAAAATGTGATTATTTTAAAGGGGGGTGATTCTTTTCTATACCCACTGTATATTATATTACATTATACCACAGCATTGTTGATTATTTTAATCTGATTGTCAGATGATCTGTCTGTTGATTAATTTTCCGTAACAGCATGGCTCATTCACAGGGACTTGCATGTCAGACACTCCATCTACAACTAACAAAAAGGAACCGATCCGGATTATACAATCCACTATTAATGATTAAATTTTAGTTTGCGGCTAACAAAAAGGGGTCCATTATTAATGCATAACAATTTTTAAACACTATTAAAATTATTGTGTTTCGTGTACTCACATGCCATACATCATTTGAAAGTAGATTATGTTTAGCCCAACACTTCCGCATTTGCAAGTTAAAACCAACAATTTCTCCCCTAAGCTCTATTTTTTCTATTAGGTTTTGTCTTGTAGTTTCAGAAATCATAAATGTGATGTGGAAAACTGCATATACACTAAATTACCAATAGTATGTGGACACCTGACCATTAGATCTACTAACCCCATTTCCATAAAAGTTGGGATTTTTTCTAAAATGCAATAAAAGCAAAAATCTGTTATTTGTCAAGTCTCTTGAAACTTTAATTAACTGACAAAAGTACAAGGAAAAGATATTCAATGTTTGTATAAACAAATTTACAATTTGATGCCTTCAACACGCTCAAAAAAAGTTGGGACAGAGGCATGTTTACCCCTGTGCTACATCACCCTTCCTTTTAATTACACTTTCTAATCATTTGGGACCTGAGGATACTAATTGTTGCAGTTTTGTAAGTGGAATTTTTGCCCATTCTTGCTTAGTACAAGACTTCATCTGCTCAACAGTCGTTGGTTGCCATTGTCTGATTCTCCTCTTCATGATACACCATAGGAGACAGATCTGAACTGCTGGCAGGCCAGTCAAGTACACACACTCTGTATCTACGAAGTCACTCTGTATCTACGAAGTCACTCTGTTGTAGCACATGCAGAATGAGGCCTGGCATTGTCCTGCTGAAACTATATGAACTTGTTGGACATCCCAGTCCAAAACCTTGGAGTTGGTGGAGGAGGGATTGGTCACTATTCTAGCTAAAACAGTAGTGCGCTCTGAACAATAACTACTGCACCATGCACAGGGTTTTTTCAGCCTCAACCTAATTTTTATATTGAATATGCCATTAATACCTCAAAAAAAGATTTACTTTGGACCAAGTTTGGAAGAAATTAATTGATACATTGAACAAAAACAGCCCGATATTTAATCAGACATGGAAAGGAGCACAGACTCTTATGAAGAAAATGCTTTTCTTAAGGGAGTGGAGATCACTGCTGAGAGGTAAATAATGTCCCCCCAAAAAGGTAATATTTTTTGTTTTGTAATGACCTCTAGTTTATAAAGCACATTATAATATAGATTACTTTACAAGACCAACAAATCACAAAAAATACAAGGTTTCCCAAAAGTCTCCATATATAGAGGACTATGTTTGCCAGCACCATGTCGGTTGTGCCTTCATCAGTGGATGTTTGTGGACGTCCACTTCTCGGTTGGTCCACAACATTTCCAGTCTTTTTTGAATTTGTTAATAAGTTTGACGACAGTGTCGTGTGTGATGTGTTTGCCATGTTTCCTGTTAAACTCTATCAGAACCTTGCGACAACTTCCTGATCCAGCCATGAGAATGATTTCAATATGTTCTTCTTTTGTCATTCTTAAGGGATATCTGGAAAAAATATAATATAAACTAAGTATGAAAGTTTTTAGAAGAAATTTTCCTAAAAAGTGTTCATTTCCACTGTGTGTGGAGACTTTTGGGACACCCTGTATAATTGAAAAGCATCTTCTCAAGATGTCTCAACTGTGCTCTTTTCTATGCTTGATTCGAAATTGGGCTGTTCATGGTCACGGTCACGATGAATTTCTAGGAGTCTGCGCTTCTTTACAAATATTGCACCTCCTATACGTATCATGTTAATGAGCAGGGTAGGCAGTTTGTCTGCTTTCTTGCATCCATTTGTTGATCTAATTGAATTGGAACAGTTTATTGGCTAACTACTTAGTGTCTTGAGTAAGAAAATGTTAGGCTAACAAACATTAAGTTGCTAGCTTGTTACTAACTGCTAGGAAAGCAGCAGCCTGTTGCCTTTAAAGATAATCACCGCTCAAATAACCTACAGTTCTTTTCAGAACTACAGCAACCTGATTTCAATCCTTTCACTATGCTAACTAGCCTAATGGTCAGGAATGTTTTCTGGAGACTCTAAAACCTGTGTTCCTGTTTTCTGGAGTCATGAAGAACCCCAGCCTCAGCAAGATGGATGAAATTTTGCAGTGTGTGACATATGAAGAGAAAATTGCTGACATCAAGGCAATCATCGTTTTTAGCTTTATTGAGTTGTCAACAGGTGGGTGTACACTGTCAAACACAACGTTACAGAACAGTACTTTTCACTTTTAATAGTAAACATGATCAAACAAAATGGCTGCATTGAGATGTTGTTGTTTTTTATGTCTCATCTAATGAAGACGATATGATAGGATGACATTTATGATGTACATGCAACTATTGCACCTGTCTTCAATGTACCTTTCCAAATGAGCCATACAGATTTGTTGTTTCTTTTTTAATCTTTTTACATTTTTCTGTAGCTCCACTAAAAATAGGTCTGTCTGTGGAACCTAAAGCTTGGAAAAGGCTGTTTTGCAAATGCCTCAATGAATAATACAAGATGATGACTAACATGGAATTTCATTAGTGAGCTTCCATAAAATGCTAAAGGTCCATTACTGAACTGAATGATTTGCGATTTGCTATAGAGTCCCAATGCAATATCCATGTCTCATAAGTAAGTGACATGCCTATTGGACCCACTGAGGTGTGAAAGAGTCTTTCGACATTACATGTATACTGACATTTTCTTTCTTTCTTTTTAATCTACAGCCTTAGTTTAAATTAGTTACAGTTACATTTTTAATTATTTTCTAAACATTTTTAAATAATGAAAATAAAAAAATATAAACAGCTACATACACACATTATATATATATATATATATATATATATATATATATATATATATATATATATATATATATATTTTTTTTTTTTTTTTTTTTTTTTTTCAATCCAACATATTAACAGGTATTCAGACCCACGTATTTTGTCATGTTTGGTATACTAGAGCAGAGTTTTCTGACCACACACTTCAGATTAGTTCCAGGCCATGGGTTGCATATTATCGAAGAGCAAAAGACTGGCATTTAACATAACAGAACTCTATTGAATAAAACTGTAATGAGAAACAAGCTTTCTGGATTACTTGCACACTCGCGTGCACACGCCTCAATATCTCCACCTGCTTGCCTGGACATGTATTTATTGTATACTACCGGGACATCACAACACAGAGATCATCTGCTAGTGCAACTCAGTGTTTATGGAATCTTTTTAACACACAAGCTCAAGTGTGTAATAGTAAAAAGTAAATAAAAAGTAAACTAAAACTAGAATGCATGTCTTTTTCACATGTAAAGGTATGTAGAGATGCCATGTTACTTTTCTTTTGTAATACCAATTCCAAAACCTTGAGTAACAGTGGATACTGATACCCGTTCTTGAAAAACTAGTGTGACGAGGAGGAGGAGGGAGGGGCCAGGCTGTGAGGACGCACATTACGTTTACGCTCAGCCGGTTCCCGCCTCCTCAAATCAACCATAACAAAAGTCTCTTTATATCTTATTTCCAGATCCAAAACTAAATTTTCCAAATTCCAGGCTCCATTTGTTACAGGATCCGATATCCAATATGTATCCTCAGATATCTGATCAACCTTTTTTTTTTTGGCTGGTATCGTCCCAATATCAATACTGGATATCGGACAGATGTTCTTAATTTTCAAATAATTGTGTTCTCTTCAGTAGGATATTACTTGATATAGAGCATTCAAATGCATCATGTCCCATAGTTTTTTATTTTTACCTTTAAAGAAAAATAACAACTGGGGGGAAAAAATCCTGATTTACGTCGACACATCTGATGCATGTAAGGGTTAAATATTTTAAATGTTTTTTTAGCCTAATAAACATCATTAAACAGTCACTGAGCAGGTTTTGTCATAGACTGCTGCAGTGTATATACAAACCTAACTTAGTTAGACTTAACTTTGGCACAAGAAAGCTTAGTATAGGATATCACCTAATACTCAAGAGCTCTTCATTTTTGTCCCCCTTTATAAGTGCTCTGTTAATTTCCTCTGTTACTCAGGGCCATGTGAGTAAAATGTGAGTGTGTGGTGTTTGGCCAAAAATATGTTACATCTTTCTATAGGGTGATCCAAACTTCAGCCGTGTTTATACTGAAGCCAGTCTGAGACTTTGTCAGTAGTGTGTTATGTATTCACCCTGTTGTTTAATGGTCTGTAACCCATCTCTCCCTCCAGCTGTTCTGCAGTCAGTGTACCTAGGATGGGCTGACAGTTGGGGTTAAACACTGAATAGGCGCTCAGCTCACCAGGCCTTCTCGCCACTGGATTCCGTAGACCTTCATAGAGCCAGTAAAACAGAGACAGGAGAAAGAAGGGCAGCCCAAAGTCCAGCTCAGAGAAGAGACCCAGCAACACAAGCCACAGTAACACTTTCAGCATGGTCAGATTAGTAACAGCCAAACGCTGCACACCGAGCCAGCGACCAACAGCACTGTCCAGCAACCAGTCTCTGTTTTCCTGGGGAAAGAATTCACTCATTACAGTAATCTGATGATAAAATAGAAAGCTAATTGGACCAAGAGATATGGACCGAGTCTCACATATCACCTTTTTTTTTTTTTAAAAAAAGTCTCACAATCACATATTTAAAAGTGCTTAGTGAGTAGTAATCAGGAGGACCTGCAATAGTGGCAGAAAGGGTTCGGTGCCACCTGATGTTAATTCATTTAATAAACCAACAGTGTTGCTGTGCTGTGTGTGTATTCATCTTAATGTACAGCTCCTTAACAGCTGAAGTTCTGTACAAGCCCACCTTTGGCAGCTTGTCCTTAGGATCAGGAGGGCAAAGCCTGATACATTTCTGCATAAAATACTGCATAAATTACTCACTCACAACCTCATACATTTTAAATTCCACTGAATATACCTGTACTAATGACATCTTTTTAATGACCAACTATTTTTTTTTTCTATTCGACAGATAAAAGCCAATATTAGACTGATTTGCTCACATTTCTAAATGCGTGAACGCACACATTGTCTATATCAGTGAAGGAGTAAGCGATCTGAGATCAGTTATGGTCTTTAAAACATATGGTCCTTTTTTTGCCAAGTATTTGCGAATATTTCCAACCTACTGTAGTAAGAGATTATAGTAATTAGATGACTGCACACCTTAAACAATGTTACTGAGTTTATTCATATGTAAAGGAAAGGGGTAAATGCTTGCCTTCTTTACAGTCATGTTTGACTCCGTGGACTTGGTCGCGTCATTCGGAGCTGTGTGTGTCTCAGAGCAACAACTTTCAGGTTGATTTTCGGTTTTCGTTGCTTGCTTCTCGACTTTCCTTCGGGCTCTGAACTCTGCTAACTTCTGCTCCATGTTCAAACATTTAAAAAGAAAAAAAAAAAAAAACAATTTACAAACTGTTTACAAAAAAATTCTACCAAAATTACCCACATCGACAAATTCCAGTGCGATAGTGAACAGTTCTGTTTTACATGTTGCACACGAACGTTTCTGATGGTCGCACCGATCAGCGCAACACCGGAAGTGTCGTGTGTTTTTGTTTATTTGTTGGGTGTAAAGATATCTTATTTTCCCACCCATATTGCGCCCCTGTACGCAGGTTGGCTAATAACACTCCGCGTTAAGTTCTGGGATTGGCTAGTGCCGTCACGCGTTGTGTTCTGGGATTTTGTAGTACGGGGTTGTAATAATATTAATACTCTGTAATAATACAAAAATAAAGAAAGAAAAGGACTAGGTTATTATTATTATTATTATTATTATTATTATTATTATTATTATTATTATTATTATTATTAAGTGATATTTCTTCTTATTAGTAGTAGTAACTTCAACTCAATAATACAAATAAAGAATTAATAGGCCTACTTGAGCTGATTACCATCACTACCACTGCCTTTTTATTCACGTGACAAATACAGTGATTTTATCACAGGTAAGGACGTTCTTAGACACAACACAAAGTCAGTCCCTCCACGATTTCATGACTTTTCAATCACAGAAATTAACACAAAATCGAGCAAACTATAAATAATATAAACTAAAATATTCATAGGAGCTTGCAATTTTTCAAAATTATCACCGATTTTCCACAGATTTTCATGTCATCACAACACTCATTCAGCCAAAGCCCACTTCAATTCACTTGCATGGAACATGAGCAGCTAAAAGGTCTCATTTCATCACTGTGAAAGACCGTGCCAAACAATTTCATGCAATTGCAATTTTGAAAATTCAAGTAGTTTCATGCAAAACAAAAAGCACAAAAAACTCCACAAGTTGCATCGCAAATTTTTTAAAAAGCAGAAGCAAAATCAAGAATTTTTGGCCACAGCAATCACAAAAACACTCTGTGAAATCCTGTACAGACTGAACAGTGAAACGTACACAATTTGCTAAAATTTTATTTACTTTAATTCAACTCACACAGAGCTGTGTATTTATGGTGATGTGCGTCCACCAGCCTTCAGGTGAAAGCTGAGGGTGGAGAGGTGTGTCCAGTTGTGTACTGGGATTCTGTGGGATTTATCAAGGGATTAAGAGTTATATTGTTCCAAATGCATCCATTCATCCATCCATTTTCCATGTCGCTTATCCTTCACAGGGTCACTGGGGAGCATGGAGCCTATCCTATGGAACTCGGGGCACAAGGTGAGGGACACCCTGGACGGGGTGCCAACGCATCACAGGGCACAATCATACACATATTCACTCACCCTTTCACAGACTATAGACAATTTGGACATGCCAATCAGCCTACAACGCATGTCTTTGGACTGGGGAAGGAAACCGGAGTACCTGGAGGAAACCCCCCACGGGGAGAACATGCAAACTCTGCACACAGGGCGGAGGCAGGATTTGAACCCCTAACCCCAATGGAGTGAGGCAAACGTGCTAACACTAACTGTATGGTTTAGGACAGACTCTACAACCTCATCTAAAACTTGTTCAGCTGCTAACACTGGCTGTAGATTAGGGGCATTCCAGCTTACCCACCAGTTTGAACTGTCCCTTAAGGTCAAAAGTTAGTCAATAATGCCCCTTTCCCACCTTAATTATTTGCTACTTTTCTTACATTTTATGATTCTTACCACTAGAGGGCACATGAACACAGTAGGCTAGAGAGCCACTGATCAATAAAAAGTCTTTAATAATCTCTAGAAAGCCTAATCTATATAAAGGCCTATGAATTATGGAAAGGTGATGATCTATGATCTATAGAAAGTCCTTATAATCTATAGAAAGCCCCATGATCTATAAAAAGTCTTATGGTCTATAGAAAATCCTGTGTATCCTGAATATAAACAGCCAAATGCACTTACAAATTGTATGTGCGACACCATCACTGACCCCTCGTAAAGTGGAAGAGCCACAGCTTGCCTTGAGTTGCCGTTGGTCAGCTAGAGCAGGTAGAGATGATTAAATTCAGCACCTGGGGTACCTTCACATCTGGGTGAAAATGTAATGTAGACAAATTAAAAACTAAACAATAACAAAATAATGAATGAAAAGCTGAAGGCAAGACTCACTGTAGCCCTGGATGCTAACATTTACTGGTGGCAAACCAAAGCTTTTTCTCATGATGAGGAGGAGGCTGTAGGATACAGTTGTAACTCAGCAGGCAAATGGCCAAATGGTTCTGGTCAACAGGGCAATGTAGACAATAACATATATATATATATATATGTGTGTGTGTGTGTGTGTGTGAATGATGTGGTATTTATACACAGCATTAAATGAAAGGGAGTGAGAAACAGGTGTGTAAAATTAGTAGGGAGTTGAATGTGAGCATGACAATGTCTGGACTGGAGATTTTAATAGATTTAGTAGAGCTCCTGGAGTGCTGGTGCATCCTGGAGGTACACCTTTTAAGCAATCAAGGACTAAATCCAATACCAGCTGAACTGCGCAATCTGGATGTGCATCACGATCAATGTTATTATACTCAGAGTTAGACCTGGGTTGGCCTGCTGCTCTGTTTTGCTATTTTCTTGTCAGGTCTTTAAGCCATTGTGACAGCTTTTCTGCATCCACTTTGCTGCCCTTGTGTTGAGCTTTAGGACTTTTCACTGACTCATCACTGCACTGGAGATGAGCTGAGAACACATAGAATATTAAGTGGATCTTTTCAACCCTGGTTCATTCCTGTGTAGGGAGAAAAAAGAGAATGAGATGGTAAGAGAGATAAGAATAGCAAAACAGGAAATATGATAATCAACAGAGGCATCCATCAACTGCAAGTGTCATTCCACTCAGTGTCAGTCCACCGTGGTCAAGACTATGAAGGAATTTGATGTGATACTGTTAAGACCTCAAGACTGTGTTCCACCCAGAAAGATCCCACTTCTGCCTAAAACTTCTCAAAAAATGGGCAGACACAGACATTTCATATGAACCTTGAAACATTAAATATCCGTGAAGTCTTGCCAATTTCTATCTTCATGTAACTTCTAAGCCTTATGTTCTGTGGTCACTATTCCTGTGTTTTTATCCTTGCCTTGTTCAATGACTACCCTTTGAATTTGCTCTTTGTCTGGTGTATTCATGGAACCTCTGTGTTTGACCTTTGCTCTCTCTTTTACACTGATTTTGGATATTGTTTTGGATTTTGTACTAAACCTCCTACACATGGATTCTCACATATCTCCCGAGTCCTGGCCATTACTGTACATTAGTAGGACATACACTGATCAAAGCTGTTTGAAAAGGAAACTGGTAGATCTATAAAATAAATGATAGAGAATCAACACTTAAGTGAACTGGTAGAAATAGAGCCAGATCCAAAAAAAAAGCTCATATTAACGTAATTAAATGCAAAATATGCTTTCCAATCAACAACAGAGCTCTGAAGTAAATACTGATTTTTTAAACTGATATTGCAGCAAAGGAGACATTACAGAGACAGAGCAGACACATGATATTTGATTTTTTCCCCTATGATTTATTTGATGCAATATTGGCTCATGTCTGGTAACTGAGGGAAAACAAAGCACATCAATTAGACTGATTTTTTTTTTTCTTTTCTTTAAAATTCAGTTCCATTTACAATAAAAGCCACAATCAGTTATTCAATATGATCAAATTTGGCAACCAGGAAGAACAACTTATAGTAAGTCCAACACATCCCATAAAACCTGTGAATAAGTGAATAAGTCACTATCAGAGATATGAGTGAATAATAAATTAATAAATATTAATAAATACTCAAAGTGTATGTAAAATAACAAAATAGTTTTTAACCAGTGAGCTGTACATTCAGCATCTTCTGGTTCACAAATAATCAGAACATAAAATAAAATTCAAACAAGCACAAGAACAGGAGCCATTTTGGCATGAATTCAATGTTTTAAAGTACTAGTCACTATTTCATCCTCTCAGTATTTTTTTTATGTATCCATTTCCCCCAACACTCTCCTAATCAGAATAAACTAAAAGAGAACAATCTCTCTCTCTCTCTCTCTCTCTCTCTCTCTCTCTCTCTCTCTCTCTCTCTCTCTCTCTCTCTCTCTCTCTGTGTGTGTGTGTGTGTGTGTGTGTGTGTGTGTGTGTGTGTGTGTGTAGTACAGTTATACCTAAAGAACAAGCCTGTACACTACTGGGTTATGTCTCAAATCACACACTATGCACTATATTTTTACAGTGTGTACTTGCTCCAATATCTGGATGTTTGTGGAAAAAGTAATGCCTCAAATCACATATTTTGCGCTAAAAATAAATGAAAGATCTCTCTCTGCTACCTCACATTACTGACTCACAAGAACAGCCTCCACAGCAACAATCACACATAGATGTCTATCCTAAACATTGTTCTCCTGGGGGATGTAGCAGAGCGTAAGCCATTTTTAACATTTCATCCCACAGCAGCCTCTGATGGCTTCGCCTCCTTAATTCAATTCAGTTCAATTTTTATTTATATAGTTCTTTTTACAATGGACATTGTCATCAAGCAGCTATAAAGAAATCAGGATATGGATTGAGATTTATATCCATAAATCTATAAAGCCTTTTCCTGTGTTTAGAGTAAGCCATGACTGCCTTCATTTCTCTGTGGTCCTCTCGCATCGTCTGGTGTAGAATAGTGCACTATATCTTACTGAGTTTCCCAGTGTGAACATTCTACTCAGTGTGTGATTTGAGAAACAGCTCCAAGAGCAGTTAAAACGTTTCTGTCCATTTGAGGAGGGTAGAAACTGGTGGACATGTCTTTAAGTCCATATAAGTATTTAAAGTCACTCTTCAAACATTTCTTAGTATACACATGGTCATCAGATTGGTTTTATGATCGCACTCAGAAACCCTGTCAGTTTAGCTCATATTAACTAGTTGAAATCTGTGAAAATACAGTTGGATATATGGATACCAATTGATTCCTCCTGACTACTTGAACATTTTCATATTTGTGGTGAACTCAGAGCTGCACATGTTTTCACATATGAACTTAAAGAACTTATATGCAAACAGTCACTATTGGTTGATTCGGCAGAAGTATCCATGAAAATCAAGCCCTACAATATAGCACATCCCAGTAATGAAGATGAGCGTTAAGAAAGTTTAGAGAAGAAATGTGAGATATTGCTATCTTGCTAGTTTGAGCTGAATCAGTGTATGATTCATATGGTGTGTTAGTTGTACGAGATGAAACTATGTAATTGTAACAAATTGTTGAAAATACCTTTGCCACACTAATCAATACGTGTGTCAGACACAGACAGAATTAGTGGAGAAAATAACAGGTAAATAACAGAGACATAAAATCAGTTCATGGCCAAAAGGACTAAAGAAAAAAGTGTATGATCAGAACTACATAACAAGGAAAAACAAGGGAAGGGTCATAAAAGGATTTCTGGAAAACTCACCAAATGAAAAGTATAGAACGAGCAAAACAAGACTTAGCACTGAATGAAACAGAGTGGTGTATGTATACAAGTGTGAATGAGGCTGGAATGAGCCACGGGTGAGATGAATCAGATGGAAAAGGAAGCTTGAACAAATGGAATGAGTAAGTGGTGTGGGTGTTGGCAGAGGATTTGGTGTTCCCAGATCAGTGAGGATATGACAAAGTGTGTATTGATTTCAATGTATTACTTCAATAAAGTTTAAGCACCAGTTATAAACTTTTCATTGGCTTACGGCTTAAAACATTATTATGCATCGTAAATACACTGCAGTGATTTGCATAAATAATCACTCCCCTTGAACTTTCCCACATTTTGTAGTGTTACGAACTGAAACGTTCATGTGACAGTTTAATTGCACACAGTGGACTCAATTGAACTAATTATGTGACGTCTTATGGCTATTGTTTGCATCAGAAAAGGGGTGGTGTGGCTTAATTTTAAAGACCACATTCGCTGATACTGCTCTTTGCAAGTCAGCTTCCCTTGCGCACTCTATTAAAGATAATGTTTAAACTCCGTAACCTGAACTTTGAGAACTAGAAAGGATGTGTTACACAGGTTGTAACACTGCAAAATGTTGAAAAGTTCAAAGGGGGTGAATATTTATCCAAGGCCACTGTTATGTAGGTAACAACAGATAAATTGAGCCTAATCATATTAAAAGGTACTAGTTAATAAAAGGACAATAAAGATAATATAGTAAAGAAAGAAAAAGAAAGAAATGTATAATGCATAAGAGACTGCCAGTGACACACAGTCACGCGTCTGAGAGCCCTATCACGACTGATTTAGGTTTATCAGCCAATAGCCTTTTATTCATAAAAACTCAATGGTAGGCTTGCACTTTGTAGACTATAGACCTATACTAGCCTTGTATTTTGATATTTTCAATATTAAGCATTTTGTACTTTGTAGATGCCAAATAATTGTAGTGGATGTTACTGCCTGGAAACAGGTAAGTGACATGTAGAGATGATTGCATTTTCTCATGTTTTAGGTGGGAAGATTAGCTTGGGGGAGCTAGTTTAAAATGCCAATAATTGATATATTACAGGTTAATTAGTGTTAATTTACCACTCTAAGTTAAAGGGGGTTAAAACCTTACAGCCATAAATTAAGTACAAATCAAATGTATCAGTATGACAGGCTAAGCACCAGCATTATTATGCACCATAATGTAACAGCACCTAAACCAGCCATAAATGTAAAAAAAAAAAAAAAAAAAAAAAAAAAAAAAGTAAACCAAGTTTCTTTCTTTTTTTTCTTTTTCTTTTTTTTTCCTTCAAACTTTGGGCCACATCTCCACCTGGAGTGACACCAAACTACGAAAGAAAGTGATATTCCACTTCTACTTCCTTATGGTCCGGACCAGCAGGCCGATTTCCTTCTGGAAACAGTGGGGTTTTCCTGTTTGCTAATTTCCGAGTACTAAAAGCCATCATCACCTCATGTGTAGCCTGAAAAAAAGGCTCCCACTATGACAGGCTCATCTACTTTTCCTCTCTCATCCTGCTGAGGAGCAGAAATACAAAGCAGGAAGCACATTTCACAAGCTATGGGAGAACTTCTACATATTCAGCAACCTGCAGCAGGAATGAAGTGGGCTACTGGTGCTTGGATAGGGACTCCACTAGTTCAGAGGTAAACCGGCCTGGTGGTCCTCCACTTCATCACAGAACCATGGTTACATATGTAACCTACTGTTTCTATGGCTGCTGTTACAATTTTTAGCTGTACTGCCTCCTTTTGTTCATGGTTATAGATTAATGTTGTATAATGTCAAAAAAGAAAGTCTGTCTGAGATACTAAACTACCTGACACAGGTTGAGGCAAGTGTCTGATGGTATAGGTGTGCAATTTGCACAATACTAAACTGAATAAAAAAACAATGACCAGAATTATGTTCTCAGCATGAACAGAAATATGTAAATAAACTGATTTAATTGTTCCTTATAACAAATTGCCAGGAACAAAGAAAGAACCTGGAAATAATGCAGTTATTATTTAATCTGACATGCAGCTGAACTTATTCAATTAATTCAGCCAGTACCAAAATAGAATCATTTTAAATCAAGTTAAATTAATAGAGCAATTAAAGCTGTAGTTTTGGGGGGATTTGGACATCTTTCTGGTAGAAACATATTACTGAAAACAACTTGCATACAAACATTTTGTTGACATGCATATGTAAGTAGACCCAAAGGTTCTGACGTGATGACATATGAGTGCAAAATTTTGAGTCAGCCCTCACTTTGAATTACTTTTAGGTTTCCCAGGCCACTCACAGCAATGAATCACAACAATACTGTAATAATAATAAGTCATTAAGGTTACATTTAAAGTTACCTTAACAGAGAAGTTACATACTGAAGCTTTAAAATAGAACGAGTGAATGAATGAAGTCAGTAAACATTTAAAAATATTCTTTACCAGTGTCTTTGTAATTTGTGTCTGCTTAAGCATTTAACCTTAAACCTGTCTATATTAGTGTACAGATTTATAGTCCTTTCTCAGATACTAGTACTCAATGAGAGAAACAACATGGACAACAACACTCAAAATAGTTTCGTGGCCAACACATTCACATACTGACTCAATAAAGCAGAAGCCTCAAATTGATTAATTTGCCAAAAATGGGGGTATTTACTTCCACTGCACCCTTAATACAGATTCAATATATTGGGTATATATGAATAAGAGTGTGATATAAATATAAATGCATGTGATGAATGACAGCTTGCTGACTAATATGCTAATATGCAAAAATCTGATTTAACGTAAAAAAAATATATTACAAAAAAAAGCAAAAACATGTAAACTTTCTTTACCATCATTCGTCTTGAGGGCATGAATTAGTCAGCAGCATTCAACAATTCATGGAAACTTCCATATCAAATACTGATCACTGATATGAGAGAATGAGATTTAATTAAAAAACAACAACAACAACAACAACAACAAAAAACATTTTAACATAATATATTTTGAGTGCATGAATTAGGCTGTGTTCACAGTGTGAACTCGGCCTTAGTCAGCAATAAAGAATGTAGGGACGTCATGACTAGGCATGGGCGGATATGTTTTTGTTTAATAGTTCCCTTGCATTTTGTCATGGTTTATAGTTATATCATAACATTGTATTATAATGATAGATTTTTCAGTACTGCCCTCACCAAGAAGGAGATATATATATATATATATATATAGTATCTTAGGAAACAGTTGTCCCAGCCTTCATTCCTGCCTACTTAGGCAGTCTCCTCCCGACTGGAACACAGGGATAGCGGCAATATTTTAAAGCATACACGATTATAATATTGTGCTTGTTAAATATTGCAATAAGTCATACAACCAATTGGTTATATGTGTGAAACACTTCTGCATATGTATGAGCCAGTTATTTAACTTCCAATCAACTGTCAGCCAGTTGAAGAAGGCGCTATTTTACACTCTTTGTTTCCAAAGTTGCCAGATATTTAAAGATTAAAGAGAAAATTTAAAGATTCATCCAATAAGCATTAAGGGTTTCATTAACAATGGACGTAAACATAACAACAAAGTCTGAGAGATGCAGTACTGCAAAACATGACTTAAAACTAGTTTAAAGCTGAAATGCTTTTTTAAATGCTATAATCCAATGTTAGATGATAGCTACCATTCATAGTATATAGTCACCACAGTGCCACTTACTAAGTTACTCCAGCTAGCTAGCTAGGTAACATTACCAGATTGCTAAGTGTTTCCTCGTACCACTTTTCAAAGATGAAGAGAGAACTTTACATAATGCTCACTTTTATAGCTTCATGTCTCTGACATGGATATGATCATGTAATTGAAATCAATACCAAATTTAGTTTAGGACAACTGAAGAGAACATGTTAATGGCTGCTATAGCAACATCGCTTTAGCCTGGAAGTAAACCAACTGACCTCTTTTTTGGGGGGAAATACAAAGTAACCACCCTGTGCACAGTTATCGGCACATACCTGGTCATGAATGCCCTTAGAAATTTAAGCTTATATGTATATAAGTCTTTATTTTCCCATTTCATGGTTATCTTTCTCTTTGTTTTTTTGTTAAAGGCGACAGAGGGCTCAGCACGCGTGTTTGCACCAAACATGCTTAATCAGAAGCATGTCAATATCTCTATTAAAAACTCCATAGCTTGATGATGGTGTTGTGCAGATCATAAGGGCTGGGTGAGGAAATTTATTTCAGAGTATAAAGCAGCACCATAGACATTAGTTGAATATTATTCAAGTGTCTCTTTGTACCTGTATGTCCATTAGACTACATCAGAAATGGTAAGACCTTGAGGAAGAGGAGCATTGCACATAATGCAAATGAAAACAAAATCTTGTTTCACATCATTGCCATCCTTGTATATGTTTGTCTGCAGGGTTTTTTTTTTATGTCCGTGAGCATGAATCCATAAAGCCGCGTCCTTCTGTTTGCAATTCAACTGCAACATTAACCGTGTGAGTGTCAACAACATTTCCCTTGGAAATACAAACAGGATTCATTTGAGGTGCAAAAAATGCATTGTGTAATATACTATACTATAATATAATATAAAATCTGAATATATTCTCTTTTTATTTAGTATGTAGAGTTTGTAAAAGGATAAATAGAGCATTGTTTCAAATTTCAAGATGATTCATGTAAAAGGTTACCTCACTCACTTGATTCTCAGCTGTCCAACAAAACAAGTGCCCTTTTACAGATGTTACATTCTTTACCATGTCCATAAGCTTAACTGTTTTAGCTGTAGACACACGCTGCAGATGAGGTCAGTAAGATTTCTCACCCTGTATGTCTTCGAAAGCACAAACCAAGCTTTTATGCTTATCCGTCCATGGCAAACTTTAATTAATCTTAAAGTTGAATCTACGAGGGGCAGCCACTCTGAGGGTTGTTGTTTTTTTTTGCAATGTTATTTTTGTAATGAATTTGAAGGTATTCAGTCATTGAAATGTAATGAGTCAAAGCAACTCAAGTTGTATTATAATCTTGAAGACATTTCTCCACTCAACTGAGGAGCTTTGTCAATTCTAGTACTCCAATATTATTTATATAAAACACATAGTATTCTTCTACACTGATTCATGCGCATTCTGTGTTTTTACACCTATGAGACTTTTTACACAACAGACAAATAGTGCCATTAAAGGCAATGTCTGTTGAAAGTTTTAAATCATACAATTGAACTGAATTCCATTTATTTATTTATTTTAAATAAATACTCTGATGCATCTGAGCTGATGCAGGGTCCTGTGGATTGAGACACTTACCATGATCAACGTGGAGATCAACTTTCATTTGCTAGCAACTTCACTAAACAGGATAAGGACACTTACATGTACATATGCAGTGTTTATTTCCTTTGAATTGATCCCTGGTGTGAACAGAAATCATTTGTTGGATGTGATCCCAGGCCACTTCCCAGTAAACACTAGTGCAGTGTGATTGCAGTTTTAACATGAATCTAGGAGGTGACCTATGGCCCTACAAAAATAACAGTGCAACACCCTTTACAATATTGTTTGAATATAGTATAAGTATGGTATTATATTAATATTCAATAATATATATACAGTACTGTGCAAAAGTTTTAGGCACATGCAAAGAAATACTATAGAGCAAAGATGCCTTCAAAATAATGAAATTAAATGTAAATGTAAATACTGTAAAGAGCAGTAAACAGTAGCAAATGAAACAAAGTCAATATTTGGGGTGACAAGAAAAGAAAAAGAAAAATAGTAGTCTCTGGTACAATGTGTGCAGTTTTATAAGGAAATTAGCTGGTAAGTTTTATTGAGCATCTTGCAGAACCAGCCACAGTTCTTCTGGAGACTTTTGCCGCAAAACCCAGCAGCCTTCATTGTTTTTTTGTCTGAAAAGTGATCTCTTATGTAATATGCTTCCTTTAATGACATACAAACATTTTTCTGTAATATTTAATTTTGTGCTAGAAAACTAATGTTTGGGAATCTAAAAGGGTTTTGTACTGACTTGATCATGTAGAAGTCATAAGATAAAAAATATATACCAAAGTTTGTACTAAAAAATAGGGTGCCTAAAACTTTTGCACAGTACTGTGTGTATATATATATATATATATATATATATATATATATATATATATATATATATATATATATATATATATATATATATATGCCTTTCCTACATTATCGGAATTTAACATGAAGCCTCCCCTCAAGTGGCAAGTAGGATCTCCAGAAACCATTTTTATACCTGATTTTCCGATTGGTTACTGATGTTTAACATTTCATCAGGCTAGGGAAAATGACACTTTGGTCTATTTTTTTTTTTTTTTTCCAAAAACAACATACTTTAGTAGTCAGAAAACCGGCCATAAATATCATCTCTAACCACTTTTTCATTACTTTTAAATAATAGGAAGAAATGTTACAATTTTTTCAGGATAGCTGACTAGCTAGCTATCAATAGCAGCGCACTTGAACACAAAGACTTTTTAATGACTTTGCATGTGGGAAATAATGCCATCAGACAAGTATGTAAAGGCAACCCATTCTTAATATTTGTTTAGACACTACTTAATGCAGTGCATTGTGTTAATGCACTGGATTTTCTCCCCTGTGCATTCAGACATAACTACAAAACAGCACACTTCCAAAGTAGTGCACTATGTAGAGAACAGAGTTTCACAGAAAACCAGACAGAGCACTTATAAATTGATGAAGCCTCTTGGATCAGTGGAGAAACATGTTCAAGATTACACGTGCACTTAGAGAGCTCAGGAATGTGTTTAAGAGTGATTAAGGGTGCTTGGGAGTGAACCTGTGTAAACAGGGTGTGTAATAGCAGCACGTGCAGGCGACAGGATGAGTAATCGTGCATTTCATAGTCGCGTCTGGGCTTCTGGTATATAAATCTCTATACTATCCGCCCTCTCCGAGACTGAGCTTTGGCGAAACGAAGCAGCTCGTTTGGCGGCCATTAGCCTGCGTCGAGCCTCCTGCCTCTGTCGGTCCTGCAGATCCAGAGATCGGTCACGTGTCAATCCAGTGCCGCGCCCTTTAGGCGGCCTTTTCGCCGTTGGAGGAGGCCACTTCCTCTCCTGGAAGAAGAATACAAGAGAAATGATCAAATGAAACACTTTTACATTCTTTGTTTGCATTGTGTTGAAAAAGAGGCAGGAGCTTTAATTGCATTGACACTGTGGATGCATCCCAAACCACGCAACTTACTATGTAGGCCACAAAAATGCATCAAATATCTCAACTTCAGAGTGGCAAAAAGATAAATTTTATTGATATTAATATTTCATTGTCTTCTCAGCCTCATTTCTGAAAGAAACTGATATTATTGATCGTTGCTGTATGTGGGGGAGTAGAATGGACTCGAGGCTTATTTTTATTATTTAACGCAAAATTTTCTTGGGTAATAAATTGAGATTTTCCATAAACATTTTTTTTCCCGATCTCTATGTAATTGTTTTCATAAAATATTACTGCGATTAGGTGGCTCAGTGGTTAAAAGGCTCTTGTGAAGGTGAAGAAAATTATTTCACGGTATATTTACTGTATATGTGACAAATAATGCACGTTTTTTCTTCATATCACACAGCTGTAAAGTAGATGTCCTTACAGACTAAAAACAACTGATGAAAATTAGCACATCTAGTTCAGTGGTTAAGATGTTGGATTATTGATCGGAAGGTCACGAGTTCAAATCCTGCCATTGCTGGTTCCTTGAGCAAGACGCTTAACCCTCAACTGCTCAGTTGTATAAATGTGATAAGTGTAAGTTGCTCTGGATAAGGGTTTCGGCCAAATGCCTTACACATTTAAAAAAAAAAAAAAAACATAATAAGATCATTAGTAACTATCTTGGTTTACAATATTACCCCAATGCTGTATTTTTGGTCTCAATGTCCTTTTTCAATTAATCTTAAAAGGAGCCCTTGGGACGCTGAAATCCAGCAATCTGTCAGCGTAAGTGTAGTTGAACAGAATTATGAGCTTTTATTACTCTCAGAACAGGCCCATTACGGAAGTTTATTATAAACCGTGAGGCCATTATTCTTCTTGGTGTAACAAATAATAATTGAAGAAAAGCTAAAACAATAAACAGATTAAGTCATTTAAAAAAAACAAAAACAAAACAATACTAGAATTAAGGGAATTGGAGAATGCGTCCTTAAAGTTGCAGGAGTGATTGTAATCTACTCTTTTATTCTTGTATGTAAAGAGATGATGAGCATAATGAATACATTCATTATACATCTATTAATGTTTCAAGCTTAAACAGATTGCTTTTATTTCTCTCCCACATTTTGTGGCCTTTTATAATTATGGAGTTACAGTCGCTATCATAATAAGAAAGCTGAGTTATCATTAAAGTTTCTAACTCTAAAATTGCTCACATCATGTGAGCAGCATGGTCTAATGAGAAACTAGTACAGCATCTGTAAAGCAACCATTAGCATTATAGTGGTTATTCTATGTAGAACAATGACTACGATGGCTACTGTTGATTTAGTATTAACAATAAAGTCTTTTACAGAATTCTCATTCAAAGCCATACACTATATAGCATTTAAGGAATAAAACATGAGAGGGCATGCTGTTAAAGAAGATTAATTAATGGTTATGTCATTTGGCTCATAATCAACACTTTCTGACCAATCAGAATTAGTTATCTGATACCTTTCATTTACATATTACACAAGCTATTCTTGGCTTCTACTAACACTATGATGCCAGGGAGCTGCTTATGTTTACAGAGAACACCAAATGTAAATGAATTAAGTCCCTGACTTGTGTATATTCTGCCAGACTCGGGATTCTGCCTGCTAACAATAAAAAGGCCAAATGTTTTTAGGCAATTTCCTTCAATGACTCACATGACAAAGGGTTGATCTGTTTGACTTGTGATTACGCATATGTGGTGGCATGTGCACATTGGATAATGCATATTCTTGACAATTATCCAACATTAAAATGTTCTTATATGAAATACACAGAGAAGTACATTTCTGAGAACAAGTTGTGGCAAGTTGAAATTACAGGAATGTCACGGGAAATACAAGACAGTTGGTTACTATGACATTCATTCATTCATTTTCAAAAGGAAGAAACCAGACAACCCAGAGGAAACCCATGTAAGCACACATGTGAAACAAAGCACAAAGGCGACAATGCTATCCACTGCACCACTGTGTCACCTGTCACTATGACAAGGAAGTAAAAATTATGTTGTCTGTTCACTCAAGATCTTCATATTAAAGTTAAAAGAGGGCCCATTTTGTCAATAGTTAAAACAAATTATGTTTTATTTGTGGATACTCCTGGTCCTGTGGACTACTTTGGAATTATGACCATTTGTATTTGGACAGTCTGCAGTCATACTATTTATTAATCACTGAAATGAGGACCAACACTATTACAGTCAGCATGGAAACTGAGGCTATTTTGTAAGGGGGTTGAGAAAGCATATAAATGATCTAAAGCACTGGCCTTCTCTTCTGGTTCCTCCACAGTCCTCCACTCATTTCTCTTGATCTTCTGCAACTCATCAAACTTAGCTGTGACGTCATCGACGGAGAGCTGCAGCAGATCCCAGAATCCAGCCAGATCCTGAGCCGTGGGTCGGGGCATTGCACTCGGGTCCTACACGAACACACAGCACAAAATCATCAGCTATAACCGTTTTCAGTTATCCTGGTCATTTTAAAGTGATAAGAAATAGTGAATTTGAGTGACACGAACGGTAATATTCTAAAAATAATAATAATAATAATAATAATAATAATAATAATAATAATAATAATAATAATAATAATAATAATAATAAAAGAAAATCTGTGATTATTTTTTACTGACGTTAATGTTGCTGACTTGTGGGGATGACCTGCAGTACAAAATCTTATATGGGAGAGTATATGTATGTGAGAAGCAGATGTGAATAATCTGTGAAATGGTTAGTAGTGGAACTGGTGGAATGCACGTGTAATGTGTGCAGAGTGCTTGGTATGAGTAAGGATGCTAGCAGCTAAGAATTGAATATCTTTGAGTCTGTTTGGCTTTTAACAGAAATGCCAGTGAAGTGTGAATTATAGAAATCTATATCTGTAAGTACGGGGTTATAAAAGCCAGAACTACGATTTTAATCTATCAAACTAAACAAGGATCCAAGTCAGGCAATATGGCAGCACTGATAGAATGTGATTTTGGTAAGTAGTGACCAGATAACTTATACATATATATATATATATATATATATATATATATATATATATATATATATATATATATATATATATATATATATATATATATATATATATATATATATATATATATATATAAAGTTTTGAGTTTTTATATAAAAAGTTGGAGTTTTTATACCAGTTATTATATTTATTCAATTATTATTAAATTATACCAATATTGAAAACATTTGTAGAGGGTTTATCAGCGATCTATGTAAACTAAAAATTCTTGAGTTCTAGAGAGCAAAAAGTGAAATTTCTGTTTTGTTGAGATTTAATTCTTTAGCTGAAGTCAATGAGCAACCATGATTTCAGATCATGATTTCAGATCAAAAAATAAAATGAGATAGGAGACAGTGTCCTAACAGTGGAGGACTAAGGACTTGGGGACCAACAACCTGTACTAGAGGGGCAGTGGAGGATTTATGATTACGGATGATTATGAGTGGTAACATTCAGAAAGATAAGAGGTATAACAAACATGAGCCAAGTACTTATAGAGGAAAAGTGAAGAACAGAATGTCATGATTTACTGTTTGATGTCATATGCTTAGTCTATGATTAAATTTTCATTACGATTAAGCCTAGGATTTGGAGTGACTTGAGACTCTTCACTCACTGCTTATATTGCATTACTGGCTTTTCAGCTCTGAAGGATGCATCTAGGGAGAGCCAACTAGTGTGCAAACGATAATTAGCAAGTAAAAGCAACCAAACAAATGAAAGCTAAAGACTAAAGCTCTGCTATTAGTAGAATTGCACAATTCTTTTATTTGAATATCAAACAAAACATACAAACAAATGTCTTTGGATGTCTTTCAATGTATATTGTTAAATTATTAAACACTTGTTTGTCATTATTGAGTGATGAACTAAGCTTGCTCTTACCAGGTTTTGCTCACAAAGCCAGTAAAACTGCTGAAATTTCTGAGACATGAGGAGTTGTGCACTTCCAACAGCACTCCGGATCTTTCCTAAAACTGAGGCACAGTTACAAGACACAGTGGGACAGAGGCCACTTTTAATGTTTTTGTCAAATCCTTCCCACAATGCAACACTGAAGTCTAAATCTTAAGTCTATACAGCACAATAAAACATTATGAATGTGGCTGTGTGTTTCTGGACTGTAGTGTGTGTGTGTGTGTGTGTGTGTGTGTGTGTGTGTGTGTGTGTGTGTGTGTTGACTTACTCTCTTCAGACAGCTCGTGCTCCTCAGCCTCGCGCTCCATCTCTTTACACCAGGCCTCCATGCGCTTGGTCTCGTTGTGCAGAAGTTGCATGTACCAGCTGCCATCAGCACGCACTGGTGACACCTGGCCTGTTTCGGCTTCTTCTGCTTCCTCGACCCAGGCTGCGGCACGTGGGCTCGGTGGCCCGCTTGGGGCTCGGTAATCATCTCGGTAGGTGAAGATGCCCTGTGTGCGCACGGTGCGTGTGGCGCTGTATTGCGCAGGAGAGCTTGGCTCTGAGTGCCTCTGAAACCCGCCAAACTGCACTACCTTATCCTCCACTGATCGGAACAGCTCATGCTCTACATCGGCCTGCACTGCTGCTGTCACGCTGTTCGAGCGCTTAAAACGCCCATGGCTGAGAAGAGACACACAAAGCACCCTTTAAAACATTAGGAACGGCTCGGCCAAAACTGCACAATGAAACTCTTTCCCCATTACCTGAAATGCAGTCAGTCAATGACATGTTTTGGGATCTTAAGTTTGCTTCTTTAGTTTGCCAACAAATACAGGAAGCTAATAGCTACCAGTTTAGCAATGTGTAAATTGCACGCCTAAATCATCATACCTTAATTGGCAAATCTGCTGTGCCATGCATGTGCTTGGTAATTTACGGGTGACTGGCATTCTTCAACATACACATGCAAGTACGAAGAAAATCAGCATTTCCAAAACTTTTGTTTTGGAAGACTTTTATTTCAGTTTGGTGTACGCAAACATTTACACACAACTTTACTAAAAGATTGATAAATGAGGCCCACTGTTAGGAAATGGGAAATAGGCATGCATCCCAAAGACTAGTCTAACATGAAAATAGAAAAAAAATGTAGCTGAGTCGATTTAATTTAATTTATAATTTAGTTTGCCCAAGTATACAACTGCTGTGAATGATCAGAAAACCCAAGTAGCAACAAAGATATCATCGAGATTGCTGCATAAACCCATTGTTACTGTGTATGTGTATGGAAGGCCAAAAGGGCATAAATGCCTCAAAATGTCTTAAGCGCCGTAAGGCCATGTAATATGCCTCTTCATAAAGCATGAAAATCATGGGCGTGTGTCATTTCTGCATGTGTAATTAAAGGACCATATTTATGAAAAGGAAAACAGTGTGTTTATAATCAATCAAGACATCCATATACAGTACTGTGCAAAAGTTTTAGACACCCTATTTCTTTTAGTACAAACTTTGTTATAGATTTTTTATTTGATGACTTCTACATTATCAAGTCAATACAAAAAACATTTTAGATTCCCAAAGATTAGTTTTCTAGCACAAAATTATATGTTACAGAAAAATGTTTGTATGTCATTAAAGAAAGCAGCATATTACGTAAGAGACACTTTTCAGACCAAAAACACAATGAAGGCTGCTGGGTTTTGCTGCAAAAATAAGAAGCAAGTGTGAAAGTCAAAGTCTCCAGAAGAACTGTGGCTGGTTCTGCAAGATGCTCAATAAAACTTACCAGCTCATTTCCTTATAAAACTGCACTAATTATACCGGAGACTACTATTTTTATTTTATTTTTTTGTCACACCAAATATTGACTTTGTTTCATTTATTACTGTTTATTTACTAATTTTTTTTTAAATGTAGAAACATTTAATTTCATTAATTTGAAGGCATCTTTGCTCTACAGCATTTCTTTGCATGTGCCTAAGACTTTTGCACAGTACTGTATGAATATTCAGCATGTACAAAGTCATAGTTGTGATGTAGTTAGTGTGTTTGCACTGACAGTAATGTTTTGTAAATGGCACAGTGCTCAGCTTCACACATGATGACGGTAGCATGTATTAACCCTACACTCTGCAAAATTTATAATTATGGTACAATAGTGGGGAACAACAATATTATTATTATTATTATTATTATTATTATTATTATTATTATTATTATTATTATTATTATTATTATTATTATTACTAGGGTGTCAGGGACACTGGCCTCACCGTTTCTCGCCCTCCACCTGGATGCCCACTGACTGATACTGTGGCAGTCCTTTACTCTCTGCTTCTGAGTCTGTGACTGCTTCCACCTAAATAAAGGATCAAGAGAGAAAAAAGAAAAGGAGGAGAGAAGCAATCAAAAAAGTAATGAAACATTCAAGGGCTCCTAAGTGATGTAACAGAAGAGCATTTCTTCTGATATCAGAACACTGCAAGTTTGAATTGCTTCAATGCCATAGTCATCCATGGATTGAAGTTCAATAGAGCATAGTAGGCCCTGCTCTCTGAATGGGAAGGATGGCATTACTCTGTGGCATTACTCTCTCTCCTGTTGATTAACAGATCATAATCATGGGTAAGGAAAAGACAGCACTGTTCTAGGCTTTGGCTGCTCTGTGATGTTGGATGAGCAGCAGTGCCTCCGCCAAAACATATGCAGCACAATCAGACAAAAAAGTCCTCAAAAAGGGATGAAACATTCAAACAGTTTTAGCTTTTCCCATTAGTGCCAGATGAGCTGGTCAAGGTAGGATAGAAATGTGTGGATGATAGATGATAGATGTGTGGCTGAACAATGTGTCCTGAGAGTCAGCGATCCTGAGAGAACGTGTGAAAAAATACACCATTAATCACACAAATTGTAAAAAATGAACAGAGGTATTGTGTGTTCAATCACCTGTGAAAGAGAGATATGATTAACCATTCAAAAGTGTAGCTATAATTCTTTTTTTTTTTCAGTTCAAAGCTACAGTATATATCTTATACTGCCATTACACTTCCTTATTTAGACTAAACTATAAGTTCCTCCAATCTTCACTTTTTTAACTGCTGAAGACAGTGACACATTTTTATATTATTACATAATTTACTAAAGCTAAATTGAATGCTATTAAATATTAATTAATGATTAAATATTAATCCTACATATATGAAGATTTAAGCTCTATCTTCCCTGCTAATCTAAGAGCCTAATTAGTGTGACATAGTGTAATAAAATACTGCACACCCCAGGAAGAAATAGCGGAACCTCCTACACAGTGTGTACTACATTGTATGTAGCTTGTGTATTTTGTAGTTGTGTATTGTCCTCTGTGTTATGTATTGTCCACAGGACACTGTGGTCCTGGAGATTGGATATTTAATCACACTGTATAAATGATTAGAGGTGTAATTTGTATACCTGTATTCCTATAGATGAACGCGGTGTTTTAAGGTATTCCTCTGCTTTCGACACGAGCACGGCCTTATCACAGGTCTGCACTGATGTATAGCTGCCTGTGGATACCAACCGTCTTCCCTCTGTGGCTAGCGTGAGCGCCTTGGCGCTGTCCAAGCTCTCTGTGGAGACATATTTCCCCCAGACATCCCTGCTGCGGGGCAAGCGGGGTAAACGGCCTTCATGATATGCATCCTGCATGGACTCTGTGCTGCTCTGAGCTGTGACTGAGATCAGCGGCTTTGTTATGCTGCGTGGAGGAACCGGAGGAGGTGTTTTCTTATAGCTCGGAGTGAACGTCACTGCTGGTTCTGGATATAACAAGAGGGAGTGGGACAAAACATGGGGCATATAATTGTAACACTGTCATAATGAGAAAAGGATTTCAGGATACAAAGCCACAATCAGAAGTACTAAATGTACAGTGTATACAGGATATTTTGATAGAGCAAATCAACATATAGCAACTTGTGCAACATACCTGATATAAAATACATATAAAAAATGATGACTATACAAACCAGTGTCCCAAACTAATGTGTTAGTGCACACATGAATGAATGATCAGGAGAAGTGATTTGGCCAAATGAAGAGTGCAAGTGAAAGCACATATTTGGTAATGCTTCTCTGGTTTTGCACTGGAGTATTAGATCAATGTATCTAATAAGTAATGTAATCTTAAATGCATCCCTTACTAAGACTGTACTACCAAACCAGGTAGCTATCCCTCCCTGACAGGAGTGATCGCAATCTGCATAATTCCACTTCCTCTTAATCTCCCGACTTTCTGGTACATAAACAGGCAAAGGACATTCATTCATTGAAAAGTCTTGCGAAATATCATGGATGTGTAGGTTCTGAGTTTCATTATTTTCTTGTTTGACCCTTTAGCCATTTTCTTGGTTGGTTTGCTCTTTGGATTGTCCTCTGCCCTATTTTCACTGTGGTTTCCTGGGTTCTGACTACTCCCTGATTACTCTCTCTCTCTCTCTCTGAAGTGTTAAAGCATACATCCCCTGGCCTTGGGAACTGATCTTAGATGTAGTTTCTCGGGGCTAGTTACTCAGAGGACATGTCTAGTTGCCTCATCAAATCTCAGAAGCAAAAGAGAAACTCTTTCCAATCTGCCACAGAAAAACCATGCTGGAAGCAGTCTTGAGCCCTCCAACAGAAACCACAAATGTGGACTCTGCATGGGTCTTCCTGAGAAATATGACCAATCACCAGGCAAATATAAAAGCTCCTTGATGCTACTATTTACCAGCTCTCCCAGACATTACTTCTACTGCCACTTACAGTAACTATGATGAGCTCCAACAAACCTATCTACAGGTTGAAAAGGAATCCCAGAAAGTATTTGTTCATCTTGTGTGTATCAGACTAAACACAAGCCTTCCATAGCGTAACAGCAGAAAGTGGATGGAATGAACCTACACTTGAAACTGCTTTTCATTGTGGCCTAAACAAAAATCTCCAATCTGAATTAGCTTGAAAAGATGAAAAGCTGTCTAGGAACAAGTTCATTCGCTGGATATCAGGAAATTATAAGGGCCAGAAGCCCTCAACCCAAGCAAAGCCCTTTTACAATACAGTAGCAGTAGTGCTAGAATGGAGACTTGTAGCTATGGTGATGGATCATGGCAAGTTATCAGAGAAAGAGAAAACTCATTTTTGCCAAGAAGGACTTTATCTATATTATAGAGAAAAGGGTAATTTCCATGCAACATGCTGTGTACACTCCCAAAGACAATCATAGGCTCAGGTGAGTGTACAGGTCACAAACTTGTTTGAATATCAAAAATTCACGTTTCCTCTCAGATTATCCTAGTATTCATGTCAAGTTCTGACTGTTTTCCCACACTCATTGACACTGGGACAGCTGGAAACTTCATGGATGAGAAAGTAGCCAAGTAATTATACATTCCCGCGGTTCCTCTGAACAGTTCACCGAATATTCATGCTCTGAATTGGAGCCCCATAGGAAACAGAATGGAATGGTAACTCACAGCACCATTCCAGTAACCATGCCTACAGGAATCTTGCACAGTGAAACCATCATGATCAACATCAAATCTCTTCCACATCTCTTTCCCCCACTGAACAAGCCAAGTAAAAACTCTGCTAACTACCAAAGACTTGTCTGAGGTCTAAAAAAATCAACGGTCTCCACAGACCATGGGACTGTGCCATAGACACCCTGTTTATCATTGTTGCTAACGGTCACTGAAACACAGCATACAGAGGAGTACAGGCAGGAGGCCCTAGTATCTGTTCTTCCACTTCCCTAGCAGCGACACGATTCTTCTTTGTAGAAAAATATGAACGTTAATCTTAACTTTGTCACAGTAAAGTATCGCTACAGCAGGGATTCAGCAGGGATTCAGAAGCAAAAAGTCTCAAGCAGACAAGAAACGGATGCTTTGGTGGGAGTTGCTAACATATAAAAGTGTTAGGGTTGTACTGGTGACTAGTTTGCATTTCCTTTTCCACAGACTGATTCATATATAGCTCCATGCCTACCTAAGACATGAATCACACAATGAAAGGGAGAGAGAGAGAGAGAGAGAGAGAGAGAGAGAGAGAGAGAGAGAGAGAGAGAGAATATGATTCATTGCACAGATTAAAATAGACTCAGAACTAAGATGCAGCTTGCCCATTGATAACTCATTCACCTACTTAGGATGGCTTATATACTTATCTGAAGCACAATTGTATGTTTCTGCAATGCAAAAATTTCTAAACATAAAATAGCACAGTCTTTACTTTGATAGTTATAATAATCAAGTAAATTAGTAAATTATCATAATAAAGTAAATTAGTTTTATAAAATACAACCTCAGTGTCATTTTTCCAGAGCAGGGGTATCAAACTCAAATTCTGCCCAGGCCACATCAGCATTTTTGCCATGGCTATAACCAAAGGGCAAAGTATGATGTGGTGTTTTTGGTATACTTTAATACGGGAAACAGACAGGAATTTACAGGTGCATCTCAATAAATTAGAATGTCGTGGAAAAGTTCATTTATTTCAGTAATTCAACTCAAATTGTGAAACTCGTGTATTAAATAAATTCAATGCAACAGACTGAAGTAGTTTAAGTCTTTGGTTCTTTTAATTGTGATGATTTTGGCTCACATTTAACAAAAACCCACCAATTCACTATCTCAACAAATTAGAATATGGTGACATGCCAATCAACTAATCAACTCAAAACACCTGCAAAGGTTTCCTGAGCCTTCAAAATGGTCTCTCAGTTTGGTTCACTAGGTAAGCCACAAACACTCATTGCCAAAGAAGCTGGCTGTTCACAGAGTGCTGTATCCAAGCATGTTAACAGAAAGTTGAGTGGAAGGAAAAAGTGTGGAAGAAAAAGATGCACAACCAACCGAGAGAACCGCAGCCTTATGAGGATTGTCAAGCAAAATCGATTCAAGAATTTGAGTGAACTTCACAAGGAATGGACTGAGGCTGGGGTCAAGGCATTAAGAGCTACCACACACAGACGTGTCAAGGAATTTGGCTACAGTTGTCGTATTCTTCTTGTTAAGCCACTCCAGAACCACAGACAACGTCAGAGGCATCTTACCTGGGCTAAGGAGAAGAAGAACTGGACTGTTGTCCAGTGGTCCAAAGTCCTCTTTTCAGATGAAAGCAAGTTTTGTATTTCATTTGGAAACCAAGGTCCTAGAGTCTGGAGGAAGGGTGGAGAAGCTCATAGCCCAAGTTGCTTGAAGTCCAGTGTTAAGTTTCCACAGTCTGTGATGATGCGGGGTGCAATGTCATCTGCTGGTGTTGGTCCATTGTGTTTTTTGAAAACCAAAGTCACTGCACCCGTTTACCAAGAAATTTTGGAGCACTTCATGCTTCCTTCTGCTGACCAGCTTTTTGAAGATGCTGATTTCATTTTCCAGCAGGATTTGGCACCTGCCCACACTGCTAAAAGCAGCAAAAGTTGGTTAAATGACCATGGTGTTGGTGTGCTTGACTGGCCAGCAAACTCACCACACCTGAACCCCATAGAGAATCTATGGGGTATTGTCAAGAGGAAAATGAGAAACAAGAGACCAAAAAATGCAGATGAGCTGAAGGCCACTGTCAAAGAAACCTGGGCTTCCATACCACCTCAGCAGTGCCACAAACTGATCACCTCCATGCCACGCCGAATTGAGGCAGTAATTAAAGCAAAATGAGCCCCTACCAAGTATTGAGTACATGTACAGTAAATGAACATCCTTTCCAGAAGGGCAACAATTCACTAAAAATGTTTTTTTTTTTTTATTGGTCTTATGAAGTATTCTAATTTGTTGAGATAGTGAATTGGTGGGTTTTTGTTAAATGTGAGCCAAAATCATCACAATTAAAAGAACCAAAGACTTAAACTACTTCAGTCTGTGTGCATTGAATTTATTTAATACACGAGTTTCACAATTTGAGTTGAATTACTGAAATAAATGAACGTTTCCATGACATTCTAATTTATTGAGATGCACCTGTATTATTATTATTATTAGTAGTAGTAGTAGTAGTAGCAGCAGCAGCAGTAGTATAGCAGTAGTAGTAATGGTATTTTATTTTATTTTTCTTGTGCTCCATATTAGTCTTAGTTGAGTGTCTTTATTTATACAGTATAAGCAATTTCACCACAAATTAGCCAATTATCCAACAGAATATTAAACAACTAACTGAATCAGGTTACATTAGCACCTTTTCTTGCGACTCTTAGCGTGACAGTGTCTACGAACACAACTGCAAGTGACATTACATGTTTTTAATGAATTCTAATAAAAAAAATTTTAAAACTGTGTGACAGTAGCATTTGGGAGACATCCGGAAAAATTGCTTAAAAATAGCTTTCCATTCTACATGGTGTCCCATATCATTAATAAAGTCCACCAAGTCCAGGATAATATGGTTAATTAAATTTGTATTTGTTCCCTATGCTTCATTACTGTTTTTAACACACCCTTATTTTCCTCCCTTCATGCCCCATCCTGATTTCTTCTGTTTTTGTGTATATCTCATACTAAATTGTTTCAGAAATTAAAACCAAATCTAAGATAAAACAAAATACAATTTTTAAATGATAGTTATTTATTGAAGTAAAAAAAAGTTATCCAATACCAACTGGGTCTGTGTGAAAATGTATTTACCCCCGTAGTTACTAATTCTATGAAACTGCATTCATAATGGGGTTCAGCTGGACTAGACGCAACCGGGCCTGAGTACTGCAAACCTTGTTCAATCAAGTCAACACTTAAATAGAACTTTTTCAACAGCATGAAGTTGGTTAAAAGGTCTTACCCAGTAACACACTATGCCAAAATTTTAAGAAATTCCAGAAATGATGAAGAAGAAGGTGATTGAAATACATCAGTCTGGGATGTATAAGGATTACAAAGCTATTTCAAAGGACCTGGGATGCCAAAGGACTGGAATGGAATAACTCAGCACAGTAGTGAACATTCCCAGAAGTGGCCGACCTTCCAAAATTCCTCCAAGAGCACAGCAACTACTCATCCAGCAAGTCACAAAAGAGCCAAGGACAACATCAAGGGACCTACAGGCCTCTCTTGCATCAATAAAAGTCACAGTTCATGACTCCACTATCAGAAAGACACTGGGCAAAAACCAAAAGGCTAAAACCACTGCTAACCCAGAAGAACATTAAGGCTCATCTGAATTTTGCCAAAACACACCTTGATGATCCTCAAACCTTTTGGGAGAATGGTCTGTGGATTGATGAGTCAAAATTGGAACCATTGGAAGACAGGGGTCCCGTTACATCCCGTTCCACAAAAAGAACATCATACCTACGGCCAAGCATGGTGGTGGCAGTGTGATGGTGTGGGGATGCTTTGCTGCTTCAGGGCCTGGGCAACTTGCAATAATTGAGGGAAACATGAATTCTGCTCTCTACCAGAAAATCCTAAAGGAGAATGTCCGGTCTTAAGTCTGTAAATTGAAACTGCGCAACTGGATTATGCAGCAAGACAATGATCCAAAGCATAGGAGTAAGTTCTAGTCCTAGAAGTAAATGAAAGACTGATCTCCAGTTATTGGAAACATTTGGTTGCAGTTATTGCTGCTAAAGGTGACACAACCAGATTTTAAGTTTAAGGGGGCAATTAGTTTTTCACATTGGTGATAGGTGTTGGATAACTTTTTTTTTTGCTTCAATAAAAAAATAATAATAATAAAAACTGTTGCCTTTGTTTTATGTTGTATTTCATTGAAGATCTTAAACTATCTAATATGAGACAGAAGAAATCATGGCAAATACTTTTTCACACCACTGTATGTCCCATGTGTCACTTGTGGCAAAAGGTGATGCGTATGGAGTGTGGAAAGGATTTTTAAGCATGGGCACCTTCAGCAGCAAGGACAATGTAGTTGAAGAATTTTCTTTACAGGCCACTAGGGTGCTTTCCTGGAATAAGTATTTCTGTTTACTAGTTTTCTTTCCAAGAATGAATAGCTAAGTCATCGCCTCATCACCATGACCCCACGTGCGCAGCCTATAAAATGTCTGAATGCAAAAACATAGAATCATGAAACCATGAGCTCTCATCGTCCTCTACAAAGCACAATGGGAAGAAAAAGTAAGCTCCTTCACCATGTTGCCAGTAACAGGAGCAGGAAAAGAAACAGAAACAGAAACTTGGCTCCTGAGTCCTATGGAAGAGGAAGTGCAATTCCTTTACTGTGTTGGAATGCAGAGTAGAGCAGCTGGCAGAGGGTTTTGGCTAATAGCAAGAGCTGTTAGTGGCAGTGCAATGGCAGCTGCAGAAGCACTATGATTAAGATTAATACCGCTGGTACAGACATTGATGATCTCACTAGTGCTAAAGCCTGATTAAGCCCTGAGCAGCAGCATCAGGGAATGGCACAATGGTTCACAAATCATATGAAGCTATGGCAGATGTGATGTTGCATTAACACAGAAAATAGTTGTTCCTAGTCCTGCGATAATGCTTATATCTTAACACAATGAGTACAGAAATCCAACAGACAGCACTAAACCAGCAATAGAAGACATAGCAATGAAGTGCAGTAGCTCTCTGGAATTGTTAACACATATGAGAAGGCAAGCTGGCTGACTAAAAATGTCACTGATAGGTTCATAGGACTCAACTTGCATACTGAGCAATCCTTCTCGATGGAAAACAGCCATCTTAATTATGGATGCACTCTTGAAACTGCAGATGCTGCCTGAATAATTGCTTTTAGTTGAGGAACTTAAAAAAAAGAGGACTCAAAAGAAGTGGGACTCAATTCTGAGATTACTCATTGCAACACAAACCTAACAACAGAGTTTTTACCTGGCGTTGGTTCCTGCGTTCGTTCAACATTACAGGCAGTAGGCAGGCGAAACTGGATCCCTGAAAGCAACAGTGCAGTTATTAGATGGGGTGTGCGTATGGTACCTAGTCCTGACAAAAAAAACACACTCCATCTTACCTCCTTTATTCTGATAATTAATGAAATTCATTTGGACATTTTCATATTGAACTGAATGGCACTTTCACAATCTGACACCATATGATTGTAGCAAACACATTTCACTGCTGTGCTGGAGTGTCATAATCAAATGCTAATATTGCTTTTACTGATATGCTGGGATCACTGGGGTCAGATATGCAAATGAATAGACACTGAATTCCTACCTAGCTTCAAAATGAGAAACAATCATATTATATGCAGAAGCATTTAGTCTGCAGATTTGTTTTTGTTCATGAGCATTTAGAAAGTTAATTGTTCATTAGAATAATGTGGAAAAACAAAAAAGGCTTATTGCTAAATGAAATTTAATAAAAATTAAAGCAAACTCAAGAAGAAAGTAATTGGAAATGTGACTTTAATTGTAAATCCATTATGTGTGTAGACACTGCGCAGTTGTACTTATTCGATCAAGCAATTTTAGCTCGAAGTGACCAATTATTTAATCATGAAATAATTATTTAATGATTCGAATTAATCATTCAATGAAAAATTAAATGTCAACAATATACTGATTACCCTAAATATAGTTGATAAGATTATCTTTGGTGTCTGATATTTGCTTCTTTCATTTTGCACTGGAGCTATAAGGCTAATGCCACTTACAGATGATGGCAGACTATCACACCAAAATCGATGAATACTTGAATATTTCATCTATTTGCTTCAGATGACAAATAATTTACATCTCATTTTCATATACATTATTTTGTAGGTTCAAAGTGGAAATAAATTACAATCTGCATAACTTTCAGCTTTGTGATAATTCTTCCATCAAACTGTGGAAGGCATGGTCTAAAAATCGTAATGATAACAAGCAGCACCAAAAAAAAAAAGTTATTCAGTGTGTCCAAGATGGCGGCTCCGATAACACTAGTGCATTCAGCAACACAGTGAGTTCTGTTCATGTATATAGATGTGTCCTAATCCACATCAGCAAATCTAGATATGGTTTGAGGCAGATATTTAATGGAAAGCTTTTGGGTGAGATAGACTTCCATTACTTGTTAGCTGCATTAGCTTTGTAGCTCCAGTGCAAAACTAAAGAAACAAAATGCAGACCCCTAACATGTCTTGGCTGATGGACATTCTGGGTAAAATGTCTATTCTTATAAATGTGTATTATTTCAGTTCATTCTGAGATGCTCAGCATATTTTGTACTCAAATAATGTTTGAAAGCATGTATATCTACAGTCAACTCCAGAATTATTGGCAGCCATCAAGAAAAGCGAAAGTGAAAATCTTCTTGAGAATTACACTACCTATTAGACACCACCTCCATAACAACAAGCTGTTTAAAAGGGCTGCACTAGAGAAACTCCTAGAAAACCCCCCAAAATATAGCACCTAAACACCTTAACTGTACCAAGCATAACAGGAGTCATTTGCTGTGGTGCCAAAAATCAAACCTTTTGGCTGAGCACACCACCAGCAAGTCCAGCAAATACTGGCAAAAGTGTAAGGCTCCAGGAGTCCTGAGTAGAGCAACAGAAAAGTGTTCCATGACTGGCAGTCCAAGAGAGCAAAATTGGCCATGAGAAGGATGGAACTGCTGTCTCCTGTTTCAATTACAGAGACACTAGCCAATCACTGAGTTCATGTGTGAGGAAGGGGGCAGTTAGTGCTTTCCTCTGAGTGTGTTTAGCTGCCCTGTGACCCAGAATGAGCAGCAGTTCAAAAAGACGAGGAGGATGACTTTATGTGTTTCAGAGGAAACACGTTAGCTCATTGCATAAGGTATAAGCCTCAAAATGTCACTCATTGCATGTACTTTGTTTTACTTATTCATTTTCATCCATTTCATTGAGGGTTGCCAGTGGAGTTGACTGTACGTAAAATATCCACCTACTGACCAAATTTAGCAGTGCCATTTCCTTTAACAACAAATATTAACTAACACTGAAATATTAGAACAGTAAAGTAAATAAGTGAATGTATGTATTTACCATAAAAGCACTAAGGAGTGTGACAGGCTGAAATACACAGATAATACAAGTGTGTAGGCATGTGCCGATAATTAGTTATACGATATGTTATTCCATTCAACACACACTACACTGTTTTTGCTGCAAACATAGTATCTTTGCTTTGCACTAGGATTTAAATCTGTGACATGCTTTGGCTGATTTTCATTTATCTATCTTATGTTATTTGTTAATTTACTTAGTTTTCAAATGGATTGTCACAAATATCAAGTATCGATTTAACTAAAATGTTGTTGTTGTTGTTTTTAATTAAAAACAAAAAAAGTGCTGTTGTTTTATAATATTAAAGCATATCTTTAAACACAATATTGTAATAATGTCATATGAAATTGTGTATAAATTGAAAACAGTTATACTTTACTATTGGCACATGTCTACAATTATCTGTGGAGGGAAAAAAGAAGACAAGCAGAGATGGGTCTTAGTACCAAGGCTGATATGTAAGTGACCATACTGAGAGCTACAGTATTTATTCTCTGTTTAGGTGTAAACCGGCACTGCAGCTCTGAACAAGATCACTTAAATTGGCTCATGAAGCATGATATTTAAAATTAAGCAACCAAAAAATAAGATAATAAGGAACCAAAATGCAGAAAAGCGTGATAATTAAATCCAACTGACTGGTTAATCATTTGAATAAGCTCTGCATCGATGGAAACCAAGATCTGAGAAAAGAAAAACTGTGACAGAGAGATATTGAGACAAAGATGAGACAGACAGAAAGATACAGAAATAGAGAGATGGATAGATAAAGACAGATGTATAGAGACAGAGAGAAAGTGACAGAGAGGCAGAGCTGTTTGTAGCTAAAAGTGGTATAAGTAGTCATGTAGGGCCCCTGAGCCACCAGGGGGCCCCCAAAGGTTTAGAAACAGCCCTGTAGAGATGGTAAAAAGAGAGACAGATCGATCTGGATAAAGACAGAGAGAGAGAGAGAGAGAGAGAGAGAGAGAGAGAGAGAGAGAGAGAGAGAGAGAGAGAGATTTGAGTACTGCAGGTTTCTTTGCCAGTGGCTACACGACAAGAAAACAAGACAGTCACTGCTGCATACCACAGGCAGCACTAACATTCTCCACTGTGCCGTTAATTAACATAAATCATGAGAGCATATTTTTAGAATATGATTATCAGCTTACACTTGAATGTTCATTGCTGATTACAACTATCTCAAAATATGATTGTCTCAAAAAAATCACCAAAGTGCCTTTAAAGGAAATATTTCACTTTAATTTTAATGTTTTATGTTAATACTTTAACAAATAGAGTTTAAACAAATAGATATTTGTGACTATTTTATTTATTATTATTATTATTAGTAGTAGTAGTAGTAGTAGTATTATGTGCATATCTGTATGAGTGTGCACTTGAAGGAAGCTCTGTGGGACCATTATGTTATTATAATAATTATGTTATTATAATATTTTATTCATTTTTAAAGGATTTTTTTTGTACTTAGAGAACAAAATGTAAAGAATTTTTTATTTATTTTTTTTGTCAAATCTAATACATAATTAATAGTGGGGGCGTTTTAAAATGCTCCTCATTCTGTGGACTGTATTCAATGTTTCTACTCGAGCTGATGCCACACAGGAAATATATGATGTAATCCCAATAGAGTTTGAAGGTTTTGAAAAGTTTAATTTTTATTTTACTTTATTATTTTTTTGGAGGCAAGATTGGTGGGGTAGGGAAGTGAGGTTCAGAAAATTCATACTCTGAAATATCTGAAATTCCTACCTGTAAGAAATATCTTAGCGTAATCAGGAGATTTTGACTGCTAAAGATACGAATACCACAAGTTTATAAACAATGTGAATGCATGACTCCATTTGAATGTAGCAATAGACCTAGTCTGCTTGTTGTCATGTTTAAAGTTAAAGGTTACACAGTATGAGGAACATTGATTTCGAACTGTGGGATTTTTTTTTTTTTTTTTACCTGTATATAGTTGAATATGAACTGTTGAAAATAGTTGTTGCTGTCAAAAGTTGATGTATTACGCTTAACGTATCTAGTATTACATAGAATATTACATCTAGAATATGCTATCTAGCTAGGCTGGAGAAGGTGTTACCTTACAAAAAAAAATTATTTACAATCTATTACATTAATAATGGCAACCAGAGTGAGTTTAACAAGAAACAAAGACATATGAAGGAAAAACACTTTGGTTAATAAATTTTTGTTTAATAAGGAAAACTAAAACAAGGTAGTAGATACACTACAACCTGCATGGCAAAAAACGCTTAAACATATTAAGTATATAATTGATGTCCCTCTTCATCTAATTACAAATATTCATAATTAAAAGCTGCCCAACAAATAGTCTGATCTTGCTATCAGTCAGTGCTGTCCTTAAATAAAATAATCCATAATAAAACTTGTTTTTAACTAACAGGCGCTGTTATGAGAAAATATTCAATGGAGCACTCCACCCTGTCAGTGATTATTTTATATAACACATCCTGTTGCTTTATTCCTTAATTAATGAATGTACAACTATTTTTTACAAGTAGTTAGTTAAATTACCTAGCTAATATGGTATCAACTTTGTGAATCGTCAACTTTTAGCATTTATAAAAGAAGTCAATCCTGCGAAAACATTTCATCAATGTTTGACAGTGTGAGCTATTATCTTTACAATGTTACAGGTGTCCCTATACAGTATAATAAGACAACAAACCTGCCATTTATCAGAAATGAGCATTGATAGTGGTCTCTTTTAGGCCCCACAGAGAATGTTGCAGAAAACAGATTATGCTCAGTTATGGATTTTCACCTCACTGTCTTTCTGTTACGATGTCCTGAGCCACCAGCGCATGATAATATGCAGTAAACTCAAATCTGCTTTGTTTCACATTATCACCAGCTTTGTGTAAATTGTTCACATGGATATGAAGTCATAAATTCAAAGCGTAAAAATGAAAACCCAACGTCTGTCTGACATTAACCATAATCTAATACAGCAGTAAGAGCCACAGTTTCGGTCCCACCATTGTGCTGAGAGTCTGTCCCCCTCAGTGAGAGAAAAGCCAGCATGGAGTTCCAGTAGAGGTGTTGATGTCTTTCTGAGCCCGGGCATTGAGGCTGGGTAGTCCTTGCCTGTGTGTGTGCATGTGCGTGTGTGTGTGCGTGTGTGTGTGTGTGCGTGTGTGTGTGTGTGAGCACAAATCTCACAAGATGAGAGGTGAGGGATGTGATGACTGACAATGCAATGACACACATGATGGTTTCAGTTCATGAAAGTGGGTGATTGTTGTTCATAAATTGTTGATTCTTTTTCATTTAAAGTCTAGAAATGAGCTTGAATTTGCAGCCTACTTTTTTTTTTTTTTTTTTTAAACCGTCATTGAGTGTTATCTGCAAAGCCACCCAAAAATGGCTTTTTGAGAACATAGTATCTAGGCTAGAACAATTGAATTATGTGTGCAAGAGAGAGAACTCATAGCCAACATTTTTGTCAGGCAAATGAAGAGGTCTCCTTATCCTTATTAGATGTTGGTGGTCCACATTTCACCCATTTACTGACTCTGAGGTGACAAAAAGATCCGAGTTTCTCATCTGAGAAAGTAATTTATGCTGGAATGTGAGGAGAATATTATAAAAAAAATTGTTCCGACTTAAAAATCGGTGATTACATGTTGGATATAGTGATAGTATTCTCCTTTTCTCCATATTTCATTTTGTTTGTATTCAAAATATTCTTATGCAATTATTTATTATTCAAAAATTAAGAGCAATCCAATGATACAATTATTGTGGAATCAATTATGTCTTCCTACTGTATTCAACTGTATCCATTATGTATTTCTTAAATTCAAATATTTATATTTGCTCATTTCGAAGATACTGACAGGAAGCCATTGCAGGTCTCATTTCCATTTCCATTTGTTCATTTGGCAGACACTTTCATCCAAGGGATGCAGAATTCAGTCCGGGTTGTCAGCTCAAATCCCGGACTTGCCAGAGAGCCACAGTTGAGCCCTTGTGCAAGGCCTTTAACCCCCAACTGCTCAGCCCTATGCTTGAATTGGATTCTATCTCACTTTGGATAAAAGTGCCTGCCAAGTGAATACATGTAAATAAGCCCTACAGTGGCTCTCCAGCAATGTCAACAATTTATACTGACAACCATCCTATTCCTCAACGATACCCTTAACCACCGATCCACCATTGCAAAAAATGTATGAAAAACACTAATAATCAGTGAAATTGCTTTAAGTCAACTGCTAAAATCAACAAGGGGATTAAATGTCATTTTTGTGGGTTGAATTAAATTATTTTTACCATACTATTTTTACAGCACTAGTCAACACTGGAACAACATGCAGTGTATTTGCTCATTGTGAAAACTCTGGCACAATCTACTTTGGAGAATTGTTAATCTATGCTTTTTATAGCTTTAGACCATTTTAAACATTTAGTCAGGTTCTAGTTGTAGTTAGTGTTACTGGTTTAATGATGCTCCCTAAAAATCAGTTTATATAGATTAATCAGGATATGAAAGGAACTTTAGCTGAATCTCTTTATCACATGGTGAGAATGTGGAGGTTAAATAAATTACTACCAAGAGGAAAGATGCTGTTTTACAATGCTGACAAGTTGCAATCACACACTATACTCAAGGATATTGAGAAGATTCCATGCCAGATAGAAAAGCAGTTGCACTAGGGGGATGATATTGCTTTTTTATTTGAAGCATGAAGACATGCCACATGCCATCAAGCTCTTACATTACTTAATCTCTTCAGTGAGTAGTACTGTAAGCAGTAAGTACTGCTTTTTAAAGAATTTAACTGACTTCGTCAGGAGTTAATTCCCCATTGCACTGCATTTCACTTTCGTCAGTGTGTTGTTCAGTAGTCAGGCCACACTGAAATGCAAGTGCTGTCCAACCACAGCACTAAGCCTTACTTGGGTACGTTATTGTAATCGGAGATGGGAAAAATTGGAAATTGGACTTTTCCAGGAGGCATTGCCATCCATGTAAAGGAACACCTTTTATAGGCTCATTCTTCCTTCAGTCCTACTGCACTGAAACCTTAATTAACAAGCTTTCCATAAAGTGTGAGAGCTTTCTCTTCTTTGATTATAGTCACACCCCTGAGAACAGCTTAGATCTGTGACTGCAGATCTAAGAACAATGATTTCATTGTTTCACAACGGCAAAGCACTGATATAAGTGAAATGCAATGCAATGGGGAATTAAATTCACTTCTGATGCCAAGTCAGCATTAAATTCTTTAAAAAGCAATCCCCTGTTGAAGAGCTCAAACAACATATGAAAGCTATGCACTGAAGGTTTTACTTCTTGGTTGTGAGGTTTTTGAGACATAAACAGCAACTGGGAAGTTGCTGTATGGTCATTAAGATCATACATAGGTGGCTTAGTAAGATTTGAATCAGACACAAATTCTCTTTTAAATTCAGCCAAATATGAAATATAAACAATTTCCCTGTGTCTCAAATTTAGTTGATCAGCCAAGACAGATGGCTGTTGCCTGAAGATGGTAAACTGGAGAACATACTTCAATTACTTTTCAGTTACATTAGCTATGTAGCTCAAGTGAAAAGCTAAAGAAGTAAACACCAAACATGTCTTGGCTAACTGACTACATCTTGAGTGAGAGGGAAAATGTGCACATTTCATTTTTGGTTTATGTACTCCTTTAAATCTTCACCTTTATATAACTAGCTATTGGCTAGGTTGATTTCATAGGCTGCTAAAATGTGAATATTAGACATGAATAATAAATTATACCGATTATAAAGACAGGAACGGTATGAACATCATTGTTTCATTGAGAAAGAGGTGTTATATTGAGGGATTATACCGTATATATCTGTTAATAAGCTAATCTGGTTAATGCTGACTAATTCTAATGTACAATCTAACATGGCTTTCCCTCTACAGACAGGAAGCTGATTTTTTCTTTTGTCCACTGTATTTTATTGATTATATTCAAGTGGTATATTATGCCCTTTTTCTAGCTAATGTGAAATGTGTCTATAGTGATGAGTCAGTGTGTTGATATAGTTATATTTATTATAGTATTATCATACAGCCAGTGTTAATGGTGCCATACTCATCTCTCTCTATATTATTAGTCCAATACTGTCTCTTTTTGTATTGTAATAACATAAAAACACATATTGGGGATTTAATATTACAGTGATGTGTAATTGACTAACAGTTAATTATTACTGAAGCAGGATCAACATTTCTAGTTATAATGAGTCTTTATTATTCAAGTTTCCTGTTTCTGGCTCCTTTTTTTCTTTTTTCTTTTTTAAATAGGATGTCAAATAGGATGTCACACAAGCTAACCATTCCCTGTAATACAGCACTCAGTCTCAGTCTACCAACATAGCACATCTTGATTGGGCAATTTCATTCTACTTTCCCTTGCAAAAATGCTCCTGTGCACAGCACTCTTCAAGTCATTCCACAGGTTTTCGATAGGTTTTAGATCTGGGTTCTGATGGGGCTATTTTAAAAAAGGTTGATCTTCTTCTCAAGCCATTCCTTTGTTGAGTTGGATTTGTACTTTGACTTATTATTGTGCTGGAAAGTGAAAATTTTCATCATCTTCAGCTGTCTAACAGATTTTGTGCCAAAATAGATTGGTATTTGAAGCTATACACAATTACATCTATTTTGAATAGAGCCCCAGTCCCAGTTGAAGACAAGCAGTCCCAAAGCATGAAACTGCCAGCACCATGCTTCACCATGGGTTTGGTGTCCTTTAGGTTCTCATTTTCTCCACTTGATTATGGCCTTCTTGGTGTTCCATGGTATAGCTAATGTTTTGGAAATTATTTTGTACCCCTCTAATGACTGACAGTGAGATCCCATACATGCTTTATAAGCTCTTTATGGACCATGGCTTCAGCAGTCGGATTAAACTAAGAACCAAAAAAAATCCTACAGAAACAGCTGATCTTTATTTGGGGTTAATCAGAATCACTTCAGTGATGACAAGTGTAAATTACTTTTGAATATGAGTTTGAATGTGATTGGCTAATTTTTATAATAATTAATCTTCCTTTTCTTTTTTCTTTTTTCCCCCTAAAGTATTTCTATTTGTTGGCTGCTGTATCACATTAAGAATGGAAAATAATCAGATATTATTTATCTTTGTTTAATTTTTACATAAAAAAACTCTTGTAATTTTAACAGGGGTGTGTCGCCATAACCACTATTAAAAAGTCTCTTTAGTGCAGCTTTTATGCATTCTGGCATTTTGTATGTTTCATAAAATGGGCTGATGTTGGAGATCATTTAAGATCAGTATAATGGCTAAACCAACCTTCTTGAAATGGTTTGTTTTCTTTGCAAAGTGTATTTTAAGGTCTGACTGCGTTCAGGAGTACAGAACAGTTAGGTCATGTGATTACTGTAGCATAATATAAAATGGTTGAAATATGTAATGATGTATAGTCATGTGAAACAAGTACACCCCATGGAAATTGTTGTTTTTTTGACATATTTGAAACAGTGCCTATTAATAGAGTTGATACACATAACATTGACATTTTGTAGTAATTTTCAAATTTTAAATGAACAATAAACAGATCAGTCACATGGAAAAAGTAAGTATACATTTATCAAACCTTCAAATCCATAAAATTAGAGCAGACTGTCTGATGCAAAAAGAAGTCTCCAAGAACCCCACAATTTCAACACAGGATCTGCTACTAAGTCTTGCAACTGTTGGTGTCAAAGTGCATGTGTTTACAATCAGAAAGAGATTGCACAAATTTGACCTGCATGGGAGGTGTGCCAGGAAAAATCCTTTGCAAGATTACAGTTTTCCAATGAGCATACAGACAAAGGCCAGGCCTTTTGGAATAATGTGCTCTGGACAGACGAATCAAAGATACAGTTGTCTGGCCACAGTAACAGCAGGCATGTTTGGCACAGAACAAAGACAGCTTTTCAGGAGAAGATGGTGGTGGAAATGTTATGGTTCGGGGTTGCTTCACTGCCTCAGGGACTGGACAGCTTGCATTCATTGACTGAACTATGAATTCTGCATCATATCAAAGAGTGCTTGAAGATAATGTGAGGTCATCTGTCCAAAAGTTGAAGTTGAACCAAAAGTTGACCTTTCAACAGGATAATGATCATAAGCACACTAGCAAATCCACCAAGGAATGGCTCAAAAAGAAGAAAGAAATGGAGGGTTATGGAATGGCCTAGTCAAAACATGGATTTGAATCCATTGAAATGTTGTGGGGGGATTTGAAACGAGCAGTACATGCAAGAAAACCCTCAAACATCTTGCAACTGAAAGAATATTGCATGGAAGAGTGGCCAAAAATTCCAGCAAACCGATGTCAGAGACTGGTGGACAATTATGCAAAACGTCTACAAGAAGTTATTTCTGCTAAAGGGGCAATACTGGCTTCTGAGGCCAAGGGTGTACTTACTTTTTCCACAGAAGAATATCACATCTATTGACATTTCTGTTGAATAAATGATTGAAAAAGCTCATTTTCCTTGTGGTTTTGTAAATCAAAGTATATCAACTTTATTAATAGGCACTGTTTCAAAGATGATCAAATGTTTGCTTGTCCAAACATGTCAAAAAAGCCAACAGTTTCCTTGGGGTGTACTTATTTTTTCACATGACTTTATATGTTGAGTTAATGGACATGAATACATACATGAGTGGATTAATGGTTATCGAGGGGAAAGGGTGCTAAAGTCTCACTAAAGTAATGTCCATTTGAGCCCAATTTGGCTCAGATGGATTAAAATATTTTAGACATAAGCGATGCTAGACATGGGTGTTTTTTTGGACAACATACATATATACATACAGTGGTGATGCCCCCATGATTAGAGTGAATTCACTTTTCCTGGATGGAAAACAAACACTTCTGACAAGTCAGCATATATATTACATCCCAGTGCAAATAGATTTTTCTTTTAGGGATGTTTGGGTATTCATAGACACAAAGAAGAAATAAGAAAACTTAATACATTTTACTGAATCCAACACAAAAGAAAGTTAAGCAACACTTTAAATAACAAATGAAAAAATACCCTGAATAAATTATCTGCAGCATAATGATAAAACATTTGATAACTGAATGATCATCACACAATAAATTATATCCCCTCCAAAACTGGCCATTACCTTGTAAGATGCCATAGAGTTTTAATTGTGTTATTTAGGGACAACAGTGACAAATAGCTTAAGAGCTTATTGGGCTGCGAATATGACATTACATTTTTTATGATTTTTTTTCCTAGGTTTTATATCAAAGTAATTAATTTTCTAACTTTTAATCAGGGTGTACTAAATTGTTGTGATCTTGTATTTGAAATAACTGCATGTTTAAATATAAATGTTATTATTCTGAGTAACATTATTATTATTATTATTATTATTTATTTATTTGTTTGTCTTTTGCTTCATTTTGTTATATAAAAATTCATAATTGGTCTCTTATTAGGCTGTTAACCTTAATTAAACTATTACAATTGAATAAGAAGTTAAATGATAATGATGCTCTAAAAAATAAACTAATGATGATCAGTGTAGAGGCTGTACTACAGTACAGACTGTTACAAAACTTGCACTACTGCATGCAACTGCACATACAGAATCACCATACCACTATAATTTGAAGTGGTAACATTGATAATATGTGTGTGAAATTTCATGGAATATCATACTGTAGGCACAGGCTTAGTGCTAACAGTGAAATATGGACAAACAGTCCTTTTACTATAATTAGCCGGATCTTGTATACAGATCTACAACATTTTCTACTTCAATATTCTGTTAAAATCTTTCATTTATCTTATCTTACAAACACAAATGGAAATGCAAGTACATGCAAGTATATCTATGCATTATCTCTCCAAAAATTATTTTACTAGCAATGATTAAATTGACAATAAAAACTAGCTTCTAGTTCACTAAATTGGAAAGGATTTAGAACTGCAGTATTATAGTTATATTCATATTCTATAACAAACCTGGATTTTCAAGATAAATTTGAAGTGTGATTTTAACTGGAATTAGCAAAATATATCTTACCAAAAATCTAACAGCCAATATAGAACTAGCATGTAGTATTAGCACTGTATAATACTAACTTAGTTATTTAAATGTGTAAAATTACCATGCCTTAATAAATAAACAAACAAACAAACAAACAAACAAACAAATAAATAAATAAATACATATATAAATAAATAAATAAAGCCTTGTGACCAAAACAGTAAAAAGGAAAATGGAGAATCGAATAAAAACACCACAGTGAGAAATTAGGCCTGCCCTGGAAGCATACACTGAGAAGGAAATGTGCCTTTTCTGCATTTCATAAGCATACACCCATAATATCTATCCAAGAAATAAACTTTCAATGTGACACAGAAAATCACATTAATTCATACAGAATCTGTAATGTTCTTAAGGCATGCTGGGATTTGATTACAACAGTGTAGCTATGAACCCCACTGAAATGATAATGTCAAATGATTTATAATACCTTTATAATAGATTGTATTTCCACTTTAAACACACACATTCTGTTGCATTTTCTTTCAAAATAAAGCAAAGGAAATTATTAAATTAAAATGTCATATTGACAAGAATATAAATACAGTATAAAGGAATAAAAGATCAAATTAAATTACTGAAATAAATACAATCTTAAACATAAGAATCTGGTAAATAAAAGTTAACCATTGAAAATTTTCTTTCGTTCATTTGTTAACTTATTTGTTCCTTCTGTCCTTCCCTCCCTCCCTCCCTCTTTGTTCTTTGTCACCCTGAGTTTAAGTAACGTAATGTACTAAAATTTGGGAAAGAACACCTGAGTTCATTTTAAATGCCTTTATCAAAGGTGTCAAATTTAATAATAATGACCTGCAGATGGGTGACAAATTAAAGAAAATTATTAGTAAAGGAAGTTCTTATACCAGATGACCCTGCCCACATCCACAGGGCATGAGGGCTCACTGAATTGTTTGACAAGCATGAAAATGATTTTGGACTGACAGCACTCTCCAACACCATCATCAGTTTGTCCCTTCAGTACACTTCACTACAGATTTGTAGAATGGTACACTGAAGCTGTTCTGGCAGCTCATGGTGGCCCAACAGTTAACTAACCTAGTGTTGATTTTTCACTGTAAATTGTCACCCAGCTGTATATTATATTAAATCTTGTTGTGTGATTTGGGGCAAGCAATTTTGCCACTGAGCTAACAGCTATATATTCATCCTAAAGACATAGTTTAGCATAACAGTTAACCATGACTAACAACTGTGAATATAATAGCAACAAAACTTAAACAGCCCTGGATTAATGCAAAATACTTTTTAATGTGACAGATAATTTCTAACCATAAACTTGGAAAGACAAATGAGATCTGACACGATGAATAAATAGACATTCTGGCGTTATGGTATTACTCATGACCTGGCTACAGCACCTTTACACAAACAAGTTCATTTCCCACATGTCCGGCAAAAAAGTACAACTATAGTAAAATATATTGAAAATCTAGTAACTGAAGGGTTTCCAAAAAAAAAGGAAGTCAGTAAGTTACTAGTTACAGTATTATTTATAATAAAATAGTATTTAGTATAATGTAGTAAATACACAGGTAGCAAAGAAAGTGCACAAGTATCTTTATAGCAATTTCAGTTTTATATCTATTAGTGAAAAATTATTTTCATAAAATTCCATACAACATGACAGTGTCACTTCACACTTGATTACATACTGGTCCTGTATCATCAAGATTAATATGGCAATCTGTTTTTGATAATCTAGAGAACTTACTAAGCAAGGTTCCCCTGATAGATTCAGTTTCATGTCACCAAAGAAACTTCAGAAATGACTTCAGCCAATCACGTGGTGGCAGCACAATGCATATACAATCAAGCAGATACAATCAAGAGTTTCAGTTAATTTTCACATCAAAATCCCATCAGAATGGGAAAAAGTCTGAGTGACCTTGACCATGGCATTGTTGTTGGTGCCAGATTTGAGTATTTCAGAACCTGCTGATCTCCTGGGATTTTCACACACAACATTCTCATGTCTCATGAAATGGTTCTAGATAGATAGATAGATAGATAGATAGATAGATAGATAGACAGACAGACAGACAGACAGACAGACAGACAGACAGCATCCACACAGCTGCAGTTATGTAGGCAGAAAATCCCTGTTGATGAGAGAGATCAGAGGAGAATGGCCAGACTGGTTCAAGATGACTGTAAAGTTACAGTAACTCAAATAACCACTCTTTATAACCAAGGTGAGCAGAAAAACAACTCAGAACACACATCACCTTGAGGTAGATGGCTACACCAGCAGAAGACAGCATCAGGTTTCACTCCTGTCAACTAAGAACAAGAATCTGAGCTACAGTAGGTGACAAAATTGGACAGCTGAAAATTGAACAATCACAGTCTGTAGCTTTTCTTGTTCTTATAAAATGTTTGAATAATCAGTATTGAAAAAATCCAATTAACAATATAAAGAAATAAATAAAACAAAGTAATAAAATAAACATACAGTTACATTTAATTACATAAATAAAAGTTACAGTTAAATTACTTTACAAACATTTGTGTACTATGGGCCAGCATTTTCAAGCAGAGCCTTCATATCTTTAAACCTTCATGGTTTCACATGGTTTCACATGGTTCATGACACATGACACATCGTTATAGGACATACATTTACGCTTTAATTATACAGTTTATATAATATACTGTCTACGTCTACATACACTTTAGACTGTTTGAATAACTGTATAAAATAATGATTGTTACGAATGCAGCAACTGATGCTCAACAATCAAAATTAACGGTCTGTTTAGGCTGTAGATTTTTTTTTAGATGTACACACATTTTATGAGTACTTACATTTTGTGTTTATTATTATATGTTAATATTAATTATTTATTACAAAGAATTATAAATCTTAATTATTTTGTGTTCCACCAGAACAAAGTGTTCTTACCCTACAGACCAAAATTCAAAGAGATAAGACGACTATAGAAATCAATGAAATTATTTTTTTTACAGCTTAAATAATGAATAGTGAAAATCCCAATTATATTTTCTAGTTGTTAACGACACCACATAAAGATTTAAACTGCACTGCCATCACTCATTCGGCCCATAAACAATGCAACTATTTACTTGGCAATCAACAATCACATAAGTTGAAGGCCACTTACTGTTACTATTTATATTATTTCTGTTTAAACCTAACTGTAAAAATTTAGAGCTATCAAGTTTGTAAAATCTAGTCATAGATAGAGCTATCAAGTCTGCTCAACAATATATATAATTTTATTAGATTTATCTTCTGCTCTCTGGATACGAGGTTTAGCATTTCAGAGATGCAGTATGAAGGCTATTGTTCCGTTTTTAGTTTCAGTTCTATATATACACATGGCAGTCTCTATTAGTCACGTACTTAATATTAATTCAGCATTAATGTTCTTCTACTACTGTGTCAAATGTCTTGGTGGTGCTGATTTTTTCCAGGGATTTATAGCCTGCACACATTTCAGTGTATATACTATAAGAAAGAATTCAGATCAGAAAAAAAATGTTGAGAAAAACAAATTCAGGTATCATATTATCTATTTCTGTTACAGCCAGTTACCATTATTGTAGGTGTCTCCCATATATGATCATATCAGCAATGTACACACCAACGTTTCATACAGTCATGTGAAAAAATAAGTACACCCCATGGAAATTGTTGGCTTTTTTGACACATTTGTATAAGCAAACATTTGATCATCTTTGAAACAGTGCTAATAAAGTTGATATATTTGAACAAAACCACAAGGAAAAATAGCTTTTTCCAGAGAACATTATTCCAAAAGGCCTGGTCTTTGCCTATATGCTCATTGGCAAACTGAACTCTTGTAAAGGCTTTTTCCTGGCACGCCTCCCTTGCAGGTCAAATTTGTGCAATCTCTTTCTGATTATAGAAGCATGCACTTTGACACCAACATTTGCCAGACTTACTAGCAAATCCTGTGATGAAATTTTGGGGTTCTTGGAGACTTCTTTTTGCATCAGACAGTCTGCTCTTGGGCTGAATTTGCTGGAACGGCCAGTCCTGGACAAATTGACAGTCGTTTGAAATCTGTGCCATTTGTAGATGATTTTCCTTACAGTGGAATGATGTATTTTAAATAGTTTGGAGATCTTTTTAAATCCCTTGTCAGACTCATAGGCATCCACAACCTTTTTCTGAAGGCCTTACAGAACTCTTTAGATCTTGGTATGATGACACCACACACCTCAATAACAAAGGGAACACCAGACACTAGATATGAGAGACAGGTTCCACCTGCACTCCCTAAGCAGGTTCTAATCACTGGCACCCAATCTTGAACATCTGATTCTAATTATATGGATTTGAAGGTGCGATAAATGTAGGGGTGTACTTACTTTTTCCATGTGACTAATCTGTTTTTTGTTAATTTAAATTCTGAAAATTACTACAAAATGCCAATTTTATGTCATTTGATAGAGTTTATTAGTAGGTACTATTTCAAAGAGGATCAAATGTTTGATTGTCCAAATATGTCAAAAAGCCAACAATTTCCATGGGGTGTACTTATTTTTTCACATGACTGTATATATTATATACTGTATGTTCGTATATACAAACTGCCAGAGGTATGAAAAGGCATTGAATAATTGGATTACTATGAAACTGTAAGTCATATCCTTCACAGTCAACCCAACATGTTTGAAAGATTTTGGAGTGGCGTGTTAGACAGTGCTCTACTCCAGCAGCATCAAAACACCAATTGAGGGAAAATGTTGATCATCACTCCAGTACAATTCCAGAGACTTTTAGACTGTGGAACACCACTGAAACACCTTAATAAGACATTTTCCAATTGTCAAGCCTATCTCTCTTTCTCTCTTATTCTCTGTCATATTAACCATTTTTACATTTTATAAGCCCACAACTAAACAGTTTAATACATTTTAAACAAATATTAGCTCAATTTTATGAATGAAAACGCAACCCTCAAATGACAATTAATTAACACATTTAATTTGATTTGTTAAAGCTAAATGTTATAGCTAAATATGCTTTTCTTTCGTCGAAAAAAATCCACAACGGCAGCTCAAAGTTCCAAAGTTATGATTAATTTATTTCATGATTTCCAAAAAAATATTAGGTGCTCAAGTGGTGCAAACTGAATCAATAATGGCAGTGAGCTAAAAACAGCAGGAACAACCACAAGGACAAATAACGTCTACAGAAATAAATCATGTTTCAATCAAGTGTTTGTATGCATCCTATTTGTAGCCTGAATTGCAAGTATGGTCTTTTGTTATCACAGCAATGATTTTTGTTGTTGTTGTTGTTGTTGTTGTTGTTGTTGCATATATGTATGGAGTTTGTGTCCACATCGCTTCTGTACTTTAAAATAGTTTCAATGTATATGTCCAAGGAGGCTAGTGTTGTAAAAAAAAAAAATAATAATAATAATAATAATAATAATGTTTCTGAATTTAGATTTAATATCATGCTGTGTATTGGTTAATGCATCTTCTCTGATTGTAGGGGCACAAATTAATGCACTAATAATATTCAGAGGCAAACCTTGAGCTACAGCCTCTGAACAGCACTGAATAGTCTTGTCTTCAGGTGTGATTGAATTATTAATGCATTTTAATAAACACCATGGGAAATATGGATAGGTTATATAAGAGCAATAGCAAGGCTTATAATCTGCTTCAGCAGAGCATTTAAAGTGAGCTAATTACTCAAAAAGCAAATATATTTGGGATTTTTCGTATAGAATGCTTCCAGTTGGTTTATTCTAAACATATATGCTTTAAAATGATGGGCCTTAATTACATTGCTTTGCTACATCCCAGGTCCATAGACTTAAGCCAGGTGCACACTACACAACTTTCCAGATGTGTGAATCACTGTCCTGTTCATACTACATGACTTTAATCACTTGCGATCAGTTGCTTTGTGGATGTAGGAGTGTGCACACTGCACGATCGCTTGCAGACGAGACTCATACACTACATAATCCAAAAATGAGCTGATCCCCAAATCCTGAATTCTCACAAAAATAAACACAGGAAGCCGTCTATCATGTCACTTTTGCTATGTTTCACTAAAACTCATAACTCAGAATTTCTGAACTCCGATAAGGAAAAAACAAAGAAAACCATCTTAACTCAGAATTCCTACTCAGAAGTTCTGAAAGGTCTCCTCAACAGATCCCAAGTTGAGCACATGACATCAAATCAACATGGCTGCTCACAGCATCAACAGTAAACAAAGCAGCACTTCTTTACTTTTAAATGAGTATCCTGTATATAGTAGTATTTGCTTTAGATCAATCAACATGGGCATATTCACTTGTTAAATCTATAACACTGACTATACAGATCGCTGTTTAGTCACTGAACTATACATCACTCATCATAGTTAGCTTGCTAGATTTTTGCTAACAAAAGATGAACATGGTGGTGTCCATGTTTTTGTTACTATGTAGCTCAAATGTAGCTCAAAAATTGCATAATTCTGAGTTCCTTCTTCCCACTTCTGAGTTAAGTTGAAAGCAGCACTTGTGACTTTGGCTGTGGTGGTTGTTTCTGCTATATTTTGTATGGAACTGTGAAAATGAGAATAGGGGAAAATGTTGAGGAAGGATTGGTTGGGGAGATGGTGACAGCAAGAACTGTGTATTCCCATATGTAAACCCATATGTTATTCACAATAGAACATAGAAAACATATCAAATGTTTAAATTGAGGAAATGTACCATTTTAAGGAAAAAATAAGGTAATTTTGAATTTGATGGCAGCAACATGTCTCAAAAAAGTTGGGACAGGGCCATGTTTACCACTGTGTAGCATCCCCTCTTCTTTTAACAACAGTCTGTATACGTCTGGGAACTGAGGAGACCAGTTGCTGGAGTTTTGGGAGAAGAATGTTGTCCCATTCGTGTCTGATACAGGATTCTAGCTGCTCAACAGTCCTTGGTCTTCTTTGTCGTATTTTTCGTTTCATGATGCGCCAAATGTTTTCAATTGGTGAAAGGTCTGGACTGCAGGCAGGCCAGTTCAGCACCCGGACTCTTCTACTACGAAGCCATGCTGTTGTAATAGATGCAGTATGTGGTTTAGCATTGTCTTGCTGAAATATGCAAGGCCTTCCCTGAAAAAGACGTCATCTGGATGGAAGCATATGTTGCTCTAAAACCTGTATATACCTTTCAGCATTGATGGTGCCCTTCCAGATGTGCAAGTTCCCCATTCCATAGGCACTAATGCACCCCCACACCATCAGAGATACAGGCTTTTGAACTGAGCGCTGATAAAAAGCCAGATGGTCCCTCTCCTCTTTAGTCCTCTTTAGTCCGGAGGACGCAGCGTCCATGGTTTCCAAAAAGAATTTCAAATTTTGATTTGACCACAGAACAGTTTTCCACTTTGCCTCAGTCCATTTTAAATGAGCTTTGGCCCAGAGAAGACGGCGGCATTTCTGGATCATGTTCACATATGGCTTCTTCTTTGCACGATAGAGCTTTAACCTGCATTTGTGGATGGCACGGCGAACTGTGTTCACAGACAATGAGTTCTGGAGGTGTTTCTGAGCCCATGCAGTGATTTTCATTACAGAATCATGCCTGTTTTTGCAATATTGATTTTCACCCTTGTCCACTGCACATAGAGATTTCTCCAGATTCTTGGGATTTTTTGATGATATTATGTACTGTAGATGATGTCGATTCAAAGTCTTCACAATTTTACGTTGAGGAACATTATTCTGAAATTTTTCCAAAATTTGTAGACGCAGTTTTTCGCAGATTGGTAAACCTCTGCCCATCTTTACTTCTGAGACTCTGCCTCTCTAAGATACTCTTTTTATACCCAATCATTTTACTGACCTGTTGCCAATTAAACTAATTAGTTGCAAAATGTTCCTTCAGCTGTTTCTTTTTAGTAACGCTTACTTTTCCAATCTTTTGTTGCCCCAGTCCCAATTTTTTTGAGACGTGTTGCGGCCATCAAATTCAAAATTACCTTTTTTTTTCTTAAAATTGTATATTTCCTCAGTTTAAACACTTGATATGTTTTCGATGTTCTATTGTGAATGACATATGGGTTTATGAGATTTGCAAATCGTTGCATTCTGTCATCAAAAATCATTTTTATTTACATTTTACACAGCGTCCCAACTTTTTTGGAATTAGGATTTTAATAGAATGAATGTTGTGCTTGCATTTTGCCCTCACCCTCTCACACAAATATATGGATGAAAATAAACTGGATTCAAGGATCTGCTGCACATGTCAGCAGATGAATTTGATTTCCTCTTGGATTCTTATTGGCTTTTTCTCAGCAGTGTTTACGCTACATGATTAATTACCAAGAATGTCAAACATGCTTAAAAATATCATTTAATATTTGGTCACTGAACCACTCAGTCCTGACTACACAAGCCATCGCAGCAGGAGCGTGCAGTGTCACAGAGACAGAGAAATCGGGACTAAAATTGTGTAGTGTGCACTCTGCTTAACTCAAGGCCTAAATGTTGTTGCACTTTACAGCAAGAGGGGCAGACAACAGACAATAAAAAGCATTGAATGCTGGACTGTAAAACATGCATGCTTGTAAGACAGACACTTTACTGTACCCAAGAAATCATGTGCCAGCAAACCAAGTGTCTGCAGTCAACAAAGCTGCTTTTGGTGTAACTCAGCTTGAAAGCCTTCTTCTCCATAACTACTTTGGCATGACTATGATTTTCCCTTTACAAAATAATATACCTTTTAAAGTCTTTACTTTAGACACACTACATAAAACAGAACAGCCAAAAAATATAGAAATATATTTTATGTTAAGGAATGTTTCTCATAGTTATTATATATTTAAGTTTACTGTTTATTTAATTCTATAAATATGTTTCTCTTTTTGAATGAAATTATATAAATATTACGTAGAGGATTCACAGTATAACTCCAGTAGATGTATATGGGGTTGTGTGCATAAGCCTTGTATGCACAACATAAGGTATATCTGTGCATTTTATACCCAATGATGTAAATGTATTGGGAAGATTGAAATGACTTTCATAGACATCTCAACATTTCATTCTGAATAAATCATACTCTTTTATAAAGTACAAAATATAATCTGACATCTGTAATAATTTTCTATTCTTAGTTCCAATTACAGTGGGTATAGAAAAGAATCACCCCCCTTTAAAATAATCACATTTTGTTGCTTTTCAGCCTGAAATGAAGATGGACACAGTTTTTGTTTTATCCAGCTGTATTTACTCAGTGCAACTTATAACATCCAAGTGAAAGATATAACACCAACATGTCAGAAAACAATTAAAAAAACAAAAAAAAAACAGAATCACTGAGTTGGAAAAAGGATCACCCCCTTGCATTAATTTGCCTTAATTTTTACAGCCTTTAGTCTGTTGGGATATGTCTCTACTAACTTTGCACATCTAGACTTTGCAATATTTGCACACTCTTCTTTGCAGAACTGCTCAAGTTCAGTTAAATTTGATGGTGACCGTTTGTGAACTGCAGTCTTCAAGTCATTCCACAGATTTTCAATGGAGTTTAAGTCTGGGCTCTGACTAGGCCATGCAAGGACATTCACCTTTTTCTCCTTCAACCACTGTGTGGTCAGTTTTGCTGTGTGCTTTGGGTCATTGTCATGTTGGAAGGTAAACCTTCTTCCCATTGACAACTTTCTGGCAGAGGGCAGCAGATTTTCCTCAAGACATATCGTTTGGTGTTGAGGCCAAATAATTCAGTTTTAGTCTCATCTGACCATAACACCTTTTTCCATGTGGACTCAGAATCTTCAAGGTGTGTTTTGGCAAAGCTCAGTCGTGGGTGGCTTTTTTCTTGCAAACCTCCCATACAAGCCACATTTATGGAGAATTTGTGATATTGTTGTCACATGCACACAATGACCACTCTTTGTCATAAATTCCTGCAACTGCTTCAGAGTTGCTGTAGGCCTCTTGGTAGCCTCTCTGACCAATTTCCTCCTGGCTCTTTCATCCAGTTTGGAGCGACGTCCTGATCCAGGGAGGGTCTGTGTTGTACCAAATACCTTCCACTTCTTAATAAAAAGTTGCACTACAAAATGCTCCAGCAAAGCTATTTTCATGCTGAGCTAATCAAAATGACCACAGCTGATCACAGTTGTAAGTGAAATGGCTTTGTGTGCCATTGAGAAGGTGATTAGCTACACCTTATTGAGTTTAAACATCATTTTTAGGAGGGGGGTGATCCTTTTTCCAGCTCAGTGATTCTGTTTTTTTATTTTTTATTTAAAAAAAAATTTTCTGACATGTTGGTGTTATATCTTTCACTTGGATGTTATAAGTTGCCCTGAGTAAATACAGCTGGATAAAACAAAAACTGTGTCCGTCTTCATTTCAGGCTGAAAAGCAACAAAATGTGATTATTTTAAAGGGGGGGTGATTCTTTTCTATACCCACTGTACATATAAGTTTAAACTGTGTTATATTTTCTGACAAAAGAAAAAAAATTTGGTCCCACTTAATTGAATTAACCCACACATGAGCGGCAGATGCTCAGATTGTAAACTGAACTAACTGGATTAGAATTTAGGATATGGACAGTAAATGTGCAACCATCAATAAAAGTCTATCCACTATGTTAACATACTTTAATCCCAACACTAATTCTGATCTTTCATATTTTTCTTATCTTCATTTATCTTCAAGTTTACAGCAAAAGGCTTAGTGTGAGGGAAGCATTTATGTTAATCTTTAAAATATCATGTGCTAAGTAACTCCAAACCATACATTGTTTATGATTATGACCTAAGATCATCCACAGTAACTTCATCGCCACAGTGGCAAAGTGCTGTAGTGTACAAAAAAATCCTGATGGCACTCTGATGGACATCATTTAGGATGTTTAACTTGACCAAACAATATTAATTAAAACAAAACCTTTCCAATTCAATGCACTTGAGAGCAGTTAAAATGTGTTGTCTTGATTAAACATTCACACGTAAAATGAGCCATTTTTAGTAAACCCATATTTGATTAGATCACATCATCAGGATGTCATTGTAGAAGGGCAGCATGTGTATACTTTAGTCAATTGAGAAGCTTAGTGGTTAATGATGGAGCATTACGAAGACAGTTGGATGAAGATGACATTCCTTGCATTGCTTGCCACATTCTTGGGTCAAATCTGTGGAGACATATACATGTATGAAGAAAAAACGCAGCAAAATGGATTACTCTGTGATGGTTTAGCTAACCTAACATACACCAGTGTGGCATCTTCTCCTGATTTCAGTATAAAAAAATGCCTAGCTAGCAATCATCTCTGCATAGAGCAAAGGGACAAGGACTGCACCCTGGCTCTTAATGTGTGCAGACTTAAACAGTACCTTGCCCCTGTTTGCAGGGTTGGTTAAGAGGGGAATTAATTCCCGAGTTTCATTGGACTGCATGACTAGCATGATCAGAATGATAGTGACAGGTAAGACATTGGCCCACTAGTGTACTTCCTGCACCAAAGTTCCAGACTGGAGCTTCTCTGTCCTCCTGGTCGACTACGACTTTTCTTCTTCCTGCTGGTGTCCATCTTGGTCTCCCCTAGTGGTCTTTGACCTGATAGATCGGTGGGACTTACCGGGCTTGCAGGGCTTGTTGGGCTGTTAGAGGTTGTTGGGCCCTCAGGTGTTCCCTCAGTGATCTCAATCCTTGGAGGGTTCATCACCTCAAAAATGCTAAATGGTGCCGGTTCTGGCTGGCACATGACTGAGACATCCACAGTGTTTTGTCGGACTGGACCGTTATTGCCAGTCTGGATCCCTACTGACACTCGTTCACTTGATTGGGTAGAGCTTCCGGTCGCTGCCTCCCTGCACAAGGTCCACATGTTATAGCACTGCGTGAAGTTAAAAAAGTTGCTATTAAAGGTCTTGAGCTCATTGCACACATCCCGGCGCAGCTCGGCCAGCTCAAACCGCATGGCCGCAATCTCTTCCTTCCATTGCATGTTGAAGGCTGCCACCATATTGGCTGATTCTTTAAAAGCCTGAATGGCCTGAGGAACATGTGGTTCAGGGATGGAGGGTGTTGGAGCAGGAACACGGTACATGGGTGGAGAAGAAGTGGGTGCCACAGAGATGGCTGTTACAGTAGAACTTGTGCTGTGATGACTCCGAGCAGCATTCTCTCTTTCAAAACGCTCAAGCTCCTGGTAAGCAGAGGAGCTAGCACCGTCATCGTCTTCTATCATATCCTCATTTAACAAAGAAGTGCCTTCCATCGCATCATAGCCCTCTGGAAGACAAATTTGAATATGGAGATAGAAGAACATTCAGAGGATTCAACAGCTGTGATATTGGGCAAAAATGTTCCAAAATCAGATTACTCCTGAACATTATGAGTAATCCCTGTTTTTACAACACCAATTCCAAAAAGTTGGGATGCTGTGTAAAATGTAAATAAAAACAGAATGCAATGATTTGCAAATCTCATAAACCCATACGTTATTCACAATAGAACATAGAACTGAGTAAATGTACCATATTAAGAAAAAAAAGGTAATTTTGAATTTGATGGTTGCAACCCGTCTCAAAAAAGTTGGGACTGGGGCAACAAAAGGCTTAAAAAGTAAGTGTTACTAAAAAGAAACAGCTGGAGGAACATTTTGCAACTAATTAGGTTAATTGGCAACAGTTCAGTAACATGATTGGGTATAAAAAGAGTATCTTAGAGAGCCAGAGTCTCTCAGAAGTAAAGATGGGCAGAGGTTCACCAATCTGCGATAAACTGCGTCTATGAATTGTGAAACAATTTCAGAATAATGTTCCTCAACGTAAAATTGCAAAGACTTTGAATATCTCATCATCTACAGTACATTACTATCATCAAAAGATTCTGAGAATCTGGAGAAATCTCTGTGCGCAAGGGACAAGGGCGAAAATCAACATTGCATGCCCGTGATCTTCAGGCCCTCAGACAGCACTGCATAAAAAAACAGGCAGGATTATGTAATGGAAATCACTGCATGGGCTCAGAAACACCTGCAGAACTTCACAGAATTGTCTGTGAACACAGTTCTCTGTGCCATCCACAAATGCAGGTTAAAGCTCTTTCATGCAAAGAAGAAGCCATATGTGAACATGATCCAGAAATGCTGCCGTGTTCTCTGGGCCAAAGCTCATTTATAATGGACTGAGGCAAAGTGGAAAACTGTTCTGTGGTCAGACGAATCGAAATTTGAAATTCTTTTTGGAAACCATGGAGGCTGCGTCCTCTGGACTAAAGAGGAGAGGGACCATCTGGCTTGCTATCAGCGCTCAGTTCAAAAGTCTGCATCTCTGATGGTATGGGGGTGCATTAGTGTCTATGGAATGGGAAGCTTGCACATCTGGAAAGGCACCATCAATGCTGAAAGGTATATACAGCTCTTAGAGCAACATATGCTTTAATCCAGATGACATCTTTTTCAGGGAAGACCTTGCATATTTCAGCAAGACAATGCTAAACCACATACTGCATCTATTACAACAGCATGGCTTTGTAATAGAAGAGTCTAGGTGCTGAACTGGCCTGCAGGCCAGACCTTTCACCAATTGAAAACATTTAGTGCACTATGAAACGAAAAATATGACAAAGAGAACCCAGAACTGTTGAGCAGCTAGAATCCTGTATCAGACACGAATGGGACAACATTCTTCTCCCAAAACTCCAGCAACTGGTCTCCTCAGTTCCCAGACGTATACGGATTGTTGTTAAAAGAAGAGGAGATGCTACACAGTGGTAAACATGGCCCTGTCCCAACTTTTTTGAGACGTGTTGCTGCCATCAAATTCAAAATTACCTTACTTTTTCCTTAAAATGGTACAGTTCCGCAGTTTAAACATTTGATATGTTTTCTATGTTCCATTGTGAATAAAATATGGGTTTATGATATTTGCAAATCATTGCATTCTGTTTTTATTTACATTTTACACAGCGTCCCAACTTTTTTGGAATTGGGGTTATAAATATACAGTCCCCTCTGAAAGTATTGGAACAGCAAGGCCAATTTTTTTGTTTTTGCTATACACTGAAGACATTTGGGTTTGAGATCAAAAGATGAACATAAGACGATAGATCAGAATTTCAATTTTCATTTCCTAATATTTACATCTAGATGTGTTAAACAACATATAACATGGCACCTTTGGTGGCAGATCACTCATTTTTTAGGTGAGCAAAAGAATAGGAACAGATAATCTTAAAGTAAATTAAAATACATAACATTTAACATTTGGTTGCATATCCCTTGCTTGCAATATCTGTATCAAGCCTGTGACCCACTGACATCACCAAACTGCTGAACTCTTATTTTGTGTTGCTCTTCCAGGTTGTACCACAGCTTACATTAGTTGTTGTTTGTTTTAGGGGGTTTCACCCTTCAGTCTCCTCTTCAGGAAATCAAATGCATACTCAATTGGGTCAAGGTCTGGTGATTGACTTGGCCAGTCTAAAACCTTTCACATTTTTCCCCTGATGAAGTCCTTTGTTATGATGACAATGTATTTTGAGTCATTGTCTTGCTGCATGATGAAGTTCCTCCCAATGAATTTGGATGCATTTCTCTGTAAACTGACAGACAAAGTGCTCCTGTAAACTTTTTAATTCATTCTGCTGCTACCATCATGAGTTACATCATAAATAAAGATTAGTGGGCCTGTTCCAGAAGCAGCCATGCAAGCCCAAGCCATGACACTAGCTCCAGCATGTTTCACAGATGAGCTTGTATGTTATCACTTTTGTAGAGGTTAATCTTGGTTCCAGAAGTTTTGTGGCTCATCTCTGTATTTCTTTGCAAATTCTAATCTGGCCTTCTGATTCTTACTGCTACTGAATAGGATGATTTGCATCTTGTGGTATGGCTGCTATATTTCTGCTCTCGAAGTGATACCTTTACCCCTGCCATGTTGTTGGTGATGTCACTGACTGTTGTTTTTGGGCTTTTCTTCACAGCTTTCACAATGTTTCTGCTGTTGTTTTCCTTCCGGTTCAATGACTGGTTGTTAGTCTAACAGTGGTTTCTTTCTTTTTCAGGACATTCCAGATTGTTGTATTGGCTGTGCCCAATACTTGTGCAATGGCTCTGATCGAGTTTCCCTCTTTTCTCAGCTTCAAAATGGTTTGCTTTTCTTCCATAGACAGATCTCTGGTCTTCATGTTGGTTTATCCTTTTTTAACAACTAATGCAGTATTCACAGGTGAACCCTGGGGCTCAAACCAAGAGTAGACATTCAGAGCTATTAATTGTTTAAACAGTCTAACAGGGCACATCTGAGTAACAAGAAACTCCTGTCAGTCACATGTTCCAATATTTTTGATCACTTAAAAAATGGGTGGATTCAAACAAAAGGTGACATGTTATAAATTGTGTAAAAATAAATATCAGAAAATGAAAGTTGAACTTCTGAGCTATCATTCATATTGTATTCATCTTTTGATCTCAAACCCAAATGTCTTTAGTATATAGCAAAAACAAAAGAATTGGCTTTGCTGTTCCAATACTTTCAGAGGGGACTGTATCTATGCCTGTAGTATGTGAGTAAAAACTCTGCACAGACACTTCTGTCATCAGCTGTAATTATTCAAATAAGTTAAGTATGCTGATTGAAGTATGCCGATACTAAATGTACGTCTCTGTCAATTTCAATCACTTATAAACCCAAGTTATGTAAACATTATCCATGCAAGCTACTTCATGCCATTTAAGGGTGTGAAGTCATGTTTTTTGATTAACAGTATTTAGAGGTAAAATAAATAAAATAGGATTTCTTACAGTATGTAGCAATATTTAACTTGGTTTAAAGTGCACTTTGTTCAGTTGAATCTGTCAGTGCTCAAGTGTTAATATGTTTAGCAACAATTATTAAATAAATAAAGAAGCATCTTTTGGAAGCTCCATTTTTTTCTCTGTTTTTGTTAAATCCAGAATAAAATTTTCTGTGTTTAGCTGATTTTCCAGTGGAGGCAAAGCAAATGCATGACTGTTGGTCAGAAGTGATCAGTGCTGTGTAGACCTGCTATAACAACCAGCACTAATACTTCACTGTCTTCACTGGTTGTAAAATGGTTTTAAATAACTCTGTACATGACCAGTCAACCACACTGCTTTATACTGTCACTGCTGGCAAACGGTGGTGTGTGATTGTTTTTACTCACATACTGTAGGCTTTGTATTGTGTGTTTACACTGCCTTCTCGCTCCTGTCAAGCATTAGCCTCCAAATGTCTTTCCATCTTTTCATCAGTCCAAGGGACAGCAGGGTTCCCTTGGCATTTGCCATCATCACTGACATCATCATCATCATCATCATCATCACCAGTTTTTATAATCATAATAATCATAAAGATGCCAAAATCAAAAGATTTTTGATAAATGCTAAATCTTTTACAACATCCTTTTAAACACTGTCATCAGATTTTAGATGTTTTTTGTGCAACAGAAAAGATGAAAAGGCAATTGAAAAATCACAAGTTAGTGGCCCAAGTAATAGATATGAACCCTATTGAACACATTAGGTCCTCTGATGTAAAGCCGATTGGACCATGTGGAGATGTGGGGGTGTAAACAGAGCGTGAAACAAGACCTACAAGGGCTGCACCAGGGAGAGGCTGCAATCCCACTGTCCTACATGGCTGAAAACGTCCACACCAATAATATGCTGACATTTCAGTTTAAATGAAAGAAAATCATTTTGCACCAATGGCAATTTAAAGATCCAAATATTTACAGTACACTAATGGAAAAATAGTTTCACTATTAAATTAAACCCATATAAGATTGCTAATGGACCGCAAATCAGGTGTCCAAGAAAGCGAACAACTCACAATACCCACTTCTACCCCCAAGTACAAGAAACTCTTGGGTTTTGCCAGTTGTTTAGAAATTTGTCATAGAGCTTGAATCAATTTGCTTTGGGGCAATCATTATTTTCTCTAATCTAGTATTAAAACATGGCAGCCGTCAGTCGAGAAGGCAGTGTAAAAACACACATATACATAGATATATGTATGCGTGTTGACAGTAAAATACCTGTGACAGTTAGCCCTCCTGCTGCTCTTTTCCTCTGGATCTCCTTGTGTAGTGTTGGCTGGCCAAAGGAGAGGCTCTGTTTCTCTCCTTCCTTATACAATCTTATACAAACTTTCTCCTAGCTTATACAAACTTTTCAGCTCCAACTAATTATGCTCACAACTACAATGTGGCACTACAGGCATTATAGGAAAATCAAGAATTTTATAACATTATCTTGATCTATTCTATCACACTTATCAGTGGGCAGTTGTTGAACCCTACCTATGATTTGATTACTATCGTAGATGTAAACCACATTTGTAAATTGTTATAAGGCACCCAAAAGCTTTGTTGCTGCCAAAGAGGGACAGAGTTGGTGCTACCGGGACGTTATAAAACAGGTAAGCTTGACCTAAATTAATTCTGCACACAAGTTATTGGGCAAGAGTGTGAGGAGTTGTCTTAGTTTCAGATTTCTATGATCTTTAAAGATTTGGACTAATTGGACCTACATATATAATGAAGCACTACAGACACTATTGGAAAATTACAAAAAAATAAAATAAAATAAAATAAATAAATAAATAAAATAAAATAAAAAAGATTGCATTATCTTGATTTCTTCTACACTTTTAAATCTGTCCACTTTCACCTATTTTATTTCATTACTACTGTAGATACAAACAATTTATCAAAGCATTTGAATATCTCAAAGCTCCCTTTGCAATTTGCTGCCAAAGAGGGACACAGTTTGTGTAATTATGTGTGTTATATACCAGAATAAAACAGATATAAGTGACCCATTCCACACGTTAAAAGTCGAGAGGGAGCGTTGTACGGTGAAAGCGCTTCAGCAGGGTATGACCGTGGGATTGGGAAACTCTCCTTAATCTTCAGTTGTTGCAGTCACTTGGTTGGTTGTGATGGTTTTGACAAATTAAACCAGTGGTGTTTTATAAAAGGTCCAATCAAAGAAACTCCATTTGAAAAAAAAAGGGAAAAAGGAACCCACATCAAAATGAATAAACAGATAATTCACTACAAAGTTCAGCTGGATTAAACAAACAAACTGAACAAAAAGGCCTTTTTATACAGAGAAGAAAAATTTGAACAATATTTGACAGTGAATAGTGTAATAATCAAAGAGTGTTTCAATAGGGTTCATAGCTATACTTGGAATGTACACAGATGCACCATTAATGAGTGTGTGTTCAGGGAGTGGAACTGTTTGCACAAAGAACCAGTGATGATACTTATACTCAGTTTATGCAGGTGTTGCACAAAACCTTTAAATAGTTTCATGATAAACAGTTTATGATATAATCATTCAAATGATGCATTTTAATTATTTACTAAATTGTCTCTATTATTTAAATTCATGCTTCATAGATAAATTATGCAGTTAGAGTGTCACTGTTGTTATTTTCCTTAAACAGTCATTTATCTTAATGGGAAAAAACTGCATAGTTTTAAGCATGATTCTGGAAAACTACATATCCAGAACCACTTACATGCATTATGTGCATCTCTCTGTGGATAATTCCAATCAGAATCAGCCTTCAGATACTTATATATTTTTTGTAATTACTTTGTGCAACCAGATCGGAGTATTGAAATGAAGCTTCTCATCCCAGTAAGCTGCAGGTTACACCATTGTTAACAGTGCTAATATTTTTAAATAGCAAAGCAAAGAAACTGCATTAACCTGTACATTGCTAAGGTCTCTGTCTCCATCTGATCTTGTTGACCATTAATCTATCCCCCCCCCTTTTTTTTTTTGCAAAAAAGAAAGAAAGCATGCTCTATGTTTAGGAGCGTGTATTGCATTGTGAGGACCTCCATCTGTGTGAACTACCCTTCCCGGGTTAACTCTCATTATCACTGGACTAGATAATGCATCAGTCGTGCAAAAACACAATTGGAGACATCTGCCATTGAACACTTAGAGGACAAAGAGGTCAAAGCAAAAAAAAACACACAAAAGGACAGGACTTAACCAGGAACATTCACATCCCAGCATCTCTCAAGCACAAGGGTTCCCCACTGTACATATGTAGGTATGTCATAGGATGTACGGACGGTATGATGGATATGTGCTCTTAAACCCCTTTCTCTTTTTTTGGAATCGAGGGGCGGTTTACCTGTTGTGGATCTGAGAGTTGAAGTGACAGTGGAGGATGTCATTGAAGGCAAGCAGTCGTCATCTTGGGAATACCCAGCCTGAATTGCACGCAGGTAACTGTGGCTTCGAGTGCGGAAAGCGCCAGGAAGGTCCAGGGCCTCCATGGCCTGGGACTCTACTTCACTAAAAACGGACTCGCAAACTGACTCATACTGGCCATTGACCTCAGTCTCACTCACCTGAGAGACAAAAACAGGAATAGCAGTCCTTAATTTTTCCTCTTCCTTTCTCTTTCTCACTTTGATTCTTCCCCTTTGCACAATAAATACAAAGGAGCGTTAGCAGGAGGGAAAATGGAATGGACAAATTTAGCTTTTCAGCAGTTATCCATTTGAAATATAGAATGAACGAAAGTACACAAACAATATTTGCACACTAAATAAAAGTTAGTGGTGTGTGGAAAGCATGTTTGAAGACCCTACTTGGAAGAAAGAAGTGATTAGACACAAAATACATGCATCAAGCAGCAGAAGCTATTCCTGAAGAACTACATTCCTGACATTATCAGGAGCCACTCATAACACATGTCCTGATTCCACACCAGCATCATTTAAAGAGATGGTCTCTACTTCATCATAGCACATATATTAATTCCATGAAATTGAATCCATTAAACCCCATCCATAGCAGTAATATTGGTGCACTGCTAACTTTGGAACAATCCAAACAGTCTAGAAATCCAAAGACTAAAACCACACTAAATTTATCTCGGCAGAACAGACTTCATGGCTCCATCATCTTGCTCATCATCACATACAAGCTGCTTGCTAATTCCCTCTTGAAAATTGCGTATCTAAGTAATCGCATGCAAATATCAACCCAATCCAGGAAAAATTAACTTGTGTTCATAGTCAGTTTTTAATGGCAATTGAATTTATATTTAACTTAATTCTCAGTTTGAAAAAAGGCATGCATGATGCTGATAAACTGTTACATGCAATTCAAATATATAAATAGCCTAGGTTACAGTGGAAATAAAAATATTATACATCATCAACTGTACAACTGTCTGAAATCTTTAAAAAAAATAAATAAATAAAAATCCACTTACATGCATATAAAATGGACAGTAGAATTAAAGCTAGCTTTGGTTATCAGTTTATACACTCATGTATTTGTGATTTTTGAAGCATAGTATTGTTGTGTGACTGTGGTGCAGAAAATGTGACAGTGAAGATGAAAAGGAAAAGAAAAGTTCCAAGAGGCTAGCAAAGGACTATTCTGTCTGCTGTAACAGATCTCTTTGTGGTTTAAAGAAGATTCTCTGTTTATCCATTAGCCTAGTTTAGTTATTTTTTAAACACTGATTGACTGATTTATTAATTGATTCATTTGTTAAAAAATGTTTCTAGAGTATCCAAATCAACGTTCAAAATGTGTGTGTATAAGAACCTGCTCACACTCACCTGACTGAGGCAGCTTGCCTGACTGAGGGTGCTGACAGCGCGCATGTAGCTCTGGTTGCGAGAGCGGTATTGGGGAGGGTTGTAGGAAGTCGCTGGATCCAGAGACACACCGGGATGGGGACGCAAATCTCTCGTTGTTTGCAAGTGGTAGCCTTGGCTAAATGAAGGGAACAAGCAGGCAACTGCAGGCCATGATGCTATTTTTCACCAACCTGATTTCTTGTAAAGCATTGTAAAAAGTTCTGAAATTTGGGGGGAGGGGCATTGATTTGCTTCACTCAGCTTAGATACCTAGTTCCATGTTGTAAGTTTACATAAATCTTAGCCACAAAGACTAATATAGGGACACATCATTCAGAAATAGCCATTTGGTCTGAAGCAATGTGATTATACAGTATATCTATATGATGGTATATCATGAAAAGGAAAAAACGTTACCAGACTACTTAACAAAAGACGTGAAGATTCTGAGGAATAAACAGTGGGATATTCCACCATGGTCAGTCCAATCCCAGACAACATTTATAATAATTTTAGCAAAATGACAGTGACTTAGCTGGGTTTAGTGACTTTCGTGAAGTTACGATCATTAATATCTCCCAACAACTTGACCTTAACAACTCTTCAGATAATAGTTGGATCAGACAATTTGTTACAAATTGTTACAAAATCACACTTAAATTGTTAGCTGACTTCAGCGATTATAATGAATAATCCATGTTTTACCAGTTTAGTGATAATTAGACAATACTGCATCATCTTAGAAAGCTTGGACTGAATTATTTTTGGAACTGAGCAGTGATTCAGTTTTAAAACAACTCAGGCTGTCAGACCCAGACTGTGCAGCACAGTCTCTCCATCTGTAGTAATAGGCTGCATTCTCTCTCTTGTTTTTTAATAATAAAGGCAATAAAGCCAAATAACTAACTGTTAATTTTCCTGTTAATCATTTATGCGTTTATGAGTCATAGGAGCACACAATATAAGTATACATAGCAAGCAAGGTCATCACTCAGGTTAAATGTAATATTTGACATTTCTAAAATAGTGCCACAGCAAACAATAAATATGAATTCATTAATAAAGCCTCCTCTCATCTTTAGCAGGTTTGTGAGATTGCAAATTTTTGTTACCTTCCTCCATTAATCTTTATTGGGGGCAGAGAAGCTGAATTGTTCTTGGCTTGCTTCATGTCACTTCCGATCTACCGAATATTCAGATGAGTCATTGCTGACAAATTATCAGCTAGGCTTCAATATCCTGCAGATTGCAACCTTTCATAAAAATATCTCCACCCAATACATGCAGCAAGGTCAGAGATAATGATCCATCCCAGTCAGCAGCACCATTATATAAGCCTTCAACAGACTAAGTTTCACATATTTGAGGGATTTCTCTATTAAGTTTTACACATTTGAGGGATTTATCCATCTAAAGGGATTTCAGCTAAACAGTAAGTTCTCTGAAAAAGAACTGTTAATAGGCATTAATATTCTGGTCTCTGAACATGAAAGCTCTTATACTTGTGTTAATGTATCCAATCAAACTTTGTATATTTTACCCCCAAGGGGCACTTTTCCCTAATGCTAAAGCTTAAAGCCTTAGCCTTCCTAATGTAACAGCATGTCTTTCAGGTATACAAACACACATGCATGGTTTTCATAATTGTAGATACACTAAGGTAAACAATGTCTGCCTGCTTGCTGTAAAAACCAAAATCATCCATTACTGCACAGTTTTAATCCCAATGCAGGTCTCACTGAAACAAATACAAACTCAACCATCCAAAATGCAACAAGAAACAATAAACACATCACACTTTCTATATATGCTGAATATCCTGTTACATATCTAAAAACACATAACACATATGCATCTACTGTATATAATAATAGAAAACATGTTGCTTTTAAATGTGCAGTGTAAATTGCACAGAAAGCATTTCCGAATCACATTTAGGATGCTGAATCTGCTAGTCTGTACAATAGAACAAATTGCTATAAGAAATACCTCTCAGCACAGATAGAAGTAATAGTAACTGCTACCATAACAAGCCTCCTCAGGCTACTCTGTTACACCTAATGTCCACCCTTATCTTTCATCCCCCCCCCCCCCCCCCCCCCCCGACCTCCCCATCAAAAACCCCCCACAAAAAACAGCCCTGTTAAACCATACCATACATCTGCAGCTACAGCAAGACCATTGATTTTGGCATGAAAGCATAAAATCAAATCATAATAAGCCTCAGCAACATTTGTCTGCTTCATCTGATCTCGACAAAAAGGACTGAGAAACTTCTGTGGCAGTCCTACCTTTGGCTGTCTATATGAGGTCTGTGGATGGCGGATTTGAGAATGAGGGCATCTGGACGGACAGATTTCTGAGGCGACACTTTGGGACTGGTGTCTGATTCACCACTCTCATCATCCCCCATGGCTTTCACATAACTGCTGCTGCGCATCCGCCGACATGGGATCTCCTCATCCTTTCCAATTCCTGGGTAACCACTCCACTCATCCTGAGGCACCTGCGTACAAAGAGGACAAGGAGCAGTAAAATAAGGGCAATGACATCTGTTACAAATAGAGCCATACAAGAAGGACATTAAGGTAGATACAGGTTTGGAATGTGAACGTTTTATACAATCTGCACAACGAAGATGAAATGAATGAGAAATGTGCATTTTATAACATTTAAGCTAGATTGAAATCAGAGGTACACAAAGCTACAATTTTTAGGGTTTTTTTTTTATTGAACTACAATAATGTAAACTAAGAATGAAAGAGAGATGAAACTCAAGAGAAGATAAGAGACTAGATTTAGTAAGAGCTCTGAACAGGACAAACAATCTCAAATATAAAAACCTTGCATTTTCTGCTAACCACGGTTGTAAAGAGTGGTTATTTGAGTTATAATAGCCTTCCTGTAAGCTCAAACCCATCTGGCCATTCTCCTCTGACCTCTTCCATCCTCAAGGCATTTCCACCCTCAGAACTGCTGCTCGATGGATGTTTTTTTGTTTTTCGTACCATTCTGTACAAACTCTAGAGACTGTAGTGTGTAAAAATCCCAGGAGATCAGCAGTTTCTGAAATACTCAAAGCAGCCCTTTGGGGACAAGCGACCATGACATGGTCAAAGCTGCCATATTATTGGCTGATAGGATAATTGCATGAATGACTAGATGTACATGTTCCTAATAAAGTGGTCAGTGTGTGTATATCAAAAGATACATGTAGAGCAGAGCTATTCAACAAGTGACTTGGTCTCAAATGGCCACCAGACCTCTGTCAATTAGTAAGAAAAATTATATTATATATTATATAATGCATGGTGTATTTACTGTAGGGCACCCTAGCGTGCTGCACATGAGCAAAATGGTTTTTCTATGTCAGCGTAGACAAAAACTGTGAGAAAACAAAAGTGCTGAAATTAGGCCAGTGGTTACTGAAGATGAAACTGAAGGAACAAACAGTGTGTTGCTGCGTGGTTGTCGTTTCACTGTCACTGTGGATAATGAAGCAGAATCTCTTGTTTCTGTTATTTGTTATTTGTCTTTTTGCATTGCTCAGTCTGTCATTCTTTCACAGTATGTGTAGATGTCATTGATTAAACACAGAGTTATGATCAACTCTCCTGCAGCAGACAGACAGACAGCTTTGTTTCATTTTCCAGAAGCTCATGCACACACTCAAGCTGCCATTTATCTTTCTGCTGCAGAATATCAGAAACCTACATGCATTCAGATTGACAGCCTCATATCCCCAGGGTTAGGGGTTTGATTCCCACCACCATCCTATGTACGCGGAGCTTGCATGTTCTCCCCGTGCTTCGGGGGTTTCCTCTGGGTACTACTATTTCCCTCGCCCAGTCCAAAGATATGCATTGTAGGGTGATTGGCATCTCCAAATTGTCCATAGTGTGTGTGCATGATTGTGCCCTGCGATGGGTTGGCACCCCGCCCAGGGTGTCCCCTGCCCTGGGCACAGGTCATAGTCCCCTGGGATAGGCTCCAGGTTCCCTGCAACGCTGTGTAGGATAGGTGGTACAGAAAATGGATGGATGAAAAATAATTTTCCCTGATAGAGTTTTATAGCTACTCTGTGTTTCATGGCTGCTATGTGATATGCTTGAGCAGGACTTGGCAACTTGAGTAGATCATTTTGCAGAAGTAAATTAAATAAATTAAAATAAATAAACAGGAAAAGCAAAAAAGAATCTAACATTTAAAGCTTAAAATGTTTATATAAACACAGACTGGGCCTCCATCCAAATGTTTTTCTTCAAGGTGGCCAACTTGCCAACAAATTTAAATAGGCCTGCTGTAGAGGTTCACCAATCTGTGAAAAACTGCGTCTACAATTTGTGGAACAATTTCAGAATAATGTTCCTCAACGTAAAATTGCGAAGGCTATGAATATCTCATCATCTACAGTACATAATATCATAAAAGATTCTGAGAATCTGGAGAAATTTCTGTGTGCAAGGGACAAGGGTGAAAATCAATATTGCATGCCTGTGATCTTCGGGCCCTCAGGCGGCACTGCATTAAAAACAGGCATGATTCAGTAATGGAAATCACTGCATGGGCTCAGAAACACCTCCAGAACTCATTGTCTGTGAACACAGTTTGCCATGCCATCCACAAATGCAGGTTAAAGCTCTTTCATGCAAAGAAGAAACCATATGTGAAAATGATCCAGAAACGCCACCGTCTTCTCTGGGCCAAAGCTCATTTAAAATGGACTGAGGCAAAGTGGAAAACTGTTCTGTGGTCAGATGAATCGAAATTTGAAATTCTTTTTGGAAACCATGGAGGCCGCGTCCTCTAAACTAAAGAGGACTTAAGAGCAGCTTTTTCAGTGCTCAGTTCAAAAGCCTGCATCTCTGATGGTATGGGGTGCATTAGTGCCTATGGAATGGGCAGCTTACACATCTGGAAAGGCACCATCAATGCTGAAAGGTATATACAGGTTTTAGAGCGACATATGCTTCCATCCAGATTCCATCCCATCTTTACTTCTGAGAGACTCTGCCTCTCTAAGATACTCTTTTTATACCCAATCGTGTTACTGACCTAATGCCAATTAAAATAATTAGTTGCAAAATGTTCCTCCAGCTGTTTTTTTTTAGTAACACTTACTTTTCCAGCCTTTTGTTACCTCCGTCCCAACTTTTTTGAAAACCAAATGGTGTGACCATGAAATTCAAAATTACTTTTTTTTCTTAAAATGGTACGTTTCCTCAGTTTAAACATTTGATATGTTTTCTATGTTCTATTGTGAATAACATATGGGTTTATGAGATTTGCAAATCATTGCATTCTGTTTTTATTTACATTTTACACAGCGTCCCAACTTTTTTGGAATTGGGGTTGTACAGTTAGCACTCTGCATGGGAAAGCAGCCTACAACATTCAATGTGTGTTTGAGTATATTTATTACGTATTAATTTCCTCTCAATTTAGTGACAACTGATTACCATATGTGCTTCAAACACATCTTTTCAAAAAGTCTCCACTCAGGAGCCTGTGTGTGTTCGTGTGCATGTCTAATATTTTCATTGTTCATTTTTCAGAGTGAGAAGAAGGACTCTTCCCCATAAGGGCCTCTTCTATGGTAAGTGGTTTCATATTCCAGTATGTTATGTGATGTTAATATTGTGACTAAATATTCTGGCAAAGATTCAAAGAAGTGCCAATGAAGCCAAGTACATGCTGGTCTACATGCCAATACTGTTATCAACACGCCACTCTGACATCCATTTATGACTCAGAAGAGGATACAACATACGACTAGCACAAGGGGAGGAGTGTGTAGGGATTTTTCTGAAATGTACTTGCCCTTGGAGACATGCACATGTAGTTTAGCCAATTTCCTTAGTGATGTGTACAGTCTATATTTCCTTTGCACTACGTACAGAAACATATCTGTTTGGGGAAAGTGGTGACTCAGTGGTTAAGGCTTTGGGTTACTAAATGGAAAGTTGTAAGTTCAGTACCACCAAACTGAAATGGTTGGATTCTTAAGCAAGACCCTTAACTTCAATTGGAAGTCACTTATTTAAGTGAATGTAAATTAACAGCATTCTATCTAGCTGGTTTGTGCCAGGTCTCTCCACTTAACATTGCAGCAAGTATCAAATTAAAAATATCTGCTTTAGAACTACATTTATCTCCATGCTAACTCTAATCTATCGCTTTTTTGCCATTTCTTGTTTATGAACATAAGTTTTGATTTTTTATTTTTAGTTAGCAACTATATCACTCTAGTCTTTTACACTTTATGGCCAATACCATCACTCCATATGTGAGCCTTCTCCAAACTGTTGCCACAAAGTTGAAAGCACACAATTGTCTAGAATGTCTTTACATGCTGTAATTTTAGGATTTTGCTTCACTGGAACTAAGGGGCCTAAACCTGTTCCAGCATGACAATGCCCCTGTACACAATTCAAGCTCCATAAAGACATGGTTTGCCAAGGTTGGAGTGGAAAATCTTGAGTGTCCATTCACAGACCCCTGACCTCAACCCCACTGAACGCCTTTAAGATGAACTGGAACACTAAGTGTTTGCCAGACCTCCTCACCCAACATCAGTGCCTGACCTCACTAATGCTATTGTGGCTGAATGGACAAATCCTCACAACCACATTCCAAAATTTAGTGGAAAGCCTTTCCAAAAAAATAAAGGCTGTTATAGCAATAAAACGGCATGTTCAACAAGTGCATATGGGTATGATAGTCAGGCATCCACATACATTTGGCCACATAGTGTATATTACAAATCTTGTTACAGACTCTCCAAGTAATTTACTGTTCACCTTTAGCTGTTTGCATATTTGTAAGCCACTCTGGATAAGGATGTCTGCCAAATCACTAAATGTAAATACAAAATGCATATGTAATGAAAAGTTTTAAGATAGCCATGGGGATTCAGCCAAGAAGAAAAAGGTGAAGTTGATGAGGGCATGTTAAATGGAATTAAATAGAATATAGCAGTAAAAAAAAAAATAGCATGATAGTGCTGCAAATATGATTTCAATGTGACAATATGATGTTGAACTGGAAAGCTGTTATTGGTTTATTCATGACAGTTTATAATTGAAACTCAGAATCATTAGATCCTATATCATATGACATTCTCTGTAATCAGTTTGTACACCAACTGGGTCTGACCCACTCTGAGTTTTAGCTACTGAACAAAGCATATTTTTATCAGTCAATAGCTTTTCTTTACAATAGTCATGTAAAGTCAGTTCAAATCATACTTGTTTGCTGTTACTCGTATGGATTTTATGTGAGATTAATTTATGTGACAAATGTGTCACATCAGGAGAAGTAAACTGGTGTGTGGCAGCCATTTTGCACTGAGATTTCAAATTTCTTTTGCTAATAATTTTAGCTAAGTTTCCAGAAGATGTTCTAAATCATGGGAGCAGAATGTATGGGTTTTTGTCTGTTCAATGATGGTTAGTTTAGAAGAAGAAAAAAAACGTTTAGAGATTAGCAAATGGAGGAACTGGACCAGAGATCATGCCTTGCATTTAACCTGACTGGTTCCTAAGTGATCAAACAAACAAACTATCACTTGTGTCCATATAGTAAGTGGTGAAAGACTCTTCAATCCAAGCTCTATAACCTCAATCATGTGATTTGAAGAATCATAAACGCAAAACACAACACACACTGTTCTCTGCTTATAACGTATAATCATAGCATAGAAAAAAGCTCTGCCATTACTCTGTGTGTAAATTTAGTGGTAATCATGTATTACAATTTAGACAATTGTAGACCATTTCTCCAATGATCGCTTGCACATCATGTATTAATGTTTCTGAAACTTTTCCAATGCCAAACATCAAAATTCAAAACACATCAATGATGCAGACTAAAGTTGCTATAACTTGCCAGAACCATGATAACTTTATTTTTGTTTGTATCTTTACCATTCACAGTTCTAGAGTTCATTTTAAAAGAATTCAGGAAAACGTCTCGGGTTATTTGACTGTAACCCTGTTCCCTGAAAAAAGTGGGAACGAGATGCTGCACATCAAACAGTAATGGGAACATTCTTTGTTCGACCAGTTGCGAAGTATGTGTGTCAAACACGCCAAGAATTTGGCCTAAATAACCTCGGTGAGTTACATCATTGATAACGTGCACCTGCAAGTTATAAATAGATGGGAAACAGGCATACCTTCAGGTTACACTTTGTCTGAGAGACGGCAGACACGTCTGCAGTGTGGCATTGAGGCGCAGCATCTCGTTCCCGCTTTTTCAGGGAACAGGGTTACAGTCAAGTAACCTGAGATGCGCCCTATCAAAAGCTACTCTCGATGCTGCGCATCAAACGCTAATGGGAACGAGAATACCAAAGCCGCTGCACTGGAAGTGTCTGAGCCCCCAAGGTAGTGTGTGTGCACACAAACATTGAAGAAGGTCTCAGACATGCCTAAGGGATGTTAACTCAAGGACATGTGAGCCCAGAGTAGCATGGACATCCAAACTATAGAATCTGACAAATGTGTGCGGAGAGGACCAACCTGTCGCATCACACACTTGCTGGAGGGGGACACCTTTTGCCAGAGGCATAGAAGATGCAACCCCCCTGGTTGAATGAGCCCTAACACCTAGCGGCAAAGCTTGACCACGCACCTCGTAGGCTAGGGCAATGGCATCCCTCACCCAATGAGACACTGTTTGCTTAGGGGCAGCCGCCCCCCGATTGCAGCCTCCATAGCATATGAAGAGCTGCTCCGACTTACGCCACTGGCTGGTGTGGTGGACGTAAATCTGAAGAGCACATACTGGACACAGTAAGTGAAGTCTTTCCTGATCCGTAGTCGTGAAAGGCAGAGGACAGAAGGCTTCAAGAACGACCGGATGCATGGTCGAGAATGGAACTTTCGGGAGGTAATTAGGGTGGGGATGCAAGATAGCTTTGACCAGCCCAAGGGCAAAGTCTAGGCAGGACCGCGGGACTGACAGAGCCTGCAAATCCCCAATTCTCTTCAGAGAAGTAATAGCCATTAGAAAAACCATCTTTAGGGTCAGAGACCTGATAGGTGCTGACTCTAGTGGTTCGAAAGGGGTGCCAACCAGACCCTCGAGCACTATAGAATCCCACGAAGGGGCTGTAGCTCTCGTGGACGGTCTCAACCTCTTGGCTCCACAAAATAAGCGAGCGACTAGAGGGTGCTTTCCCACAGAAACCCCATCAATTGGAGCATGGCAAGCCGAAATGGCGGCCACATAGACTCTGAGAGTACCAGAGTGCCTGAGGATAATTCCCTTGCAGGAACTCCAGCACTGAAACCACTGGGCAGTGAACTGGGTCTACGTGGTGCGCCATACACCAATTTTCAAAAATGTGCCATTTGAAGGCATAACTTCTTCTAGTGGAGGGGGCCCTGGCACTTAGAATGGTCTCTACTACATCAGCAGGGAACCCAGCATCCCTTAGCTGGTCCCCCTCAGGGGCCAGACGTGAAGGTTCCAGAGCTCGGGCCGGGGATGAAATATTGTCCCCTGTGCCTGAGATAGGAGATCTTTCCTGACTGGAATCGCCCACAGCGAGCCGTCGAGGAGAGATATTAGATCCGAGAACCATAACACCTGCAGAACTGCCATGGTGTGCAGGGCAGCACCAGCCTGACCTGCTGCTTAAAATGCCTTTCCCACCAGCGACAACGTTACCCTGCAAGGCTTGGTGGGGAGGATAGGCTTCTTAAGTGACGACGCACTCCCAGATAGTCGAATAGATCGACATCAAAGATACACAGGGAGTAAGGCTTACTCCATGAGCGAGATAACTCCTATGGAGGTCTGGGAAAAAAGGGGGGAGATCGATATTGGGATCTCTCGCCTTGGCCACCCGACAGAAATCTGTCATCTAGTTTGGAGTGCCTGGGGTTCTCTTGCTCCTGTGACCAGTCTAACTTAAGCCTGGCCACCGTGTTAGTCACTACCTCGAGTAGCTCCCGAAACACCTTGTCATCGCGCGAGGAGTGCTCAGAGGTGGCGCGCTCTCGCAGTGCTCGCACTCAGCGTTCTCAAGAGCAGCAATAGCATGCTCTTCCCCGAAGCACTCCAAACAAAAATCGTGCGTATCATCATCCGGAATAATTTACCACTTACCAAGACAACACACACACACAAAGCGGTCTCGAAGACAAAGAAACCTGAAGGTATGCCTGTTTCATGTCTATTTATAACCTGCAGGTGCACGTTATCAATGACGTAACTCACCGAGGTTATTTAGGCCAAATTCTTGGCGTGTTTGACACACATACTTCGCAACCGGTCGAACAAAGAATGTTCCCATTAGCGTCTGATGTGCAGCATCGAGAGTAGCTTTTGATAGGGAACTTATGTTTAGGATGTGGCTGTAGCAGCTGCACATGAATCATACACATTACCATACTGTATCATTCATATACAGGAGCTGACAGGCTCCTCCAGATGCAAACGTGCAACTGTTTAAAAAAAAGCAGCACACTCCAGCACTCTTAATTAGACTTAAGATAATATAATTATAGATTTTGGGATCCTGAGTGATCCTAAGGGGGCTTTCACACTGGCAGTTTAGTCTGAAACAGAGCACGATTTGCATGAAAAATTCGTAATGTGAAAGCTGTCATGCAGACCGGGAAGCGCACTGCGCTACCGAACCCAAGACTACCTGTAGGAGGTGGTCCGCACTTGTCCAGGAAGTAAATTAACCTGTGCATGTGTTTTAGCCAGTTACGACATTATTAGTTTCCACAACACAGAGGTCCACTGCTGCACATAAAATCTGCTGCACATAATAGCACCAAAAATATAATAATAATAATAATAATAATAATAATAATAATAATAATAATAATAATAATATTGTGAGTCGTGTTGTGCTCTCCATGCTCATTTGCTATGACGTAAGATGAACACAAATGCACCGGGGTTCAATAGAATCAAGTCTGAAACAAGACCAATGCTGTGGGGGGCACCAGGAACAATGACACTTGGATTCAGACCACAGCAACAATGCCCAGTGTGAAAACCACCTAAGCATTCACCTAATTTGTTGAGTGGTTAGGACAGCTTTCCTCTGTTCAATGTCAGTTGTCAGCTGCAGGCTTAAGTCACATGACCATTATTTCACTGCTAAGGCATTTTCTGGCCAATGTGCATGTGGTATAAGGTTCAAAGTGGACTTCATGCATTACAAAGCCTTTACAATTTGAGCCCATTTAGATTTATTACAGTGTGACAATATGACATGGAACTGGGAAACTGTTAACCATTTATTCATATATGCCAGCTTAAGGTTGAAATATGAATGAAAGGATCTATAGATCCTTTATAATGTATTCTGATCCCTTATATTCTGTAATCTATCTGTACACCAAATTGTGCTGACCCACTGACTTTCCTTCAAGCTTTTCTTCAAAATGCTGTCATGTAAGAGCCATTCAAATCATTCTCATTTACTGTAACTCGTATGGATTTTATGTGAGATTAATTTAATACAGAACAAAAATGATCAGTATTACCTTCCCAGTCTCTCATCAGCAATGAAAAGACTTTTAGTGGTTACCCTATTATCTCACTTATTAATGTCTTGTCATCTGTATTATCTTCATGAAGGAAGCTGAAAAGTACAGTATGTAAGTGTTTGAGCCTGATAGATTAAAAGCTTTCGAAAGCACCAATGTGGATGATATAGTGTAAAAACCCACAATATAGCACAATGTGTAGAAAGGACCATGGAAGACTAGTAGTCTCTCTGAAAAGCCCTATGTTCAAATCGCTGCAACTCAGGATGATAATTAGGCAGCTTATTTATATCTTGCTTCAAAGTTTTATCAACATTGGCATCACTGACAGTAATCTGCTGTTCGATGCATTTTGCTGCTCCAACAGGAATATTGTAATGATATGCAGCAGTTGTATAGAAACCAAATGAATCAAGTTTAAACACAGCAATAAAGGAAAGTGACAGATTTTGCCCTTTCATCAGCTGGTGCAGTGATTAACAAGGCAGGCATCTCTCATTAGGCTCATCTTTATCTGTACTTTGGCTGTATTCCAAAGACTAGTGTTTGACAGAAGCATTCATATTAGAATTCATTCTAATAAGTAAAGGTAATTGAGAAAACTTTATATTAAAATGTTCTGGCCAGTGTGAAAATAACTAAACAATGGCACTGGGATGTTGGAAAACATATAAATAGTCAATCATTTCAAGGTTGGATTTGAATTCAATAAAATAATTTGAATTATATAAAATAATAATAATAATAATAATAATAATAATAATAATAATAATAATAATAATAATAATAAAGACTTGTTTTGATAGCGCATTGGCATTCATGATGCTGTTGGTTTCAGTGTGTTTCCTTAACAACCTCTGGGTTGTTACTTCTAGGTACAGGTGTATTTATACTGAGATCATGTGACACTTGAACTGCACACAGGTGAACCCCATCCAACAAACTATGTGACTTCTGATAGAAAGAACTGATTTCTAATTTAGGGTTTCCACAGCAACAGGGATGAATACTTATGAAATGGCACAATATTGCAAACTATACTGTCAGGTTTGATCCCAACCAACAGACTTTACCACTGTAGCATTGAATAACAAAATAGCTGTTGTTGTGGTTGGCTAATGTTGCTTGGGACAATTGTGTGAGTTAAATGCCAAATTAGCAAAAAATTATCTCCAGTGTAATCTTTGAGCAGTCCAATGCGCCACCCAAACTTAGGCTACTGTTTTGAGGAAAAGTGTAATGAAATGCCTTGCACTAACAGCTGTTTTATGCCTAACTTGAAATAAAATTTTCATCTAACGAATGCAGAGATGGGCAAGGTGACAGCTTAAACACACTACCGATGATGATCTCCTTTCACACTGAGAGGAAGAACGGAGATGCTCCTTGACTGCCTCCAAAGATCTGAATAACTGTGTTAACCAGTTATATCTATTACTGCAATACGAGGAAAGGGGAAAAGATTTATTAAAGATTTTTCCTTTTGCTGCCTTTTCTCTTTAATGGTTGCATGTGACAATGCACACACTGCAAATCACAACCATTTATTAATTTATTCATATATCTTCTGTAACAGCTTCACTCATCTCTGCACAGACAGTAACCTGAGTTCTGGATCAAACCGTGGACCCTGGAGCTGTAAGGTGTTGCAACACTGTGCCACCTTTTTTCTGTTTCTTATTTTTTATATAAATTGGCAGGACTCTGGAGCCCAGATTGAAATCAGGTGAAACAGTATACCTCTCGCAAAGAACACTACTGAACTACTTGAATGCTACTGGCTGTTTGCTGCAAACGTCTGGCTTTTACTCTATGTGCACGTGCATAATGCACATTACAAGACTTTCTGACAAAGACACAAAGTGATGTATGACCCAGTATCTGCAACAAATACCACTGTCATCCTTTTTTTTTTTTTTAACCCTTTCTTCTTTGCACATCATACACGATAATACCACATGTACGTCCTATGGAGATTCTGCTTAACAACTTGGGACTACAGTCAAAGCTACAGGTAACCTGTCCTCCTGTCATCTCTTCTTTCACAGTGAGTATATTTTTCCTATATTTCTAGTGTTTTCTGGGGAATACTATGGAACACATCTCATTCTCCCTGCTGGGTTGGGTTCTCAATCTGTGGCATCTTCTCCAAGCAACCTCTTCTGTCTAGCCAACCACCAGTGGCTGTGGGAATACATGCCACTAACATGGTTCTCCCATGCCATACTGTGTGCTTTCCTCCTGAGTTTACTGGGGCCGGAGTCAGATTTCCCTCCATTCATCCCTCATTCTCCCCATTGGGCCAGGTCCTCCCTCAGCATTTTCTAATCAGAGTTTTAACCTGCCAGCAGGTTCTGTGGCTAAGCACTGCCATAGGTGCACAGTAGGTTTTCTCTCACACACTGCACTGTCACTGTCAAGCCTGCTACATTAATTGGATTGCTAACACAGAGCACTGGGGCTTGGGTCAGTTTTCCACTGTTCACCTCTAACTCTCTGCCCTGTTTCTGGTTCTTCTATATTTTTCAGCTCAGAGTTTTCTACATCACCCACCATCTGGCAAACTAATGGACCCATGGCTACATATCACTAGCTTGTTTACATGTGACATTCTCATTTTAGCCTGTTAAATTAGCTGGGATATCTTATCATAAAACAAACCCCTAACCCCCTTATAATATACAGAGTGATTGAATGAGCCATGCTGCAAGACTCACAATCATGCAGCCAGTGTCTGACTCCCCTGGAAGCCAAAGTTGGACACTAACTTGGCACTGGCCATCTTAATGATGCAGTGTCCAGTTTGGGATTGGAGTGGTATTGGATAGAGATGTACAATCCATAGTAACCAATTGCACTCTTTTACAAGTCTAGGTGGACCCTTCCTTTAATTACTTTTTCAAGCCCTTATTGAATGCCCTTCATGACTTGGAAATATAAATCATTACTCACATAAGTGGCTTGCAGCACAAGGGGATGAGTGTATTGGATGGTGAATTTGTTATTTGCACTGGCTATTTTCTTTGAATTTTGGACAGACACATATGGGCTAAATAACTAGTTGGTTTGCTAACTAGCTAGCAGAAAACTAAGTTGCATCAAAAAGCTGTTTTTTCTGTTCCAAATTCCCTACAGACTTTATTACCTGGCTCGGATGTGTTTGAAGACAGAACATACAGTTGGACTAGCTCAGAGTCCCTGAAGGCTAAAACAATTTGATTAATGTGACTATTCTTTATTACAGCCATTGATCAAGGGACATGATTTCATAGTGCAACTGAGGCCTAATCCACACTAACAGAGCATTTTTGACCACTGAACATTTCTAATCTGCTATCCATGTGGATAAATCTGAAAATGCTGCTTTCAAATTGTAGTGTAGATTAAGAGGACATTTAGGCAAAGTTAATACACAACCCTTCAAACATGCAAACATACAGTGTTGTGAAAACTGTTTTTGTGTATGTCTCATACTAAATAGTTTTAGATCTTCAAACAAAACCTTTTAACCAACTTCATGCTTTTGAAAAAGTTCTATTTAAGTGTTGATTTGATTGAACAGGGTTTGCAGTAATCAGGCCTGGTTGTGTCTAGTCCGGCTGAACCCCATTATGAATGCAGTTTCATAGATTTGGGGAATTAGTAACTACGGGGGCAAATACATTTTCACACACTGTTTGTAAAGAAAATAAAGTCTTTTGTGTTTATTCAGGTTGCCTTTGTTTTATCTTAGATTTTGTTTTAATTTCTGAAACAATTTAGTATGAGATATACACAAAAACAGAAGAAATCAGAATGGGGCAAACACTTTTTAACAGCACTGTAAAATTTGTCGCATGATCTCCATAATTCCAAGGTGGAAGAACTCATTTCAGTCTTGCTCTGTATTTGTATTTTCACAGAGAGATTTTACACAGAGTAATTAATTATTAATTTAGTTTACTTGCCAGCTGAGCTCAGGGATCTTGAAGTGACAGCCTGTTAAATACTGGAGATTTAGGAGGGGAAAAAAGGTTTCACCTGGTTTTATAAGATAAAATATAATTTTCATCTATTACTGGTATTTTACTATAATAATTTAAAGATAAAGATATTTTATGGTAATGTTATTAATATGGCAAGATTATAACAGCTCCTACTGCTATCTGACATCCACACAAAATGCATACGCATGTCGTACTTATCAATATAATTGTGCAGATCAGGTGGTGATTATTATTTAGTATATTTCCTCATACCCAACTAAAATTAATTCCGGGTACTCATGCAGTTATTTACATTGAAATAAAAAAATTTTCTAATACAGTGTTACAAAGTGTACAAATCGGATGTTTGATCTCTCTTCAATATATGTGGGTGTGCAGGTGCTCCATTGCTCAGGCATCCATGACTGCTATAGCATATAAGCGACACTGTGGCATGCAAGGAAGTGGGTTTTATGTTTATATTGTCCAAACAAACAAAAATGACAGAAATGACATCAGACACCAAGTGAACATGCCTAGCATGCCATTTTGTATCGTTTTCATGTTTCATCGTGTATGGCACTAGTTCCCAACCCTGGTCCTGGAGTAAAACACACACACACACACACACACACACACACACATACACACACATACATCAACTTAGGAATGGCTGTTAGTTAGCTAATTAGCTGAATCTTGTGTGCTAGAGCATGGAAAACAAGGGACAAGTGGTGGGAACACATGGTGTCTGGAAAACTTTTGGAAAATTGACTGAAAACATCAGTGAAGCCAAAAACATCATTTTCAAACTTGCCTGTGAGAGTGTCATCTAGTCCTGAGTGGTGTGAGAATGTAATATCGGTTGTATACAGAAAATCTGACAGCTGTAAATACTGCCACACCACACAGATTTTTTTTTTTTTAAATTTAAGAAATTTGATTTCACAAAAACCTGCCACAGCAACTAGCACTCACAATGATCAGCCTCACCAAAACATACCTACACTCAACATATTATTATATTTTTCACCTGGCAATTTGACCTATTTAATTAGATCCATAGCCAGATGACAGATAGCAATTTAGACTTGTTTGAAATGATTCTGCTTGTGCTTGTTTTTTTTGTTTTTTTCGTAATAAAGCTATGGCTTTTGTATTCCATTTCCCTGTTGTTAATAAAAACAGTCCTATGCATCCTCATAGCAGGAGGGCTTTAATTTAAGTTCCGCAGTGTAAATTGAGGCTGTTCTTTCTGCAATTGAGGAAGTTAGCCATATGTTGAAGTTCACTTTCCAGACAATTACCTTCCTTGTTTTCCAACACACTCAACCGACCTACAGAGAAACATGGCAACATTTTTAATTTCCTACTTACCCAGGAACAGTGGTATAAAGAAATTCAAAACAGTGTTCCTTAACACTATTTGACCTTCACTGATTCTGTGTATTTACATATTTTACATAATAAAATGTCCTCTAACTGCTTGGCATATGGTATTAAATACTTATGACTATGGCATACAATTAGAACAATGAGATGTAAGTTTGTGAACTCCATGTAATTACGATCAAAAACATTTGTAATTCACAATTAAGATAAATTGCTAATCAGATATGTCATATTCATGAGATTCATTTGTATACATGATGCATTAATATAAAAATTACTTATGTACAGTAGATAGTCAAACAGAATGTCTAATACCATTGCGTGTACCGCAGCCGCAAGGCCACGGCGGTAAATACAAACCAGTCACGTGTGAAAGTCATTAGTGAAATTACCACCAGGTGGCACAAAGGAACGGTTTGCAAAAGACTGTAATTGTGACGCTTTCACTTTATGGTGACGGTTTGTAAATGGAGCTCAAATATAATGGAATAAATTAATAGTAATAAAAATGACATTATATTATTTTTATTTTGTCAAATAAAAAATCAGCAGTGACTGATTTCATGTTACTGTGATTTTCAGAGCTTATTAGAGCAATGTACTCAAATCAGAACGAAAGTATGGCTTATGTAAGTGTTGCACAAGTTGACATTCTTGGTTCAGAGTGTTGAAAAAAACTCATTTTGAGAAAACGGCTGTTAAAAAATATTGATTGCAGAATTTCATATTCACTGATTAGAATTAACACTTTTTTTGTAACAGTAACTCATTTATCATTTCGCCCAAAGCTCTACTACACAATTGACTGTATATAAACTGTATGTGACTTCTTTGTGTGAATTATATTATAGACAAATAAGTGATGAGAGGAGGACAAATAGAGGAGATATTTCTATCGTTATTCATCGCATGTATTTTACACCTCGATGCACTTGTTTTCTCATTCTTGCAAACAGAATCTTTTTTCATGTACTTTCCTTACTTATTCGAGCTATGGATAGTTGCTTACATCTGTTTTTTATGCTTTTGCATGGAATTTCAGCATTTTCCCCATGTCTTTTTACTGTATTGACGTCTCTGTTGTAAGCTAGCAAAGCACATCACGTGACACATTTTGACTAATCACATCGCCAGAAATGAACTTTAAACTTCCTTAGCCAATGAAATTCTTTCTCCTTGTTTTGGTCAGCCTGTAGTTTCTCACTACTGGAAAGCACTAAAAAAGAAATTACCATATCTAGACTAGCTATCATGACTGCGGTGCTACCCATGGTGGCAAAAAGATTATTCTGGTTGAGTACCATCTGTATATCATCCAGGTCCACCATGACCCTGACCAGGATAATGCAGTTACTGAGGATGAATGAATGATTGAAATGAATTAAAAGTAGCACAAACATGCAACACAAGAAAGGAAGGGACTTTTCACCCACTGGATGACTTGGTTTTGCAAGGATTTGAGCACATAAGGCTTATTGGAGGGACTTGTGGGGCAGCTGGTTTTGTCCATGATTCCCAGCTGACTAGGGATACAATGCAACTTTCCCAGATACCATCAAACTGGTGAGACAGTGTATGTCTTTCTGTTCTTTGCACCTAGTCAGTAGGTTAATGTACCTCAGAGTCACTGAGCTTTATGAGAGTTTGTTTGATTTGTGATATTCAAGCTTTTGGTAGTCGGTGAGTATTAGGAGTGGATGGGTGTATATACAGTATCTCACAAAAGTGAGTACACCCCTCACATTTTTGTAAATATTTTATTGTATCTTTTCATGGGACAACACTGACGAAATGACACTTTGCTACAATGTAAAGTAGTGAGTGTACAGCTTGTATAACAGTGTAAATTTGCTGTCCCCTCAAAATAACTCAACACACAGCCATTAATGTCTAAACCGCTGGCAACAAAAGTGAGTACACCCCTAAGTGAAAATGTCCAAATTGGGCCCAATTAGCCATTTTCCCTCCCTGGTGTCATGTGACTTGTTAGTGTTACAAGGTCTCAGGTATAAATGGGGAGCAGGTGTGTTAAGTTTGGTGTCATTTCGTCAGTGTTGTCCCATGAAAAGATATAATAAAATATTTACAAAAATTTGAGGGGTGTACTCACTTTTGTGAGCTACTGTATCATCTAATTAGATGATTACCATTTTGTTCCACATATTGTGGCTGCCAGAGCCATATCACCCTGCAGTTCTCGCCTGGTTTCCCACTGAAGCTAAGCACGGTTGAGCCTGGCCAGTACCTGGATGGGAGACCTCCTGGGGAAAACTAAGGTTGCTGCTGGAAGGTGGTGCTCTCACTGTAGTCTGTGTGGGTCCTAATGCCCCAGTATAGTGACAGGGACACTATACTGTAAAAAGAGCACCGTCTTTCGGATGAGAGGTTAAACCAAGGTCCTGACTCTCGGTGGTCATTAAAAATCCCAGTACACTTCTTGTAAATAGTAGGGGTATAACCCTGGTGTCCTGGCAAAATTTCCCCATTGGCCCTTATCTATCATGGCCCCCTAATAATCTCCATCCCTGAATTGGCTACATCACTCTCCTCTCCACCAATAGCTGGTGTGTGGTGGGCATTCTGGCGAACTATGGCTGCCGTCGCTTCATCCAGGTTTGAGGAGATTTCCCCCATACTATGTAAAGCGCGCTGAGTGTCTAGAAAAGTGCTATATAAATGTAATGAATTATTATTATTAATGAACAACTACAACCCAAATTCCGAAAAAGTTGGGACAGTAAGGAAAATGCTAATAAAAACAAAGAGGAGTGATTTGTAAATGTACTTTGACTTGTATTTAGACAGAAAATGTATAAAGACAAGGTATTTGATGTTTTACCTAATCAACTGCATAGTTTTTTTAATATAAACGTTTATTTTGCAATTATTGCATGCAGCACGTTCCAAAAAAGTTGTGACAGGGACAATTGAAATAAGAAGGTGATGTGAAACAGGTGAGGCAATCGTCTAATCATAGTATATGAGGAGCCTCCAAAAAAGGCCTAGTCCTTCAAGAGCAAGGATGGGTCGAGGCTCGCCAATCTGCCAACAGAATAATCCAACACTTTGAGAACAAGACAAATCCTTAGGATTTTGGGCATTTCACCTTCTACAGTGCACAATATAATTAAAAGATTCAAGGAATCTGGTCAAATCTTGGTGCGTAAAGGGCAAGGCCGAAAACCACTTCTGAATATGCGTGATCTCCAATCCCTCAGAAGTCACTGTCCTTAAAGCCTTCATGAGTCTGTAATGGATATCCTGACATGGGCTCGGGAATATTTTGGTAAACCTTTGTCAGTCAACACCATTCGCTGCTGCATCCACAGATGTAAGTGATATAACAATATATATATATATATTGTTAGGTAACCGGAAGGAGGGAAGTAGGATGCCCTCGCAGGGGAAATAGGCAGTTTATTAGGAACAAACGTGGGGAGAGGAACATTCAAAATTAAACAAACACTCAAAAGTAAAGGAACATTTACCAAACCGTCAAACAAAAATCCAATGAGTGTTCAGGCAAAAACCCACAAATAAACAAGGCAATGATCCGCAAAAATGACAGGGCAGTAAAAAAAGGCAAGGCGATAATTCAAAAATTCACAAGGCATAAATCCACTAACTGACCAGGCGGTAATCCCAAAAATGGCAAGGTAAATGTCCAAGAAATCACGAGGCAATAATCCAAAGTCCAGAGCATGCGTGGAAAACGAAAAGCATAGAGAAATCTACAATTTCTTATCTTTACTCATCTAAAGTTATCCTTCGTCATCTTTAGTCGTCATTAATCACCTTTAATACTCCGCAAGGAAGCGGACACAAAAAGGGGTTTAAATAACAAGGGTAATCAAAAGCAAACAAGATAAAACACAAAACACCTGAAAACAATAATCAAACAATAAACGGGAAACCAATGACAGAACAAGGGCAGATACAGGACATGAACCAAAATAAATGGACCAATAATGAAGCGGGGGCAGATACATGACGTAAACCAAACACAAACGAGCACATGGCAATGTAAACAAAGCGGGAGATCATGAATGCACAGTCCGGAGGGTTTTTATGAATAACGCTCGCACTACTCTTCCTCGTAGCACGAAGCATGGAATGCGGAAGTGCGCTACTCGCTAGCCTCTGCTAGCATCTTAGCAAGAGGGAGATTCTAACATACATATATATATATATATATATATATATATATATATATATAGAGAGAGAGAGAGAGAGAGAGAGAGAGAGAGCAGAGATGACACTGTATAAACGGTGGGGAAGCCTGTATGTGCAAATCCATAAAATGCAAGCAAATGTCTCAGCTGATGGAAAATTTGCACTCACTTATTATTATTATTATTATTATTATTATTATCCAAATAATTTCCATTGCTGCCTTTCAGACTTTACTCTGAGCAATCATTTTGTGCTTTCAGCTCTCTGTGCACTTTTATGGAGTTTTGTGGGCATCACTACAGTACATGCAAATGAGCTGTGTTGGGAGCACACTTTGCATTTTATGAGTGATCAACATATGCACACGTGAACGAAGAAAATCAGCCTTTCTGAAACTTTTGTAAACCGGCAGAAAATGTTTGTTCAGTTTGGCTATCACAAACATTTACACACAACTTTACTAAAAAATTGATAAATGATAAATGAGGCCCAATGGAAACAGTATCCAAAAACACAAACCAAAATAAAAAAGAGAAATGTGCAGAGGTCAATACCACCAGTAAGTACCAGAAAAAAAAAACACAATGCCCAAGGGAAATCCAAAATCAAGAGTTAAGAGAACAGTCCAGAAAACATAACGACACAGCTTGGACTTACTAAAAGATTGGCAAGTCTTCACAATAATTGTGAGAATGTGAATCCTTAAATAGAGCAAGTGAGATTAGTTGCAGGAATGTGTGATTAATTGGAAGCTGACTAGAATTCAGTAGAGGGAGACATCTGTTAGACGGGAGGTACATTGCTGTGATTTTCTGTGACAAATCTGATTACTATTTTGCTAATTTTCTTTAGAATGTTTATCAACATTGTAGTTTAGACTCTGGTTTTAATATATCAGGTAATGTGTCATCTTCAGTACACACTATTAAAGCAGTCAATGTTACTTAAAAGTGGTTTTTATTATTTGTATTTATTATCAGATTCTAAAACATGACGTAGTCTAGCAAAATGTACTGTAAGAAAACTTAATAATCACTAGAGCAGTGCCATAAAGCTTATTTCAATCTGTGTTAGGTTGTCAAACATTAGTAACACTCACAGTTGAATTTGTATGATAGTGATATCATGGCAAAGTGATAAATCATGGCAAAAACTGAAAGAGTGAAATTGACAAATATTAATATTCACAGGTGTCATCACAGAGAGTGATAAATCATATCTGATACTGTAAAAGACTGAACCTGAAAACAGCAACAGTAACACATTTATCAGATCTAATAAATCTCAGGCTTACATGCATCAGCAGGTAGAACCGATCTAATAATCTAAAGCAGGATATATCACTGATTTTATTTCATCCGATTTTCCTTATTTTTGCTCCCAGGAGTAACTGCTATGTGGGTACATTTAGTGAGCTGCGAATGGTTGACACCTTCCTCGTTCATGAATCAGGGGTGTTATAGTGGGAAAACTAAAGGATTAAGATTGGGCTATTTCATATGGTAATACCACAGTTACACAAAATTCTGACCTGAGGGCACCTAACCTATATACTCTTCGGAATCTTACAAATTTTGAAAAAATAAAATCCAAGTTCGAGTTAACTGAGAACTGGAAATATATGAACTGACCTAACTGGTTGCTGATATACAGCCCACAGGATTGAGTCCACTGTATTGGGATGATCTCAGCTCATTACAAGAAATAATTATTCTACCCTCTATGTTCATACAAAAAATCTGTAGTGAACTTTCCTTAACAAAGATCATGTAGTAAATCATATCTTATTATATTACCATGAACTACATTAGATGCTTGCTAGAAAGCTGACTAACTGGCTCTTTTGAATAAATGGCCCAATTGGCTCTTCTTAAAGAGTGGCTCAATCAACACATCAGCAGCCTTCCAAACACTAATCCATCACTGAATATTTGTTCTTCTTAGAATTCTACAGATGATAATAGAAAATAGAAAATAAACATATACCTCTTTATCGCTGCTACAATATGTTTTAAAATGATGGCCTGCTTTAGAATTTGTTTTGATAAACTACTGAGAAGTATGAACAACTGGGTTTTGCTAACCAAATAATTAAGTCATTGCACCTCAGCTGCAGTGTTATTAGGAAATGTGAAGTCATTACTAAATATGTTGGTGCACTTAAAACAATGATATTGGGTACTGTATGATTATTATACCATTCCACTACTATATCAGTTCAGAAGAGCACCAAAAGCCAATTAGGAAGACATGGGAAATGATAATCACTCAACCTACATTATCCATAAACAATCAAAATGCCTTGACATCTCAGTCATGAAGCACAGAAATCCCAAAGAAATGCTGGAAGACAACACAAACCAAGACAAGCAAAGTCCCCCAAAGTATTTGAGGAAAGCATAAACACAGCCTGCATATTTGTTTACTTTGGCTCACTAAGGCATGTTGTCCGGTTTGCTGAGATGGCTTTCTAACCTGCAACCTCAAAACCCAATGGGAATAACCAAATAATAATATAAAAACCACAAGTACTTAGTCAACTAATAAAAATCAATCTATGTGGTGTATCAGCTGGCTCAGCATGAAACACTATCAAGTCAGTACCTGTCTAATAAAGATCATCTGTCCATTAAAGAACACAACACAACACCACCAGCACTAAACCTGTCCTTTCTACATGAGCAATGACCTACATATTCTCAAACCTGCATTACAGTGTTTATGGCTATCCTTACATTTATGTATTTATGTATTTATATTATGTATGTCCTTCTGTCCCAGTGAACTAAAATGTACCAATTAATTGGGACATAACACATTAACACTGTTGATTAACGATTTTCTCATATAACAAACTCATTGATCCCAGCGTGGGAATAAATGTTTTAAACCATTTTACCATCTGACAACCATGGTGTTAATTTAATCTGAACACCTAATCCAATCACAATCACCTCATATTTGCAGCCCAGGATCATCTGAATACTCTACCAACCTGCAGATAGTGACTGCCACGAAGCGAGGACTTTAGATCCTGATGGACTGTGGACTTGTCCAAGTTGAGGGAGGACTTTCGGTATGCTTCTTTGGCCTGGCTGACAGTGAGCGTGGACCAGGAGCTCCTTTTCATGAACTTTCCTTCTGGCGGCATGGCAAGGCTCTCACAGGCTGAGCACTTTACATCATTGCTGCTCTTGGAGGTTTTGAGTGAGTGGTCACCAAAGTGAGGGCGTACAGATTCAGAGAGACAATGACCTGCGTGATGCCGGCTCATACCACTGGGAGTGCGGAAAGTGCTATCGCTGTCCAGGTTATCGTCAGAGCTCCACCAGCTGCCTGAGCGATGCTTGCGTTCTTTGCTCTTGCTGCGTTTGATCCCATGTTTGGATGAGTGGTGGCCACTGTGGTGGTGGTGGTGGGCCCCACCCTCCCCTTTAGCACCATTCATCTTGGATGAGCCCTCCAGGGAGTGGGATTTGGTGAAGAGTTTCTGGACAGAGTGCACCAGGTGGCGAATCCGTCCAGGACTCTCACTGCGCTGCTCAGAAGCGGAAGCGCGCTGGTACTGCAACGTGTGGAAACCATCACGGTGCACTGGAAGCTGCTTCTCAAATTGATCCAGGAGGTTGGCGGGGATGCGATTGCTCTTGCTAACAGCGTGATGAGCGGCAAATGAGGAGGCAGCAGCAGCAGAAGTGGCCGATGTGGTGATGGTAGCACAGTCATCTCGGGAGGATGAGTCATAGTACTGGGAACCGTAGTGCATTCTGGGAAATGTGCTGCTGGAGATGTGGTCAGCAGTGCCAGTGGGTTGCAGCACTGTTGGTGAAAGCATCATGCAGTCGGAGTGGATGGAGCTACGAGGAGAGTAGCGCTGGTGGTGCTGGTAGTCCATGGCACAGCTGTCTGTGGGGCTGAGAAGGTACGTGTGACGGATGTCAGACGAGTGTACGCCATGAATTTCATGAGGTCGATCAAACTCCACCAGGCCACACGGGGAGTGAGGCAAGGGGAGCTGATGATGCTGGCCACGGCTGCCCGATAAGCCCTTCATGTTCCCAGTTCGAGGCAGGTTTCTGTCCTCATTGAAGTGTCGGGAAGGTGACCAAGGGGTAGATGGGGGGTCTGTAAAGAAGATGAAGAAAAAGTGAGTGGAAAGAAGGAGACAGACTGCAGAATTTACATTACTTTTTAAGCATGAATCTTGAATGTACTAATTAGCCTGTCCCAAACAGAATTGCTCATACCACTAAGAATCTAGAAATGGAACCCTTATCTATGATTGAGCCTCAAGAGCTCTTCTTTCCTTAGCAGTAAATATACTGAGGTTATCTGTTTGGTTCGTAAAGTCAATATACTGTATATTCTTATCTTATCTTCTTCTCGGGTAGTAGAAATATAAACAAAATTGACTGGAAATGGAAAACCAAAAGGCCTTCCCATACTTCTTCTTGATATGTTTAATCATGGGAGTGGCAATAAGAGATGGGGAGGATGGGGCAGTCATTAGAATCACTGTTTTGGTTCAGATTCACAAAAGGCCTGAACGTAATCTCTGTAATATAACTACGGGCAAGACTTTATTATATACTGTGCAAGGAGTCAAACACCCATCTAGAAACTGTGATGGACCAGAGCAGATCTTTTTACTAATAAGAGTATCCATTTATAATCAACGTTCTATTCATTATCTACTAAAGACCAAAAAGTATAAACTGGACAACAAATAAAAGCTAAAGAAAAAAGGAAAAAGCTGATTTTCTATAGATTATCTACTAAACATTAATAGCCATAAACTGTTGACCTGCTGAGAATCATTTGATATGTTGTTTGATGACAATCAGTAGACAGATTTGTGACTTTTTATATGGTTTGGAAAAGCTAAACAATGTGTTAACAAAGATTAATTATTTTTGTCATGTTCATCCACAATATATGTAAAACAGTGATTGCAAAATGTTTTACATGACTTACATGAGCAACCTTTCTTTAAAAAAAATGGAAAGGACTGCTGCACATTATTTCAGTACACAAAACATCACACAACTAGAATTCATAATAGCTATTTCGATAACAAAATGGACCAATATTTTGGTAATGTGGGTAGGCTTCAGAACAGTACAAAGGAGGTGTGTGCTGGCATGAAGTAGATCACCGGCTTCAAGGCAAAACCACAACCTGTGGGGGGCAATCTAGAAAGCGCCAACGAGCTGAATTTGTTCTTCAATAGGTTCAGCACAACGCCCACTCATATTATCTCCTCCATTCCCTCACTACCAATCTTTCCCAACTCCCCCCAAGATCAAGATCAAACATCTTTTCCCACCCTGTCGTTCACACCAATTCTTCCCTGCTCACCATTCACCCCTCTCATCACACAGCCTTCTTCAGAGGACTCACACCTGACTCACTGACTACCTATCGGACTGGCCCCAGTTTGTGCGGTTGGGTGTGCTCCACCCCTTCCTCTTCACCCTGTACACCACAGACTTTCAGTACAGGTCAGATCTCTGCCATCTTCAGAAATTTTCTGATGACTCTGTGGTGATCGGGTGCATAAGGACAGGACAGGAAGAGGAGTACAGGGACCTGGTAAACAACTTTGTTAAGTGGTGTGGGAAGAACCATCTGCTCCTCAATGTGGCCAAGACCAAGGAGATTATGGTGGACGACAGGAGGAAGAGGACCGCAACCAGCCCCATTACCATCATGGGTGAGGACGTTGAGTAGGTTGACACCTACAGATACCTTGGTGTCCATCTTGACAACAAGCAGGACTGAGGCTGTGTACAAGAAAGGGATGAGCAGACTCTACTTTTTGAGGAAGCTCAGGTCCTTTAATGTTTGCAGCAAGATGTTAGAGATCTGCCAGTCTGTGGTAGCTAGTGCAGTCTTCTTTGCAGCAGTATGCTGGGGAGGCAGTATTAGAGCTGGAGATGCAAAAAAACTCAACAAACTTATCAAGAAGGCTGGCTCAATCTTGGGCTGCTCTCTGGACAGTTTTGAGGTGGTGGTGGAAAAGAGGACACTCAAAAAACTCACAGCCATTCTGGACAATGTACAGCATCCCCTCCATGACATACTAGTTAAACAGCTGAGCTCCTTTGGTAGAAGACTCATTCAGCTACGCTGTAGGAAGGAGCAGTACAGGAGGTCATTTGTACCAACTGCGATAACAATGTACAACAGCTCATCACTGTGCTGGGACAATATTTGCACTGAGCCAATCTTGGACGATAGCCACTGGACGATATATATTGGCTCATTGGACGATAGTCAAATTACTACCATCAATTATCCATACCCATATGTATATGCACCGCCACTTTACTTCAGTGTTTTTACACATGGTTTACAATGTTTACAATGTTTGCACTGGCACTTTAATTCCACTCAAATCTGCTGCTGTATCTACAATGTTTACATCCTACTACACTACCACATCACACTCTGACATTATTACAGTATTATTTCTTTTGTATATACAGGTGCATCTCAAAAAATTTGAATATCGTGGAAAAGTAATTTTTTTTCCGTGATTTAATTAAAAAATTGGAACTTCCATATATTCTAGATTCATTACACATGAAAGTGAAACATTTCAAGCCTTTTTTGTTTTAATATTGATGATTACGGCTTACAGCTCATGGAAATGAGATACTGGAAAAATCAGTATCTCAAAAATATTAGAATAAAGAATTTATAATACAGCAATGTTGACCCGAGAAGAGCTCTAATCAGATAATTAACTCAAAACACCTTTTTACTCAAAACACTGCTGCTCAGTGGTCCAAAGTCCCCTCTTCAGATGAAAGTAAATTTTGAATTTCATTTGGAAATCAAGGTCCCAGAGTCTGGAGGAAGAATGGAGAGGCACAAAATCCAAGTTGCTTGAAGTCCAGTGTGAAGTTTCCACAGTCAGTGATGATTTGAGGTGCAATGTCATCTGCTGGTTTTGGTCCACTGTGTTTTCTCAAGTCGAGAGTCAATGCAGCATCTACCAGGAGATTTTAGAGCACTTCATACTTCCATCTGCTGACAAGCTTTATGGAGATGCTGATTTCCTTTTCTAGCAAGACTTGGCATCTGCCCACAGTGCCAAAACTACTAGTAACTGGTTTGCTGACCATGGTATTACTGTGCTTGATTGGCCAGGCAACTTGCCTGACCTGAATTTTGTCAAGAGGAAGATAAGTGACACCAGGCCCAACAATACAGATGAGCTGAAGGTATCAAAGCAACCTGGGCTTCCATAACACCTCAGCAGTGCCACAGGCTGATTGCCTCCATGCCACACCGCATTGATGCAGTAATTCGTGCAAAAGGAGCCCCGACCAAGTATTGAGTGCATAAATTAACATACTTTTCAGAAGGTCGACATTTCTGTATTATAAATTCTTTATTCTAATAGTTTGAGATAGTGGATTTTTGATTTCCATGAGCTGTAAGCCATAATCATCAAGATTAAAATAAAAAAAAGGCTTGAAATATTTCACTACATTTATAATAAATCTAGAATAAATGAAAGTTCCACTTTTTGAATTAAAAAGTACGGGGAAAAAATGAACTTTTCCACGATATGATACACTATAAGTTTTTGAGATGCACCTGTATACAGGTGCATCTCAATAAATTAGAATGTCGTGGAAAAGTTCATTTATTTCAGTAATTCAACTCAAATTGTGAAACTCGTGTATTAAATAAATTCAATGCACACAGACTGAAGTAGTTTAAGTCTTTGGTTCTTTTAATTGTGATGATTTTGGCCCACATTTAACAAAAACCCACCAATTCACTATCTCAACAAATTAGAATATGGTGACATGCCAGTCAGCTAATCAACTCAAAACACCTGCAAAGGTTTCCTGAGCCTTCAAAATGGTCTCTCAGTTTGGTTCACTAGGTAAGCCACAAACATTCATTGCCAAAGAAGCTGGCTGTTCACAGAGTGCTGTATCCAAGCATGTTAACAGAAAGTTGAGTGGAAGGAAAAAGTGTGGAAGAAAAAGATGCACAACCAACCGAGAGAACCGCAGCCTTATGAGGATTGTCAAGCAAAATCGATTCAAGAATTTGAGTGAACTTCACAAGGAATGGACTGAGGCTGGGGTCAAGGCATCAAGAGCCACCACACACAGACGAGTCAAGGAATTTGGTTACAGTTGTCGTATTCCTCTTGTTAAGCCACTCCTGAACCACAGACAATGTCAGAGGCGTCTTACCTGGGCTAAGGAGAAGAAGAACTGGACTGTTGCCCAGTGGTCCAAAGTCCTCTTTTCAGATGAGAGCAAGTTTTGTATTTCATTTGGAAACCAAGGTCCTAGAGTCTGGAGGAAGGGTGGAGAAGCTCATAGCCCAAGTTGCTTGAAGTCCAGTGTTAAGTTTCCACAGTCTGTGATGATTTGGGGTGCAATGTCATCTGCTGGTGTTGGTCCATTGTGTTTTTTGAAAACCAAAGTCACTGTACCCGTTTACCAAGAAATTTTGGAGCACTTCATGCTTCCTTCTGCTGACCAGCTTTTTGAAGATGCTGATTTCATTTTCCAGCAGGATTTGGCACCTGCCCACACTGCCAAAAGCACCAAAAGTTGGTTAAATGACCATGGTGTTGGTGTGCTTGACTGGCCAGCAAACTCACCACACCTGAACCCCATAGAGAATCTATGGGGTATTGTCAAGAGGAAAATGAGAAACAAGAGACCAAAAAATGCAGATGAGCTGAAGGCCACTGTCAAAGAAACCTGGGCTTCCATACCACCTCAGCATTGCCACAAACTGATAACCTCCATGCTACGCCGAATTGAGGCAGTAATTAAAGCAAAAGGAGCCCCTACCAAGTATTGAGTACATGTACAGTAAATGAACATACTTTCCAGAAGGCCAACAATTCACTAAAAATGTTTTTTTTATTGGTCTTATGAAGTATTCTAATTTGTTGAGATAGTGAATTAGTGGGTTTTTGTTAAATGTGAGCCAAAATCATCACAATTAAAAGAACCAAAGACTTAAACTACTTCAGTCTGTGTGCATTGAATTTATTTAATACACGAGTTTCACAATTTGAGTTGAATTACTGAAATAAATGAACTTTTCCACGACATTCTAATTTATTGAGATGCACCTGTATATTTATTCTTATATGTTTCATTTATAATGTTAAATCACTTTTAGTACACTTCTAACTCTGTGCTGCTGTAATAGGTGAATTTCCCTCTGGGATGAATAAAGTGATCTATCTATCTATCTATCTAATCATGACATTACACAGCTATGGAATTCATTATTTATAAATAATATGCTATAAAGGGGAAATTGTTTTTTCACATTACATGATCCCCCTTTAATCAGAAAAATGAAAAGAAAAAAAAAGTCATTTATGTGCATATATATATATATATATATATATATATATATATATATATATACACATACATACACATATATATATACATACATACATACACACACATATATATATATATATATATATATATATATATATATATATATATATATATATATGCACATAAAGCAGCACTGTGTATTCATTACTTTACTACACATTTATTGGCTCTAAAAGGCCCATTCAGCGAAGACCAATCTATAAAATAGCTTCAGATGGGACTGTTAATCACATGCACCCTGAAAATGTGTTTTTATTTCACTGCGCAGTTCTATATTTCATCACATTTCATAAGCTAATTAAACTAATTGTTAGTCATTGATAAATGTGACTCAACATACTTATATGTAATTGCTTACATATAATTGCCCAACATACTGAGAGATGGCATGGCCACAGACACTACACTTATACTATCCTGTGTCTGTGTTGCGTTGTGTTGTACTTGCCATAGTACTGAAACTGTATAGGTGTGTTATTTTTTTAAATATCTGTATAGGTGTGCGCTCTTGTACTGTATCATTGTACTATATGCATTGTAGGTAGTTCTGGAGACTATTTTAATCACAGTTTACATCACTACATCAATACTCTTCATGTATGGCATGAAGAAAAAACCTGGCTTGACTGCAGGCTAACTTATGTTTCTATATAAACTGTGTATAAAAGAGGCTTGACAAAAAATAAATAATTCTAAGATGCATCTCAATTCTTTCTTTAAATGATTCTTCATCAGGGACATGCACAGACATTTTGGGGGGGCAGGGGCTCAAGTGGAAAAAAGGGCACTTCTCATAATTATTTATTTGAAAAATTTTTTTTAAAACAAAATGTTAAATATATTAACAAAACTCTGTTAAGACAACTAAATTAATAACTTAACTAAATTTATTTTAATTTCCTCACACACGCAATTGTTTCATACTCAGCAGATATCTACAAAATAATCAGTTCACACAGAGACTATGGTCTTCTTTAGTATCAACTAGGTTTAACTAAGGCAGCCTTTGCTAAACTTTAGCTAACTTATTACATTAGCTAGTAGCTCACGAGTCATGCAAGACACAAGTTAACTATATTTTTTCTTATGGCTTTTGGCTAATTAGCTGTAAAGTTGAGGCACTGGTAGCTTTGTCTTTGTTCATCACCACTCACCTCCACACAAGCCAAGAAAAACAGAACTGGGATAGGAGCTGGGAGGGGCTGCTGCTTGCCTGTCTGTGTGCTGATGGAGATACGGAAGGAGGGAAGGCATCTGAACGCGACAAAGTCACATCTCCTGACATAAATAAATATATTTGTTTGACAGGGAAGCTGTGCGCAAACAGGAATATATATGTATATATATATATATATATATATATATATATATATATATATATATATATATATATATATATATATATATATATATATATATATATATACACACACACAGTGGGGGAAAAAGTATTTGATCCCCTGCTGATTTTGTACGTTTGCCCACTGACAAAGAAATGATCAGTCTATAATTTTAATGGTAGGTGTATTTTAACAGTGAGAGGCAGAATAACAACAAAAAAATCCAGAAAAACGCATTTCAAAAAAGTTATAAATATATATATATATATAAAATCATAAAACAAAAAAAGCGACCCAGAAAAAAGGGCACTTTCTCTCAAGGAAGAAAAAGGGCAGGTGCTCAAGCCTATGCGTGCACGTGCCTGTTCTTCACTGATTAACAGATAAATAAACACAAACAAAACAGTTCAAATGCAACATGAAGCAAGTCATAGTTTATTAAATTTTATTTTGGCCGATATATATTTTTGGTCACAAGTCTAGACCAATTGGGTAATAAGATGTAAAGACAGGTTTGAGGATAGACAAACTCAGACCTATTCCATCCCCTTTGAACGAGACTAAGTGGGCACATTGTGGATTTTATAAATTGAGAAGACAAAAAGGACTGGACAAGAGGTGTCTGAAAGCTCTGTTATAAAAAATACAGTATTTCTGGAATACAACAAAGATCAAAATCAAAACACATTTCCATTCGGAGGTGGAGGGGAAAAATGTCTTCTGCTGTTCCTGCGCCATAGCCACTGAATGCGATACACAATATTTTTTAACTAGTTATTTATACGGTTATCTAGTAATTTATTGAGTGCAGACTTCATGTTCTCCATGATCAGGTGATTTTTTAAATGATTTTATGTGCTCTTGGCAAAGCTTTATTTATTTTTTTTCATCATCATATTTGATACCAGTGACAAACTAATAAGTTTTATGCATGTGCTTTCAGCACTACACACCCTTCAACCAAGTGATTTGTAGGACACAGTGGGACTTGTTTCAAATTAGTCTTGTTGCTTTACTGTAGCTCAGTTTGTTGAGGTATCATCTTGTGCATCCTTCTAAGGGTTTGGTCATGAGTACCTTCAATGAAAGTTCATTTTTTTTATGAAATCACACTAGACATTACAATATCCAAAGATTAAAAATGCCCTCAAGTTAATCATGTGGTCTGCATTGGACTCAATTATCAATAATAATCATGGATCTATACCTGAAGAAATGTGCATGTAAAAGTTAAAAATCAAGGATTAAAATTCATGAATTTGGTACATCACTTGCATATGATTTTCCTTGAAATACCTGCTGCTTACCATGCCACACAACCCACACAATTACTTTATTTTGCAAATACAGAGCAATGCAATGCTCTTACCTTCAGAGTAAGAAGTAAATACCCTGCCTTCTTCAGAAAAATGTAGACGACTGAATCATTTAGCACAACATAATGCTGTGTTGTGGTAAGTTAGAGTAAGTGTGACATTTATGTTCACATTTTTTAAGACGCTTGTGTTTCACAGTGAGCCTAATTAAAAATCAGCTGCCTACACAGACTCAGCATTTAGTAGGCACAAGCTCCCTAAAGTGGTTTTAGAAAGGGATGTTTCTCAGAGTCGGCCTGATAGGTCAGTCAGCAGTGAAATGCTTCAAATGACCTCCTGCTTTTCTCTGTTCCTGCTCTCACTCTGCCTTGGCTACACGCAGGGGTAGGAAATGTACTGAGAAATTAAGTGAAAGTATAGATACTGTGTCAAAATCTTACTCAATTAAAAGTGGAAGTATCCAGCAAAATATATTCAAGTCAGAAAGTTGCTATGTTTAAACATGTAATTATTAAAAACTAATGTTATTTATTTATTTATTTATTTATGTGTTTATTTAATTATTTATTTATCTATTTATTTATTTTTACTGATGAATATAATTAGTCATTTTTTCATGCCAGAAGTCACTTCTAATACTTTTGAATATGGGACTGAAACAAGACTTCCATTCCTGCTTCCAAACACCATGACACAGAATTTAAAACGCTAATGAGTTATTAACCGAGCGCTTGAATACAGTAAAACATCCTGTAAATAACCAATATTTAGCATTAGATAGAATCTGACTTGTTCCCTAGTCAATTATTTTTGATACTGGACTTTCTAAGCTACTTATATACAGTTAGCTTTTCTTGATAAACCGTCCTCAATACCCCAAAAACAATTTGGAGGAAAATATATAAATCATTTTGTATCTTTGGTTATGCAAATGTTTGCCCTGTTTGAACCCAGTGAGTTTTATGATTATACCAGAGAAATTTTCTGGCTGCCAAAAAACAGCTTTTGTGTTATTAGAATGATAAATATGACGCAAACGTCCCATCTTCTTAAAAAGGCAACATGCCAACAAAATGCCCTTGTGGCTTTGTCTGAGTTAAGAAGTTACAGTTGCACTTCAATGCTTTGTATGAGCTCATGTTTTTTTTTTTTCCTGCCTGACAAGGCATTTAATCCACAGTAAGAGGGAAATTACATAACCATTACAAAGGTAATGGTAATTGAGTAAAGTATCTAAAGAATTAAGACAATGTGGATGAAGGAAAAGGGGAGCAGAGGAAGCTAGAAAGCAAGAGAGAGGAAGACAGAGGGAAAGATACAGACTTTATGTAAATCTGTTTAAAGGTAAAGCATTTAGAATTCCCAGGGAAAAGTAGGTGCTTTCAGAGTGGTTAAAGAAAGAGAGTTTTTATGTTCTGATCAAATAGCTAGTTTTCTACAACTGACTTGATACACTTGATGCTTGGTATATGCCCAGAGTAACTATGCAGTTAATGTTCTTGCTAGTCAGGCAATGCTAACATAAGCTTTGTTATCAATTTTATGTCCAGTAATACCATAATGTTGTAACAGAAGTCAATATGAAGTGCTGATTCATACATAAGACCATACAACAACAACCCATCTTGACAAAGTATCTAGATTATTTGATGGAACTCATGGAAGTAGAGTAGACACATGTATACTGGTTGTGGAAACTACACTTATACACAGCTGGTCTACAGAGTATTCACAAAGTTAAAATATGTTTGTACACAGAATGCTCACAATAATAAGCCTGTGGATTTTGCCATGACATTCTGCTATTGAACACTTACTGACCTTTCTACAAGCGAGCGTCTATGGAGGCAAGTGGCATACAGGGGACACGTAGCGAGACATTAGAGAGAGATGCCAAATTGAGACAAAATAACCATCTTTTTATTATTTATGAACATATCTACATTAACTGTGGCCTTGAAAGTCTTGTATAGAAAATATTCTATCAGGCTCCCCCAGCCCCCTGTTAACTATGCCCATGGCCCTAGGAAGTTCAAAAATGTATATAACACACAAAATTCATATTCAAACGAAATTCATTTTTGCCAGCTTCTATCCTCCATATGAGGTTATATGAAGTATATCTGTATTTAGCTGAAAGGTGTATTTGTAATTTAAAACATTTGTTATTTAGCTATAAAGTTATTTTTTGTTGATGAGCATTTGGGGTACAGAAAATGTAAATTGCTATTTGGGTGAATATTTGTTGGTTGTTACTTTTCAGTGCTTATAATTATACTTATTTTGAATGTTGTGTTATGGAATTGTAGGCTGGATTGTTATAAGCTGATAACTATAAAGTGGGACAATGATACAGTACACTGAATTAGGCTTTCATAGTGTTAGATAAAGCCTAATATCCACCATTAAAGTTTATGGGGACAAAAAATTATTTTGAACAGTCACTAAGTGGAAATTATACATATGATAGGTCTGAAATTCCCATAACGGATCTATGTTTATGAGAAACATTTGGAGATTCTGTGTCAAAAGCTCTATGAAAAAAAAAAAAAAAAATCTAATAATAATAACGATAAGAAAGCAATTAAGAATGACACATACAGTACTGTGCAAAAGTTTTAGGTACCCTATTTTTAAAGTACAAACTTTGTTATAGATTTTTTATTTTATGACTTCTACATTATCAAGTCAGTACAAAAAACATTTTAGATTCCCAAACATTAGTTTTCGAGCACAAAATTAAATGTTACAGAAAAATGTTTGTATGTCATTAAAGAAGCATATTATGTAAGAGACACTTTTCAGACAAAAAACACAATGAAGGCTGCTGGGTTTTGCTGCAAAAATAAGAAGCGAGTGCGAAAGTCAAAGTCTCCAGAAGAACTGTGTCTGGTTCTGCAAGATGCTCAATAAAACTTGCCAGCTCCTTTCCTTATAAAACTGCACTAATTGTACCAGAGACTACTAATTTTATTTTTATTTTTAATTTTTTTTGTCACCAAATATTGACTTTGTTGTACTTACTACTGTTTTCTGCTCTTTACGGTATTTTTAAAAAAGATTTATATAGAAACATTTAATTTAATTATTTTGAAGGCATCTTTGCTCTACAGCATTTCTTTGCATGTGCCTAAAACTTTTACAGTACTGTACATGACAGGTATACCTGATAAATCTGCTAATGAGTACAGCTTAAAAAATGGCAATGGAGTGTATAGTCAGACACATAGACAAATAAATTCATAAAGAAATTTAAGCCCACATTTCAGTTATGTACATCTAAAGAACTTGTGAATTTGTGGAAATGTTAAAAAGGCGATAATTGATTTGCTTCTCAAATAAATCCCCAAAATTCACTATTACAGAATATTTAAGGTTCCAATTCTTTTGCAGCGAATTAAAGAGCCAAAAACGGCATACACAGTTGTCATGGTAACCAGTCTGGAAAACACCAGCAACATTAAAAGAGATTTTCGAGTCTGTAAGGGAGAGCCAGACTAGGGAATCCTTCCTTGGGTAGTGAAGGGCATCCTTTTTATGTCGTGACTGCTCTAAATGTAACTGAAACCTGAATATCAGCCAACAATCAACTGATTTATAATTCTTACAAAATCAGCAGGACCCAGTGGTAACAGGCTTAATTGTGGAGCCTTTTAAACAGGCTTATTCATTCATTCATTCATTTTGAGTACAGCTTGATCCTGAGCCAGGGTTACTGTCTGTGCAGAGTTGAGCCAAATCAGTCCAACCTTTCTATTTCATAAAAGTGCATTGTGTCAAATGGAAGAAGGCATTTAATATCCTTGCCTGAGAGACAGGGAAATGAAGGTAGTGCAGTAGATGAACTCAGAACTCTGCCATGTTTCACATGTCAATAATCTTCTCTAGGGATTTAATACACACACTGTCTCCTAAACCCCAGGAACAAATGGGGTATCTGATCTGACTGTGATGTGTATTATCCAGGTCAAAGAAATAGACTTGTAATTATCTCTTCAAGATTCTGCCTGACCCATTAGCCAGCAGATCTTGATGAAGGCGTGAGAACATCTCTGCCACAGAGACATTGTTTGGTTACAGGGTGATTTTTTTTGTTTGTTTATCAAGGCATTAACTTTGTCGTATGTATTTAATATGTGTGTGTCATGACTCTACCAACTGCCTGGTGCTTTTAGTTTTGGAAAATGTCAAATGTCAAATGAGTTTATAGATCTGAGCTGCAAAGCATTCTGCAAGCTTACAACACTATTGAATTCTCAAAATTGATTGTTCAGAAGGTGTCAGTAATTCAAATCACAATGTTAAATTAATGCTGCCTTTCTGAGACACCATGAGCAGTGGTGGCTCAGTGGTTAAGGCTCTGGGTTACTGTTCAGAAGGTCAGAAGGGGTTCAAGCTGCCAAGCTGACACTGTTGGGCCGTTGAGCTAGCCCCCCATCCCTATCTTATACAGGGGTGCTGTATCATCACTGACCCTGTGTTCTTACCCCAGCTTCTAAACAAGCTGGGATATGCGAAGAGAAGAATTTCACTGTTCTGATATATATCTGACAAAACAGATTTTAAACACTGATGCTTGCCTACAAAGCCAAAAACAGACCAGCACCCACCTACCTTAAAGCACTTATCACACCCTGCTCTGGACTACACTGCCTCTGAGCCTCTAGCACTGCTGGATTAGACTCAATATCTCTCAGGGTACAAGGAATACATGTATCAATGGTCTTCTCTGTTACAAAAAACATCCACTGGCTGTCTGAACAGGTAAGTCACAGGCTGTCTTCAAACCAAAGACTAAAGACCTACCCCTTCACCAAGCACTTAAATTAGTACTCTTATCTTGTGTTTTTTATCATACTGTACTATCCTCCCCAACAGGTTTTTAGGTTTTTTTTTGGCACCCTTAGTCCTTGACCTAATGAACTAGCATGAGGATGTTTTTTGATGCAGACTACTAAGCACTTCTGTAAGTCTCGCTGGATAAGGGCATCTGCCAAATGACATAAATGTAAATGTTTCTATAGTAGAAGCTAATTCACATAGACTTTTATGGCAGACACATTGAATAATCTAAGCCTAATAATAAACACATTTTTAAATAATGTTATTTAACCACTAAAAGCATAATTATTAACATGGTGAAGTTGTCTGTGAGGAGATTTAGCATTTTTGGAAGTGTCCAGTGCCACTGCTTTCTAACATGTAATATGTTCCTTTATGTTATCTCCCATGGGAAGTCTTCAGGATGGGGGAATATGAATTTTTGTCATTTCTAGGGAACATGACAAGCTGAATTTTATTTTATTTTTTTTAACATCAAAAGAGAGAAAAAAGAACAAAGAAACAATTGTTTACAGCTGTTATAATGTAATTGATAATGGGAATTAACTTCTTTACATTTAATGGGAAAAATGGTTAATGGGTAATGTTGCTAATTAGTTAATCAACTGTTAGCATAGAAATTAGCTCTGTACATAATCGACACACTAAGCTAACAGAAGACACATAGATACTAAACATCTACAGTATGACCACTAGCTTTATGCTATAGCTAAGCTAACTTTACACATTATTTCATTACAGAGTCGTTTGATTATTACTTTATAAACATTTGCAAACTAGTCTTGTTTAAAACAATTTCTGTGTTAAACTTGACTTGCAGTGTATTATGAGTAACAGACACTCTGTGGAGCTTTCTGGAAAACTTTCTATCTAATGTGATTAAGTAAGCTAGGGACCTATCTTTCAAAACAACATCCTTCCCAAATCAAGGAACTGTTTATAGTTGACAATTACAACCAGCTAATAATATTTTATTAGATTCACATTAGGTTTGGTTTTGTTACACTCCAGAAACATTAGCAAAGTTTGCAGGACACGCTACGAGAAGCTACTACGAAGCTCAGACACCGTGGTGCTGTGTTTATAATACCTGTATGATTTTACAAGAACATTCCTATTATAACTGCTATTGAGAAGTCTGGTTGGATCAGATTTTATGCATATTACAGTTTGAGACCTTTATAACAACGGCTTATTTACTAATAAGAAAACTAAATAGACATAAACTGATATAAATTATTAAAGCTAGAATGCCAATTCATGTCCAGTTTGCAACAATAATGTAAAAATATTAGCATTACATCATAGCATTTGAAATCACAACCTTATAAAAGTTGAAAATGATAAAGTTGAAAAACAGACTTGAAAAACAATTTACCACTAGTGCCTCTTGCTTTTGCATAGAATAGATTTCTTCCTCCTAATAAGCATGATTCTTTTTCTCTGGTCATGGCAGTGAACACCCACCAAAACACCCACCCACCCACACATGCACCCACACCCACACCTACACACACACCCACACCCACAAAAGCAGATATGTTTGATATGATGGACCACAGTGAGCAATATAGTAAAAAGGCCCAAAATCACCCCATTTGCTATTTATTTGATTGGAAAATTCAACCAATTTGTCTTTTGCTAGGATGTTTTTATGCAAGCATCTTAGTAGCTAAGATGGTTTCAAACACTTATTTTTGAGTGCTTTACGACAGAGAATGCACATTTTGTCAAACTTTCTTCAGGTCTATAATGTGATATTGAATTATTTGGCATATTTAATATATAAGCAGTCTTGTATCATCAAAATTTTCCATGACAAAAGATTTAGAAGATCAAAGGATAAGATAAAAGATCTCCTCACTGAATATGCATCTTTTCAGAAAAGTAGCTATATTCGAATTCAAATGATTTATACTTAAAAATCTATGTTCTCACATAGTGCCCCTGGCACCCATTCAATACATTATCACATGTGTTCTTCTTCTCATTAGCCCATCTGTCTTTTTATTTACCTTCTCTCTCTCTCACTCTCTCTCTCTCTCTTTTTCTTTCTCTCCGCATTGCTGCAAAGCTCAAAGTTAAAGAAAATGGTGGTAGTCAAGGCAACTAAATGAGTTCAAAGTGAGTGTGCTGGTAGTTTCACATGACAGAAGCGTGGCTCACACACACACCCACGCAGGTCAGAGCATAAGTGGACACAGGTCTGAGGTATTCTAGGGTTATTTACAATATGTCAAACATACAGCTTCCAGCTGTCAGATATGTATAATATGTTGGATATTTAATCAGGACAGCATGACAGGTTACCATAGTTACCATGTGTTTTTATTATTTTCAGATAGTATTTTGAGTGTTAGTATATGCCAAGTCCTTTGAGACACATTCATACACTTAAGCCTTGTCCCCAACAGCAGAGAGGAGGGGTGCAACCAATGTTCTTCAAAATGCCCTTTTCCAATTTCCAATTGAATGCACATAGATCTGTTTATTAGATAGATGATACTACAGTCTTGTATTAACATTAACATTATTATCTCATATTAACATTTTAACAATAAGCATAACATAGCCCTAAGCGGCCATGCATTATTAATTTTTTCTTTCTTGTTTTCTATGATCTCGACTTAATTTTTCTGTGTACTCGACATCCATGGTCCTGAAGTCAATGGGTTTTTTGAATGGGTTTTTGGTTAAATGCCTGAAATAAGGTCAAGCTCAAGATATTTTCACATTTTGTTCCAAGACATAAAATACATCAGTAATACCCCACTCGTGATTTTGTTAAGCTTTTACGTGTCTTGAAAAAGGCCGTTGCTAACAAGTGGCTAAATGGTAGTACAGAGGTTGTTTGGGACATTAAACGTCATCACGCCAAATGGGAAAACTCATCCATTACTCATCATCATTGTGTTTATACTTGCACTTTTGCTAACTTTTCCAACTTGTAAATTTATCAATTTATAGTATTTTCCAATTGTATTGTTTTTTAAATAAAGATTGAAAGAGTTGTCGGCTTAGTGGTGGTGACGTTGAAGTCATGCAACCGTAGTGTAGTTCAATAATAGCCTACCTTTAGCTTTTTACTTCTGCCAATTGTATTTAGGTTTCAAAATTCATAAAAGTTGTATTCATTTGTGAAGTTTATCTTGATGAACAAAACGTGTAAGAATCATAAACATTTGTTGGTCACAGAGCTTATTTTCTGCAATAATCTAAAAGCCAATGGAAAAATTCTATTGGATTTTTGTCGAGGGAACCAGGGTGATGTTAACTTCCGGGTTGGCCTACAAAAATATGTCATCCCTGCAGGATTGACAACTTCCACATTAGTGTCTGACGCTTGAGAAGGGGACACCCCTCTCTCTTAATGCAGAAATACATCTCTACAGCGGGCAATTATTACATTTATGATTGCGAAGATGCCAACGTGCATGTAACGCCAGTCCCATTCATAAGACGCGAGATTTTCTCGGGATAAAATTACTGGCTGTTTTACAGAATTCAACCACGGCAACATCTGACAGGTTTTCTCAGACCGTCACATATTTGACTAAAGCTGCAGTGACATCAGTTCCAGAAACAACAACAGGAGCTGCAGTGTTAAATGTCAGTAAATCAGAAAATTATACTCATTCAGTGTTTATAGTACCAACAAATGAAGCTGGCAAAATGCTCTGCTTTTAACATTGTGAAAAGCATACTTTTTGAATTAACTGATGGACTCCCTGGAAACAGCATTTATGATGACATAGCACACCAGGACAAAATGTGAATTAGAATGAAGCCAAACAAATTACAACACTAAAGTAAAACACACTTCTGTACAGTATTATTATATGCATCACACATCACACAATGGCATTTGTGGTTTTAAAACCTGCATATTGTGAACAACTAATGAATGCCATTAGGACAGTTTCCTTTTATCTAATCAGCACTAACATTTGCCTCATGCTCACTGCCTTGACCACCTTACACTAATTATTGGAAGTAGCAAATGTTCGCACTTTTGGCCATATTGTTTTTAGGCTTTATTCACTGGTTCAGTTAACTTTCACTGTACACACACACACACACACACACACACGCACACACACACACAGAGAGAACAGACATGGGTCAGAGGACACATGACGGACCACAGCCCACCCCATATGACATTATTTCTCTGTGAAGGACATTACAGTGTGACTTCCACTATACATCCCAAGTCACATACTATTTAACACTGTTGTATGTTATTTGAGACATAGTCATACCGTCATTGCCCTCATTGGCAAACAGTGGAAATTAATTACACTGTTAACATGTAAAAGAAACTGTAACAAAAATTTAACAAATAAGCTAGCCAAATACAAACAGTTCTGAACAATTCACAGTAGGGATATAACCGAATATTAAAACTGATTTCGGATTGAACACATATATGAACAGAAATATAGATACAAACAGGAGGGCTTTTTTAAATAATTTTTTTAGAAAGCTTGCCATAAGGGGTATGAAGGGCACAAGTATGACACTTATGGGAGAAACAAAGACCAGGCTCATTAACATTAAGCAAGCAGTGTTCCTTAATAACTGCCTGGTCATGGTGGTTTACATTGGACTACTGGTTTGTTCATATTTTGGGAAATACAACCAACTAAATTTGCTACAAAATATCACAGGGAAGTACAAACAACAAGTGCCAGCAGGGATAAGAAAGCTGCACAAATCTCTTTTCTCAAAGACCAATTACTGTATGAACTGAATTGAGTTAGAACTGAAAAAAGCCAGAATTCACACACAATGCTGACACCAGTGATGTAACCAGGAATTAATTTCAGGGGGGAAATATACTAAATAAAAATACTGCGTGATCTGTACAATTGTATTAATAAGTGTGACACGCTCAGCTATTTTGGGTGGATGCCAGACAGTAGTAGGAGGTCTAATGGCATAAAATTAAAACAGGATCTACCATCAACCAGTCTTGCCATATTAATAATGCTGCTATAAAAAAAACCTTTATGACAGTTCCAATGAGATTGAATAAAATAAGAGGCTAGTAATGACCCTGATTGGTTAATCGTGTTTCTCACCATAGCAGCTGGTAGCCAATAAAATATGTTTTAACATTTGGGGCAGTTATATGCAGAATCTTAACAATAACTTCAGATTTAAATCCAAATACAGATATAGGTGATACAGAAAGGTATCAAAGATGATATTTCAAGCACTAAAACAGATAAAGGTACTGATACATATAAGGGCATTATGTTACGCCCCTAATTCATAGAAAGTACATGCAGTCAAATGCGCTGCATTCATAAATGCCATATTAACAAAAATTACCCATGTGAAACAAAAACTGAGGCAAAATTAAACAGAAATAGAACTGTCATTACCAATGACAAGACATTAGTAACCAAAAATTCACCATGACAAATGATAAACAAGGTGAAAGTACTTTACTATCCATTCAGCATGTACTATACTCATCATGACATCCCAAAGCACTTTATGTTTATAGGTAAAAGCATTACAACCTCTATAGGTGAATTAAAACATAGAAGAGATCTGGTATAAAATGAATCATCCAACTAAACCTCAGTTAATCAGTCCAGTATTCCACACTGCACATTTAAGTATAATTCTTTTAAAAGTATAAAAGTATATTCTTTTAATAAAAAAGACAAGACATTTTTTTTATTTTATGGATAGAAGTGTTATATTTATTATGAAGTCTTTGAAGTGTCTAGTCTCATGGGTCCTATTTCTTTAGATTTTATAGCAATAAAGCTTTTTAAATCCCTTAAGATGAGCCATATAAACAACATTGTCCACACTGTTATGCCATCACCACAGTTTAACACAAGCTGAAAAGAATGACCACATGATTATGATGTTTAATAGGCCATTAGCTTCTTTATCAGCCAAACAAGTGCAATTAAGACAGCTATGGTAATAGCACAACACACACGCACATTTAAATTGCAATGCAGTGGTTAAAATAGCAAGTTTTCATCTGTTTGTTCTTTAGAAATCTTAATTATGTCATTATCTAACTCATTTCCCTCAGATGTACCACAGGGTCTTGATCACCTCTGACTCCAGCATGGTTCTGATTACTCTGTAATAGCCCCCTCTGGACAAACTGCTGGAAGTGCTACGATTTATCAGCCATCGATGGCAATATTGTTCCAAAACAAATAATTTGGCGTAAGAATTTATGTCTTTGCAATCTGTAATGTCAGAGTTGACTCTCTAGCATATGTGCAGCAGGCTTTACATATTTTAGCTTGGGTTAGTCAGAATGAGCCAACGGTTGTACATCAGAGAAGAATAGAGAAGGCACAATTTCAGATCAGACATGGTATACTTCTTTCAATTATATTTCTGCTGTTCCCATGGAACACCACATGCTTGTGCTTGTTTTGGTTTCAGTTCTAGTCCTCTCTGTGCCCTGTTTGATTGTGTTCACCTGTTCTGTGTTAGTCCATGGTTTGCCGAGGTATACACTGCTGTGTATCCAGTCTTACCACGCATTGCTCTCAATGAGTTCAAACCTTGTTTTCTGTGTATCAAAGTATTTTCTAGTTCTGGATTGTCCTGCTTTGAATCTTTCCTGTTTCCCTTATTTTTGTTTATGGTGTCTAATTGTTTTATTCTGCCTGTCTCTATTTTGACCCTGCTTGAGACAATGATTACAATTTGTTTGAATTGCCCAAATAAAGTATGCTGCATTTGCTCTTTTTCTTTTTTTCTTTTCTTTTTTTTTTTTTTTTAACATGGCACAATGGGTCAAAGGTTAAAAGTGCAGCATTTCAAAAAGCTGAGTGTATGAAGCAGGTTAAATGTGCCTCTTTATGCTATTCTTCTTTCAAAAAATGGTTTGCAATTCAGCAGAAAGACTACAGGAGATGCAGAGAGAGAGAGAGTGTGTACAGCATATTATGTCCAAAGGAAAACTGTTGCATTATATGGGTCCTGGCACTTTCTGGACTAGTTGCATAACTTGGCATGAACATGTGCTTCCTCCTCCACCATAGAATGCTCCAGGGACAGAAAAGATCCCCTGAAGGAAAAGAGGAGAGTAACAGGCTTTGCTCAAACAGCATATGATTCTTGCCATTCAATTCAACTGCTGCAGCTGTGAGTAACCATTATTCAACCCTCATTATAAACTAATGCCTATTATTTGCTTTTAGGATGTAGAAGGATCTACAGTAGTTTCTAGGAAAGAGTAACAGTGCCTATAATTCAAAAGGTAGTGTTTAATAAAAGTAACAGTCATCAGGAAAATGTAAGAGAGAATTTAATCTGGAAAGCTGTACAACAGGGACCCCAAATGACCCCCACACAACCCCAAATGGACATCAGGAATTTTCTGCGACCCCAAGCCATGACCATACTATGTTTGTTTGTTTTTTAATAGAGATTTATAATATAGAACTACGGTAACATTTGAACATTTTATTATGTTAGTAACATATGTATATGTAAGGTAAGTGACTAAAAACCAAAGGAATTTTCCATGAACTGACTTACCGGTCTAGTGAGAAGTTTTGCTTTGTTATAGGAAAATCCATGCCGGAGTGGTGTGATACGGCCTGACATAGAGGAGCCTGGTTTATGCTTAACGCATGATTTGCGTGTGCGTGCAGAAGCACAGGTAATGTGAGCGGCATTATTCATACACTTATGTATGTTAGTATGTACACCCAGAAGATTTAAAAGCAACATTCACTAGACCACAAAACAGAGACAAAACATTCCAGACCATCAGGTTTCCAAGTCAAATTGTAAAATGTTTAGCGATTTCATGCACAGCAACATTAAACACATTGATGAGCTCTATCTCTCTTTAAAACTTTCCATCGCTGTTGTGATTGTTGTCATGGTCTGTGTTACATTCAAAAGTACTTACTAATCTAGAAAATCCAGAAGGCTGGTATCTAAAACAGACTAACTGTAATAGGAAAAACAGCTAGTGTTAGTACTCAATAATGCAATCTGAGACACAATGCTAGTTTGTTGAACGAAGGTAGATGGAAGGGAAATTTGTCCCTTTTTTTGCTGAATTATACTATTGCTGTTTGTCAGGACAGTGAAAAAGACTAAAATAGCATGTATTAATTTAAATGTGGCTTGTCTGAATGTGATTCCCAGTAAAACTGTAAAAATAATATCATACAAAATTTGTCATTGACATTTCTAATATTAATTTGTGAAATAAAAGAAGACGTCACAAAAGAGGAGACGGGGTCAGGAACCCTAGGGTTCGCTGTACAGCTACTACAAAAGGAAAAAGCCTTAATTGTTATGCTGTGGTAGCATTTTGCAGGCATGGTTTAGAAAATATTTAAAAGACTGAAAGACTCATTTTCATGTAAGTCATGTAAGTTATTTTATTTTATTTTATTTTATTTTATCAGGGAAAATGGGATGACTTGATCAGCTTTTTTTTATATACATAAATGACTGGTCTCTTCCAGGATGACTCTGCCCCCTTTCATAGGGCACGCATGCTCAGTGAATGATTTCAGGAGTATAAAAATGATGTAAGTCATATGCCATGGCCTTCAGAGTCACAAGATCTCAACCCAATTTAACACTTATGGGAGATTTTGGAGTTATGTGTTAGACATTGCTTTCCACCACCATCATCAAACACTAATTGGGGGATCTCCTTGGGAATAATGTTCAATCCCTCAAGTACAGTTCCAGAGACTTGTAGAATGTCAAGATTCATTGAAGCTGTTCTGGCAGCTCATGGTGGCCCAACATCTTACTAAGAAAACTGTTCACTATTGTAGCTATTCACTCATTAGCTAAGATAACACTCTATATAAATCAACCCTACAGTATGTGTTCCAGATAACTGGCCCACACTATTGATTATTACATTATACTACTAATTATTTACATTTAAAAAATGGAAATGGAAAAAGCCTTCATATTTTTTCTAAGTCTTTGTGCCTTAACTGACTTAAATTTTCCACCTGAAAACTTATTTCAGAATGAACCTAATTTCATGTAAAAACCACAAACCTGACCTGAAAAGTATCAAAAATCATGCCAAATCTTCATCTGCCGTGGTTTTCTCATGCTAGACAATGTAGTTAACACTATAGCTATCAGTGCGCATCTGAATATGAATAAGCCAGCGGACTGTAGTGTGGAAATCGAGGATGAGCACCCCTGGCCCTACCTCAGTGAAACATTTCACTATGCTAGAATAAGAACAAATACTCATATAAAATGAGGAGTATTCTCTGCCTCCTTTAGAAGGCATGAATTCAGTCTAATCTGAAAAAGCAGGTTGAGGCAGGTTTTGCTAATTTGCTAACATTAACTAGCTACATTTATCCTGTTAGCCTGTTTTCCTGCAACAAGTCAAATTCTAGCTAATGGTAAATATTGCAAATTTACAGAGATAGGATAATGTTTTCAAGCAAAATGACATCGATAAGTAATAAAAGTTACTTTTCACATGAAAACATGAATTTTGACTTTTTAACACTTTTTGATACATTTAAAAGTAGGAACTTTTTTTTTTAAAACTTTCATTTGAGTTTATTGCTGGATACTTCATACCACTTTTTTCATTGAGTAAGATTTGGATGCAGTATCTATACTTTCACTTAATTATAATTTCTTAGTACTTTCTCCATCCCTAAATTAGTCTACCCATCCTCAGTTAGATTAAATGACAATTATGCAGCACTATGGTGTTCCAGGTATACAGCCGTGGCCAAAAGTTTTGAGAATGACACAAATATGAATTTTCACAAAGTCTACTGCTTCAGTGTTTTTAGATCTTTTTGTCAGATGTTACTAACTGTTACTGAAGTATAATCACAAGCATTTCATAAGTGTCAATGGCTTTTATTGACAATTACATTAAGTTTATGCAAAGAGTCAATATTTGCAGTGTTGACCCTTCTTTTTCAAGAAGAAAATTCAAGAAGAATTCCTCTGCAATTCGCCCTGGCATGCTGTCAATCAACTTCTGGGCCACATCCTGACTGATGGCAGCCCATTCTTGCATAACCAATGCTTGGAGTTTGTCAGAGTTTGTGGGTTTTTGTTTGTCCACCTGCCTATTGAGGATTGACCACAAATTCTCAATGGGATTAAGGTCTGTGGAGTTTCCCGGCCATGGACCCAAAATGTCAATGTTTTGTTCCCTGAGCCACTTCGTTATCACTTTTGCCTTGTGGCAAGGTGCCCCATCATGCTGAAAAAGGCATTGTTCGTCACCAAACTGTTCTTGGATGGTTCGGAGAAGTTGCTTTCTGAGGATGTTTTTGTACCATTCTTGGCTGTGTTCTTAGGCAAAATTGTGAGTGAGCCCACTCCCTTGGCTGAGAAGCAACCCCACACATGAGTGGTCTCAGGATGCTTTACTGTTGGCATGACACAGGACTGATGGTAGCGCTCACCTTTTCTTCTCTGGAAAATCTTTTTTCCAGATGTCCCAAACAATCGGAAAGGGGATTCATCAGAGAAAATGACATTACCCCAGTCCTCAGCAGTCCAATCCCTGTACTTTTTGCAGAATAGCAGTCTGTCCCTGATGTTTTTCCTGGAGAGAAGTGGCTTCTTTGCTGCCCTTCTTGACACAAGGCCATCCTCCAAAAGTCTTCGCCTTACTGTGCGTGCAGACGCACTCACACTTGCCTGCTGCCATTCCTGAGCAAGCTCTGCACTGGTGGTGCCCCGATCCCGCAGCTGAATCAACTTTAGGAGATGGTCCTGGCGCTTGCTGGACTTTCTTGGGCGCCCTGAAGCCTTCTTCACAACAGTTGAACCTCTCTCCTTGAAGGTCTTGATGATCCGATAAATGGTTGATTTAGGTGCAATCTTACTAGCAGCAATATCCTTGCCTGTGAATCCCTTTTTGTGCAAAGCAATGATGGCTGCACGCGTTTCCTTGCAGGTAACTATAGTTATTGTTCTATAGGAAGAACAATAATTTCAAGCACCACCCTCCTTATAAAGTTTCCAGTCTGTTATTTTAACTCAATCAGCATGACAGAGTGATCTCCAGCCTTGTCCTCGTTAACACTCTCACCTGTGTTAACGAGAGAATCACTGGCATGATGTCAGCTGGTCCTTTTGTGGAAGGGCTGAAGTGCAGTGGACATGTTTTTTTGGGATTAAGTTCATTTTCATGGCAAAGAGGGACTTTGAAATTAATTGCAATTCATCTGATCACTCTTCATAACATTCTGGAGTATATGCAAATTGCCATCATAGAAACTGAAGCAGTAGACTTTGTGAAAATTAATATTTGTGTCATTCTCAAAACTTTTGGCCACAGCTGTACACAATGCAGCACTAGCAAATCATATTTCAACCAGCATCACACTATAGAAAAGCAGACATTTTCTCATCTCTAACTGATGTATTCAATAGTTTGCTGAGCTGTTGTTTGTTGTTGAAAAACCTGATCAGCCTTTTCAGCATCTCAACTTGTTTGGAAACGCTACAAAAGAACCATGAACTCAACTTTGATTTGGTCTCCCACACACACCCACAGCTAGTGAGCTCACACTGACACATGCAAACACACCCTCCAATTGTACTTCCTCTCGGAAGATTTGCCTAATATGGAGATCTCTCGGTTACAGATATGAAGAAAAAAACACCATGCATTTATGCATCTTACTAAAGCTTTGGCAGCACAAGAGCCCGTCTCATAGCATTTTAAATTGCCCTAGCCATCATCTAAAATCTTTGCAAATTACATGAGCTATCAAAAAGGAGTCAACACATTATAATATTACTGACTTGGGTACATTTATCACTCAGACTGCCTGTCAATCATGTCATTAAGCTTTAATGGCTATATGTCTATGAATGCATTGAGTCAACCAGGTCATTTAGTAAGTCAAAGCGTTTCTCCACTCATATAGGAGTTTTCTGACTTGTTAATATCTACTTAAACATGTTCAACATATCAGGGCCCCATCATTTGGCAAGCACAAAAATAAAGAATAAGAACATGGTGTTATATATTCTCTGTACTTTTGAGTGCATCAGCACTGGTGGTCAGATAATGATCATAATAAGCAGTAATGTTTTTTTGTTTTTTTAAAGTCCAAAGTTACAGTTATTATATCTTCAAGAGTTATGGTTTTGTGTGCTACTGAAATATCTAATCAAATCAGCTGCTTTCATTTTTTGTAATGTATGTATGTATGTACGTATCTATTTACACTCACTGGACAAACAGCTTCTTTCCTGTATGTCATACAGAGATGTTACTTACACATTCATGTCTTCTAGCTAAGATTTTTGCCATACGTCCATTCATGTGTCCATCCATGTGTCAGTCTGAGATTCTCGTTAGTATGATCTCAGGAAATAGTGGTTGAAGGTTAGTAGGTTAAGGTTTAAGGTTAGTTTTTGTGTGTCTCATACTAAATTGTTTCAGAAATTAAAAAAAAGGCAACTTGAGTAAACACAAAATACAGTTTTTAAATGATAATGTTATATTTATTGAAGCAAAAAAAGTTATCCAATACCAACTGGGCCTGTGTGAAAATGTACTTGCCTACGTAGTTACTAATTGCCGAAATCTACAAAACTGCATTCATACTGGGGTACAGCTGGACTAGACGCGAGCAAGCCTGATTACTGCCAGCCCTGTTCAATCAAATCAACAAAACAACTTTTTTAACATCATGAAGTTGGTTAAAAGGTCTTACCCTGTAACACACTATGCCAAAATTCCAGAAATGATTAGGAAGAAGGTGGTTGAGATCAGTCTGGGAAGGGTTATAAAAATATATTTCAAAGGCTCTGGGACTCCAAAAACCACAGTGAGAGCCATTATCTCCAAATGGAAAAACTCGGCACAGTAGTGAACCTTCCCAGAAGTAGCCAACCTTCCAAAATTCCTCCAAGAGCACAGCAACTACTCACCCAGCAAGTCACAAAAGACCCAAGGACAACATCAAAGGATCTACAGGCCTCTCTTGCATCAATAAAGGTCACTGTTCATGACTCCACTATCAGAAACACACTGGGCAAAAATGGCATCCATGGAAAAGTGGCAAGGTGAAAACCACTGCTAACCCAGAAGAACATTAAGACTCGTCTGAATTTTGCCAAAACACACCTTGATGATCCTCAAACCTTTTGGGAGAATGTTCTGTGGATTGATGAGTCGAAAGTGGAACTCTTTGGACAGGGGTCCCATTACATCTGGCGTAAACAAAACACAGAATTCCAAAAAAAAGAACATCATACCTACGGTCAAGCATGGTGGAGGAAGTGTGATGGTCTGGGGATAAAGAGGCCATAGAACCTGTACCCCTTCCTATGAGGGAAGGAGGTTTTTACAGCCGTTATTTCCTGGTCCACGAAAAAGATGGGAATATGCGGCCAATTTTAGATCGGCGTCATCTGAACCATACTCTTCGGACATACAGGTTCAAGATGTTGACGCTCAAACTTATCGTTCCACAGATTCCTGTTCGAGGACTGGTATGTGACAATAGATCTAAAAGATGCATATTTCCACATAGAAATATTGCCCAGTCACAGGAAGTTCCTGAGGTTCGCGTTTGGAGGCAACGCATACCAATATAGGGTTCTTCCCTTCAGTCTAGCTTTATCCCCTTCATGAAGTGCATGGATGCCGCTCTGGCTCCCTTGTGACTCCAGGGCATCCGTGTACTAAACTACCTGGATACCCAGGGAGTTGGCGATTCCAGCATCAAGATTGGATGTTGTTCTCTCCCACATGAGGAGCATGCTTGCTTGAAAAGCTTGAAAAGCATGCTTTCTCCAGTGCAGAAGATGACTTTCAAGGGGTTATATGGGATTCCACTATGATGAGGGCGTATCTATCCCCAACACGCGTAGGGTCAATCCTATCAACCTTGAGCAAGATAAAGCTGGGTCTGGGCATCCCCTCCAGTCTCTACGAGGGGCTGTTGGGGCTTATGGCAGGAGCAGCCAACATCATACCGTTGGGCCTATTGCATGAGACCGTTTCAGTGGTGGCTAAGAATAATCAGTGTCACGTGGCGATTCTTACAAGATGCTTACGCTCTGAGAATTTGGAGGTGTCCCCGGTTTCTAGCATCGGGTCACACTCTAGGGGCGTCTCCTTATCACAAGATGGTAATGACAGATGCCTCCCTCATGGACTGGGGGCGGTCTTAGATGGCCGTCCAGCTCACGGTCTCTGGAGCAGCCCTCATCTAGAGTGGCATATAAATCGCCTAGAAATGAGGGATGTATTCCTAGCACTGAAATTCTTTCTTCCTCAGTTGAGAGGTCACCATGTATTAGTTGTGACAATACAGTGGTGGTCTCATATATCAATCATCAGGGAGGGTTACATTTGTGCCCCCTGTTCAGGCAGGCACAATTACTACTTCTCTGGACGGAGGGAAAGTTTTTGTCAGCGAGTGCAATGTACATTCTGGGCAACCAGAATGTGGGGGCAGACATCCTGTTGAGGCAAGTGCTGAGTCTCCACCCACAAGTGTTGGAGACAATATGGCGGAGGTTCGGCCAAGTGGAGGTGGATGTGTTCGCCTCCGAGGAGACGACACTGCCCATTGTAGTTCGCCTTCACTCCTCCCACACCATTAGGGCTGGACGCCATGGTACATATGTGGCCGAGGTCACATCTGTACACCTTTCCCTTGATCGCTCTGCTCCCACAGGCTCTAGCGAGAGTTTGCTAAGATCGTGCTATGTCTTCTGTTAGTAGCACCGGATTGGCCAGCTTGAATTTGGTTCTCGGAGATAATATCTCTGCTGGACGGCACTCCCTGGGAGATTCCCGTTCGCAGGGATCTATAGTCTCAAGCCAGAGGATTGATTTATCACCCTCTGCCGGAACCATGGAAACTGTGGTCTGGCCCCTGACGGGCACCAGCTCATAGATTCCAGTATCTCAACCGAGGTTGTAGAGAACATGTTAAACGCTAGAGCACCATCCATGTGAAAATTGTATGCAAGTGCCAACTTTTTTATTGTGCTGTGAGGAACACCAGTGAGACCCAGTAAACTATGCAATAGCTACAGTCCTGGAGTTTTTACAGAAACGATTCTCAGCAAGGTTGGCTCCTACTACAATTAGGGTCTACATTGCCGTCATTTCAGCCAGCCACGCCCCTACTGATGGAGCCTCTGTGACAGGCCATATCCTCAGTATGATGGAGTGGGTATACTCGTTCCCACAGCATGAAGCTCACGCAACCTTGAGCTCCCTTAGAAAGGGAACGTCTGGGTTACGCATGTAACGCTGTTCCCTGAGAAGGGAACGAGACATTGCGTATCTTTGTCATACTGGGAATTGCATGCCTGTGAATTGCGTCTTCGCTTCAGATAATAGAGGCTGACGGTGTGGTTCACAGGTGCCATTTTTATATCACGTGACACGTTTAATTGCCACGTCACCTGACCATGGCAGGCCTATAAATAGGCGTGATTTCACATAGACTTCAGATACCGGTCGCGTGCGGAAGCACTTCCCACATCGTGAAGCTCACACAACGGCTCTTTCCCTTCTCAGGGAACAGGGTTACATGCAACCCAGACGTTTTTCACTTGAATTTGTTACTGTTGGTTGCTACTGTATATCACATTAAATGTGGAAAAAGATCTGTCATTATTTATCTTGGTGTCATTTTTAAAACTTTTTTTAAACATTTTTTTATGAAAAAACCCTGTGATTTTAACAGTGTAGACTTCTGTAACTGTACACCTACAGGTGCATCTCAATAAATTAGAATGTCGTGGAAAAGTTCATTTATTTCAGTAATTCAACTCAAATTGTGAAACTCGTGTATTAAATAAATTCAATGCACACAGACTGAAGTAGTTTAAGTCTTTGGTTCTTTTAATTGTGATGATTTTGGCTCACATTTAACAAAAACCCACCAATTCACTATCTCAACAAATTAGAATACTTCATAAGACCAATGAAAAATATTTTTAGTGAATTGTTGGCCTTCTGGAAAGTATGTTCATTTACTGTACATGTACTCAATACTTGGTAGGGGCTCCTTTTGCTTTAATTACTGCCTCAATTCGGCGTGGCATGGAGGTGATCAGTTTGTGGCACTGCTGAGGTGGTATGGAAGCCCAGGTTTCTTTGACAGTGGCCTTCAGCTCATCTGCATTTTTTGGTCTCTTGTTTCTCATTTTCCTCGACAATACCCCATAGATTCTCTATGGGGTTCAGGTGTGGTGAGTTTGCTGGCCAGTCAAGCACACCAACACCATGGTCATTTAACCAACTTTTGCTGCTTTTGGCAGTGTGGGCGGGTACCAAATCCTGCTGGAAAATGAAATCAGCATCTTCAAAAAGCTGGTCAGCAGAAGGAAGCATGAAGTGCTCCAAAATTTCTTGGTAAACGGGTGCAGTGACTTTGGTTTTCAAAAAACACAATGGACCAACACCAGCAGATGACATTGCACCACAAATCATCACAGACTGTGGAAACTTAACACTGGACTTCAAGCAACTTGGGCTAGGAGCTTCTCCACCCTTCCTCCAGACTCTAGGACCTTGGTTTCCAAATGAAATACAAAACTTGCTCTCATCTGAAAAGAGGACTTTGGACCACTGGGTAACAGTCCAGTTCTTCTTCTCCTTAGCCCAGGTAAGACGCCTCTGACGTTGTCTGTGGTTCAGGAGTGGCTTAACAAGAGGAATACGACAACTGTAGCCAAATTCCTTGACACGTCTGTGTGTGGTGGCTCTTGATGCCTTGACCCCAGCCTCAGTCCATTCCTTGTGAAGTTCACTCAAATTCTTGAATCGATTTTGCTTGACAATCCTCATAAGGCTGCGGTTCTCTCAGTTGGTTGTGCATCTTTTTCTTCCACACTTTTTTCTTCCACTCAACTTTCTGTTAACATGCTTGGATACAGCACTCTGTGAACAGCCAGCTTCTTTGGCAATGAATGTTTGTGGCTTACCTAGTGAACCAAACTGAGAGACCATTTTGAAGGCTCAGGAAACCTTTACAGGTGTTTTGAGTTGATTAGCTGATTGGCATGTCACCATATTCTAATTTGTTGAGATAGTGAATTGGTGGGTTTTTGTTAAATGTGAGACAAAATCATCACAATTAAAAGAACCAAAGACTTAAACTACTTCAGTCTGTGTGCACTGAATTTATTTAATACACGAGTTTCACAATTTGAGTTGAATTACTGAAATAAATGAACTTTTCCATGACATTCTAATTTATTGAGATGCACCTGTACATGATTATCCAACAAGGTAGGTGTGCATAATAATTTATAAAAAATTCCAGCATCACCGCTGATACTAAGCTTATGCTAGCATGAAAGGTTTTCCCGGCCGCAAACACTAGTTTCACTGCCTCCCAAAAATGATCTGCTCAGAGGTTGTCCTTTTATTGTCCTTTTCCACTGATAGATGGGTAGAGGGGGTGCACAGCCACAGATGGGCTATGGTTGCAAACTGTACACCTTCAAAGTAACCTATATGGTAGTGTTACTTTAGAAAATAGCAAATCCATGTATAAACAAGACAGCTGTACCTAATTAAGTGGCCACTTAGTGTATAATCATTTGTTCTGATTAAGAGTAAAGACTTTTTATTAATAATATGGGACTGTACATCACAGCCATCTAAAAAATGCTTCTGTTAAAAAAGGACAGATTCACACCATGATTTTTAAAACAATACAATTTGGTGGCTGAGCAAAGTGCATTTGCACAATTCATATTGAAAAAATGAATACATACCACATTCCTGCATCATGGTTTGTTTCCGATTACACAGTCCTAAAGGTTCTAAATGTCACCTTTGTTTAGTGTGTAATTTTTGTTAGCAATAGATACATCTGATTATTTTTCTAATTAACGGTCCTTTAGTTCAGTTACTTACATTCAAACCATAATGAACAGTGGTTGTTGTTGGGTGTGTAGTGTGTCTAATGCAAGAACACTTCCAAACAATTGCTCTTTCTCTCTTAAGAACATTTTTAGCAATGCATGCTGTTATTAGACCTGCATTCAGTGCCGTGATGTCAGTGCAAGGACTCCCACTATGAAGATGACCTCATTTAAGTAACACAGTGACAGTTTCACAGGGAGCAAACCCCAGGCCACCATTTACAGGTGGACCAGAGATCAGTTTTCCACACTGCCTCAAGTTCGAAAACAGAGTAAAAATACACATAACAGGCTACTGTAGAGAAACAGGCAAATAGTTGATAGGGGTAAATACACATTGGTTACAGCTTAGAAATACACAGTTGAATAATGACAAGACACAAAGTTTAACTACTTAAAGAGCTTAAATACACTATAACTAATGAGACACAAACATTAGAAAGGCTGTATGGCAGTTCTTAAAAACCCAGACAGACATATGAGTGGACTAGCATATGACAAACTAGTATTTTTGTGAAGCATCCATTAGTTAATGAAATGCTGATGGGCAGGGTTGATGCTTGGCATTAATGACAACTTCATTCATATCAATTATAATATGAAGTGGAGGGAAAAAACAAGTTACTCCCCTTTTTGCCATGTTAGTGTATGTGTTACCAGTTTTAGGACACTGCTAAGTAATTTTGAAGTGAAGTCTGCAGTGAACAAAACACTAAACTTCCCACAATCGTTTAAAAATATTAAAATATCCAGCAATTTTGGTTTTAAGTGCTTTGGCTCCATTCAGGCTAAATTACATCAGAACGCTGTTTTTCGATGCATGCAATATGCATTATGCTTCCATTTTAACAAGTGAATTAGTCCACACCAGCTGCATTAGAGGCTCCTAAAACCTGTTGCACCACATAATACTATGCTTGTTCAGCTGACCTCCCACAATCACACTTTCTACATGCTAAGAACTCAATATCCATTTAGTTTAGCTGTACACCAAGAATACTGTTATTATAATTATCATAAAGCTATGCATGGGTAAAGTGGAGTACCAGGAGTATGTAAGCAGTGCCAGAACGAAAACAAAATACATCCAGTACTCAAAAAAGCAAAATACAGTGTACCAGTGTGAGCAAAAGCTCATTTAAAGCACTGAATACAACTGAATCACTCTTAATTAAATTATTATTAATTTGGGATTAGACTGAATAAAAAGAGTCACTGACTCCACAAATGTAGTTTGACAAAGGACACTGTTTTGAAAAAGAGACCTTTGGAAAATGATAAAATACTGCACAGCATGAAATAATCACACAAGTCACAGCTTAGTTTGGCCAGCCTTATTCTGAAGACTGAGATTCGCACTTTATAAAATGTGACAGTAGCAAAACAGTGTGTGAACAGAGGGGGAAAAATACTACAGTATGTGTTACATTTGTTCTTTTCAGCATTGCTAATGTCAGTCAGCTACTCCAAAATACACACACTGTGTCGTTACTATAGGAACTACGCAACCCAGTTTTCACTAGTTAAAGAGTGAAAGACAAGTTATATAATTATATATAATTATATATAATTTCATACATAGTTTATGTAAGCACCTTATAAAATCATGTGTGGGAAATCACATGTATATTCCTGAATAAATACAAATACTGTGTGAGTATACATGCATATAGTGAGCAAATAGCTGGATAGTGACCGTTTTTAATCTTTGGACTGTCCATGCCAGTCTGGAACATTGTCAGACAATTAAACATCAAGTGTATCCATAAGTCTAATGGATAGATGCAATGTAGATTGACCATTACTGGATGGATTGTATAAGGACAGTGTAGAAAAGTGGAACTGCTCTTAAACAAAAGCATGCTATTTCATATGTGAAACACAGTGGAAGTACTGTCATTAAAGTCTTGGGCATGAACACGTCATCTCTGTTGTTGTTATAAATTCTGAATTGAACACATCATAATTGATGAGATCCAACCTATTTAGGCGTACAACAAACTGAGCTCAGTCATGCTGCTAACACAACTACAGAGATTTCAGAGCCAAATGTGGAAAGTTATTGACTGGCTGATTCAATCACCCACCCTGAACCCCAGTATTTTACTCCCTAAAGACAACAATAAAGGAAGTGAAAACAGCGGCTTTACTGACCTTGTAAAGCTTCACTGGGGAAGATACCCAGCTTTTAGAGAGGAATAACAATCACAAACATCAGGCAGATTAAATAAAAAATCATTTGGAACCTAATACTAAACACGAGATTATTTAAGATTGTGTTAAATATGACATTGTCCTTTTACTCATGGTTTCCTGAAATGGAACAGTAAGTTTACTATACTTTAATTTCAAATCCAACATGCTGGAATGGAAAGATGAAACAAGACCTGTCCTGTAACTGTCCAATTATACTTCTCAACTTAATTATTAAAGTGATCATACATAATGGAGTTTTATTCTGTTAATGCAGACATGACACTGGTTGTTGTTCATGTAGTTTTGCATGCTGTTTCAAAGATCTGCAGTGGATTAATCAATTAATTTTTAGACTAATTAGTCTAATCTGATGACAGCTTTCCACCTGTGAGATCAAAAATCTGTTCAAAAATCTGCATCAAAAAAAAAAAAAAAATCATTATAAACATTTTATTAGAGCTCATATGTCTCATATAAATTCCAACAATTCTGCAATAACAGTGCAAAAACTAAAGAACTGTTTAAAACTAGCACCCATGCAATCTTTGGATTGCAAAAAATACTGTTTGTCTATGGTAATGTTTTCTTTTCCTGTTATCTCTTAGGGTAATGCATAAAAGTCATGTAACAGCAGCAACAAACCTGGGGTTGAGAACTAAAGCTGCATTCACACATACAACGACTCGCAGTGACAAATCCACCGGAGACTGTTCGTTTTCAATGAGAGCTGATGACTTCTGGCAACATGAGCGATGGTGACCATTGGCGACTAGATGTGGGCGTGTCCATCGACTATGAAAGTTGAGAACATTTGAACTTTATGCAAATATGGAGCAACTTGGTACAGTGACTACCATTGGGAGTGAAGACAGTAGAGCGCACGTGATCCGTAGCCACTCATGCTCACTAGCAGAAGCAGCGCCATTGCGGCAGTAGCCAATTATTAGCTTAGCTTAGCTTAGGATCTTGGCAGGTTTAAAGCAAAAAAATAAAATAATGAAGCACTCACTTTTTGTTGCAGTCGAGCAAAATCCCAGTGTAGCTCCTGTCTTGGGTGAAGTGTCCGGCTTGTCGCTGCTTCGGCGCCCGGGAACGAGCAGCACCAATCCCGGACACTTCACCCAGGAAACACAGAGACCACGGCCGAAGAGCTGCGGTCCGGCTCCCGGTCACCATCAAACATAAAGTGAATGACACCCTGATGATGACGCTCACTTACTGAGATAGGAGCTACACCAGGATTTTGCTCAATTGAAACAAAAAGTGAGTGTGTTTCATTATTATTATTTGGTTTTAAACGCGCTAAGGCCATAAGCTAAGCTAAGCTAATTGGCGCTTGCGCTTTTGCCACAGATAGATGGCAAAGAGCACACACTGCTTCTCCTTCATCTCATGGGATATGATGCATACAACCCCAATTTCCAAAAAGTTGGGACGCTGGGTAAAATGTAAATAAAAAAACAGAATGCAATGATTTGCAAATCATCAAATTAAAAATTACCTTTTTTTTCCCTGAAATTGGTGCATTTCCTCAGTTTAAACATTTGATATGTTTTCTATGTTCTATTGTGAATAACATATGGGTTTATGAGATTTGCAAATCATTGCATTCTGTTTTTAATTTACATTTTACACAGTGTCCCAACTTTTTTGGAATTGAACTGACAGATGCCCAAAATTGGTTAGCTTCACTCTAACAGGGACAATTATGTTCTCTTGAATGTCTGGCTATGGATGGCTGTGGCATCCCTGGGATTCAAACTTGTGAATGCAACATTTTACTGTTCTGCATAGTCTTCTTAATAAGGATAGCAATAAAAGGAAAAACCAGGAAATAATGCATCTTTAACACACAAGACTTTGAAGAAAAGACAGATTACGTGGTGCATTCACACATGATTTTCTACCCAATTTCCAAATAAAATTGTTTATACATATATTAATGTTATGCTGGCCACTGCTATTGCTCTCAATGTATTGCTTTATTCCCTGCTGCAAGGTCATCTACACAGGCATTTCATTACTAATACATATGTTTGGTTGTGTTTGTCCCTTATAATATTCAGACATGGTGTGCTATGGAACACAACCATACATTAGGACCTCATTAGTTCCAGTCACTTAAGCAAGCTTCCCTGAACAGTGCTCTCCTCCATCACAGTGATGTTTGAGGCAAATCGGCATCTGAGACTGAACATTTCCCTTATCAACTACTGCAGGAAGCCAAATGACTATGAGATGTACCTCCACATCTGGGATTTGAAAAGCTCTGCACTCGCTAATTAGAATGATCTATCATTTTGAATTTCACATTGCATCGCCCAGGCAAATCGGACACCCCTGAATTGTTTCCAGTCATGTAAATACTGCCACACAAAGCTAATGAAAAGGAGCTCAACTATCAATTAGGTCCCAACATTTCTCAAAAAGTAACAAAAATGTCATCTTTAAAACTGAGATAGATCTCGGTGATCTCAAGTGATTCGACACTGAATCGATCCAAATGCAAGAAGTTGACCGTGCGATGCATGGTTTATCACAAGGTGCAAAATGAGACAAAGTTTTGCAGAAATGTCTTGTGAATATCTTGACCAAAGAATGAACAAACAAGTAAATAAATAAATGCTGGATACGATGGACACTATATTTTAAACTATTTATTGATTTAATGGTATTATTCAGTGCTGGATCTGTGCACCTCTGTGCTCATTTGAATTCTGTGATTTCTACACACTTGCCATATGTTTCTTTACATATGCCCAATGAATAAAAGTGTTTTTTGAGTACATGTGCCATGCCACTTCCCACATGCTTAACTGCCAATGGGTTTTTTTTCTCATTGGTGTTTTTTTCCCCCCTTTCCTCATTGGTGTCATTCCTACAGATTTCAGTCAATAAGAGTACTGATTTCTTTATTTATGACGGTATTTATGACAATAAAAAAAAAAATTAGGGTATATAATATACTATTAATAACTGTATGTTTATGCCACATATCATGACATATTTAGACTAATGACAGCAACTTAATCCATGAAAGTATTATGGGAGTATTGGAGGAGAGACTGAATAAAGTTAAACACAAAAAACACATGCCAGCATGCACAGCAGTTATGTAGGAACTAATTGCAGGTAGGAACTAAAGTTGTGAGTGGGGAATGAAAAAATGTTGGCCCAATTTAATTTGCATAAAGTCTACTACTAAGTCATAAACATTTGCATAAACTCGCATGTCACTTGTCGCGCTGCCGCATGCTGCTGTCACTGAAATCATGGCTAGAAAATGAATGGTTGCCTGACGCTTTGTCGCTCACTAGTGTAACTCTCACATACACTAATCCGCCACTTAAACACTGTCAGAGTCTTGATATTAATTTCTTAGAAATGAATCTATTGCAGATAAATCAAGTGATATATCCTAGCATTTCAGTCACCTGATTTCTCTGTTACAATTTCTGGCTTCGCTGCACAGCCCAAACTTAACTAGAGGTCAAAGAAAGAAAATATCGACAAAGCCAATGAAACAGACTGTTGATTCTTATGTAACTTAACAAATTTGTGTTTTCCTGATACACTCACTGGCAACTTTAATAGGAACACCGGTACACCTGCTCATTCATGTCCGAGGAGGTCAGAGGAGAAATGCCAGACTAGTTTGAGCTGACAGGAAGACTACAGCAACTCAAATAACCACTCTTCACAACTGTGTTAAGCAGAAAAACATCTCAGAATGTAAGACATGCCTAACCTTGAGGCAGATGGGCTACAACATCAGAAGACACACTGCGTCCTACTTCTGTCAGCCAAGAACAGAACTCTGAGGCTACAGTTGGCACAGGTTCACCAAAATTGAACAGTTGAGTATAGGAAAAAGACCAGGCGATATACAGTATACAGTATATATCATACACATGCCCTCAAAGCATGTCTCAAAGCATTTAAGAGCACGGAAGCATACAAAAATACCAGGGTATTTCACCAGGAGGAACAAACACTGTGAGCAAAAGTAGATATCATTTAACAAATTAAATTTTGATAATGTTTGCAATAATTGCTGCTGAAATAAACTTCCCTGTTGTCATATAACATAGCTAGCTAGTTAACACAGCTGCGAGGCCGCATGACAGGGAGAATCCACTGTATTGCATGTAGGGAAAGTATATTTAAGTATTTCATCACTATAAATGAAAATTAATCTTCTTAATGATGCACAGACACAACATTGATGCAGTCAGTCCCCTATTCAGTCTTTAAAATGGCAGCAATTATACAGTGTGACGTCATATGAAACAAAAGGATTAATGGCATACACTGAGTAGTGTTTGTTTTGAAGAACTGTGTTTATGAGGCCAACTGTGTTCCTCATAAGGCAGACTAGTCAGTCTAGCCATCACGCAGCCATAATCAGGCTCTCTTTTTTCTCTGTTAGACTCAGTCGTCAGTGCTGCCTCTGCAGAAGAATCCAAATAAGAGGAAAAGAGAAAAAGTGAATGAAAATTCAAAACAGCATTTGTGAGCATTAAAATTCTGAGAGCGTGTAGTAGCAAACTTTCAGATTAGAAAGTCTTCTGGACCTTTCTGTGTGTGTTAAGTGATCTGCTTCACATTTTGTGACTCAGCAGTGATCTGAATTACCAGAACACCCCATGAGCTTCGATCCCTTGTTCTTGATAGAAACCCGTAGAGCAGGACTCTTGAAATCCAGTCCATAAAGGATGAAGCACTGCAGTATTTAGTGTTTTTATGCTCAAGCACACCCAATTTAACACAATTTGATATATTTAGGAAAACACACAACAGTGTGCTATGGTGAAAGCCTCCAGAGACAGCAGCAGAGAACCCTTTAGAGCTGACTATGATTGTTTTCAGTCATCCGGTTAAATCTAACATAGGTCAGAGTGACTGATAAGTTATTCTCGACACAAGGTGACACATTGTCAGTGCTGTAGCAATTTAGAGCATTTAAAGTCATTAAGATATTTTGAGTCATTAGATATCTAGACTGTGTAACAGGCATTATGAATTCTACAGTGCCATTTGGACATGAATCACTCACACTTTGCACTCCAGCAGAATAGAACAGATTGGTTTCATGCAACTCAAGCAGCAGGAAAACGTGTGTCAATGACAGGTCATGCCTCTTCATTTATGTAATCTGCTCAAACAATGTGACAGATTTGTGCATTAAATCCTCTCTAACAGTGAAAGAGAATTGCTCTGTTAGGATTCAGAAGCCTTTAAACAAAGTATCTATTATGCATTAAGATCTTGTCCAAAGGAAAAATGTGTGTGTTAATAAGCATTATTCTTCTTTTCCTTCAAAGCTGAATGTCATCATGAGCAAGATGGGGGAAAAAACAGCATTGCAATAATTATTAACAAACTGCCCTAATCTGTAACAGCTGTAAGCCAAAATCAAGGTGGGAACCAGACAGCCAGGTTCTGTAGATTCTTTATGATTCATTATTAAGATCCCAAACACAAAGATCAAAAGCAGATACACAGGTACTAGAAAGTCAGAGAAGTGAGGAACAGGAAAATATAGGTGTCTTCCTCTGCACATAGAAAAAATTGGAAGTAGCCCTAAGAGGAGGCAACACAATATACAATATTGGGGTTTGTTTTATTGATATGGTAATAAATTCTGATCATATAATTTTGAGAATCTACACGTATTGGGAATAATTGGGTGTATTTTTTTATTTGTTAATGGAGATGCCTGAATTCTCATTTAGGGAAAAGTTTGCACAGCTGTTATGTACAAAAAGGAACTTGAGCTCACACAAGCGCATTAAAATATTCTTGAGATCATTGGTTCTGAAGTGAAATTGTTTTAGGGCAATTTGCTGATAATAAAAAGGTTAAATTTAATTGAAATCTAATTTGTTGCATTGTTTCAACACAAAATGAATGCCTTTCAACCATATTTTTTAAAATATAGTTTTAACAGAATTGAGGTTCCTCCGACATACTTTGTGAAAGTATCGTGCTATCATAAAATAAGCACAGTCAGTAAATGTCTACTTTTCCAAAGTATACTTAAATATATTTTAAGTAGGTAAAAAGATAAGTCTAAAATGAAACAATATACTTGAAGCCCTTCTGCATATAATTAAAGTAGATTATTATCATTTTAAAGTATACTATTTTTCCACAAGAGTCATTTTCCAGCAGCTTGCGAGACGTCTGTATTGCTCAGTGACAACTGTAAACATGGCTGCATCATCATACTGCATCATCATATGATGCCATTCGGAAAAAAAAAAGCTAGAAAAGAGCTCACTGACTAAACCCTAACAACAAGAGAACATACATAGTAGAATTAAAATATACATATTGACCAGTTTGTGGGGAAAACAAATAAGACATTTTCAACATATTAAAGACCTGTGTACAGTGAAGCTCCCATATGCACAATAAATACATTTAAAAATTCTGTTTGTTTGAGTTGCCTTTGTGCCACAAAAGTCCTTTTAAACAGCATATAAAGGTGCTCCTATCTCCATCCCTGACTAGCATCAGGTTTTATTGCTGCCAATATTGTGTAGGTACCAATAACCATCCAACTAAAACTTTTGGTACTGCACCAGTGGCTGATGAAGGAAGACCCAAATAACCAAGAGGAAAATGAAATCAGAAACTAGGAGACTGGGGACTTTGGCTAAGATATTGCTGAATAAACACTTGCAAGACTTCACAAAGACACTAGACAAAAGAGAGGTGTAAATAAACAGGTTTACGAGACCCACAGTGACTAATTACCAGGGACAAGTGATAATATTCCAGGTTTCTGTTCAGGGTGTCACTGGGCCAAGAGGAAGCACCTGACATTATTATAAAAATGCCTCCTGCTTGTTCCTTCTAACAATATACCGTCATCTCTCTGAGAAAAATGACAAAACTGCTCAGAAACTACCTCAGTTAGTTCAACCATTATCATAAATCATATTTCTAACTTCTACATTTCTAACTTCTACATTGCAACTTCTAACTTGCAGTGCTGGACTCATAATTATGTATAAAAGTATGTTTTTAAGCAGTGACACAATCATATTTGAAAACATAAATGCATTAGAAGAGTGTTCCTTAGTTCCTGGATGATTACTGCATGCACTCTTACACACACACACACACACACACACACACACACACACACACACACACACACACACAATCTACTTAATAATGTGAAGATATATACAGTTGAGTGAAAGGGTTTTTATAGCCTGAGGATAAAAAGACAAAGAAATATATTCATTAAAGTACTATTCGGTCTGGATTAGTTTTACATGGGGAGATGGAGTAATGTAACTATTACTGGAGTATTTCTGGAATTTTAATCCTGTATAAATCCATCATGTCAGTAATTTTTATGGACTTGTCTGGAAAGATTATTCTGTTCTTCTATAAAATTATGATATAATTCTTCTATAAGATTATTCTACCTTCTATAAAATGATCAATAGAAATAACCCCAGGTAATATATGTATACCATCCACTGAAACGAAACCAAATCCATGTATTTGCTAGTTTAAGATGCAGAACAGCAAAATATAAATGACATAAAAGTATGTGTCAGAGAAACAATATTTTAGGTAAGTTACTGAGTTTCTGGCTTTCACATAGCACAGCCTAGATCCAATTTATGGTTATGTGGCCTACTAATGATCAAGCATCGCCACAAGCACTACATCAAGCGTGTATAATAAAGGCCAAAACAATTAGATTCTATTAAATGGAGGTAAGGTGTATGGTCTCTGTAATTTATACTGAGGTCCCCTCCTGTGTGAATGGATCATAGTCGTTACAAATGTCCCCTACAACACTACTTAATGGTCATGTGTCCGGAAAATTTTATACAAATAGTATTTGAGACAAACATGTTTTGCACAGACCACTATGTACATCTGTGTTAGTGAATCGGCTTGCATTTTAATGTAAAACAGTGTATATTATGATAAATCAAAATGATATTAGTTTAAAAGTTTGCATCTCACTTTCTGAACTTGGGAGGTTCCTGTACATGGGCTGGGTGTTGGCCCAGGGGATTTATGAATGTGGAATAGGCCTATGTGTTCAAAATATGTTTGTCTCGGGGCCAGTGATATAAATATATCATGATATAAATATTCTTTAATAACTCTTAAGCCTACTCTTTCCCATTATAAATGCCCCCAACCTCTCTGCATATACTCTGCAGCTGATGGATCCTCTCAGTTATAATATCTGTCCCTCAGTTCTTCCTGGCAAATTTGTTCTAGCCTTGAACTTTTTGTTAAATAAATTGTAAAGTAGTGGTACATTTTAATCCAAACATTTCTACTTTTGTACTATATTGATGAATGGATGGATAGATAGATGGGTGGATACTTTATTGACGCTATAAGGAAAACTGCATTGCTCCAGAAGCTAAACAATTAAAGGGGAACTATTGCTAAATACTGTATGCAGAACATGCAATAAATACAATAAATAATAATCTGTATATGTCCTGGCATTTTCAAGTTTAATCTATACTATTTACAACATTTTCAGTATTTCCATTTTCCAAACAAGAGACATGTGGGAAACAAAACTTGCACTGGTCTAAGCTCATGTGATACACACTGTTGTGTATCCGGGTGAAAAAAAAAAAAAACTATAGATAAGAAATTATTTAAAAACTTCAATGTGAACCCCATATTCACATTGGAGAAGAAGAACTGCAACTATTCCAAATACTTGCACATATTGAGCTAAATGTATCCTAAAATATTCCCCTGTTATTTGATATAATTTTATCTCAGCTCCTGATTAGCTCACTCCAGCTCTTACCACCTTTTAGGCAGCACTAATAAATATATTTAAATGATGCTAACTATAACAAGTACATATATACTTGTCTAATGCTGGCTAAGTCAAACATACAGTCATAGATTTCATTTCACATTAATGAACTCAAAACATCCCCCATTTGCCTGGAGGGAAAGCAATGGTGCTTCCACAGTGCACCAATCTTTCAAGCAGGAAAACTGAGTCGAGAGATTACTATTGTAAGCTGGGGGAGGGGGCAGGGCTTTCAGCCGGCAGTTATTATCTTATTATCGAAGAGTTCAAAACACCTGCACAAATAATTTCAGAGTTGCATGTCAATTGGCTCATCTCCTGTTTTATTGGGGGAAACGAAGGCAGGAAACAAAGACATTAATTAGAGATATAACAAATGTAATAGTATACAGTACAATATACAGTATAACTATCTAATAATGACCTTTGAGTTGCTGGTAATAATGAGTTGCTGGTTAATTAGGTTTACACCGCAGCGTTGTTAAATTCTCGATTCTGACTGCTCAGAAGGTGTTGATTAATTTTTTATAACAGCAGCTCTGACAATAGTGTCAGCTGCAAGGCAAATCACATATGAATGTGCTCATTCTAATATGTTAGTGTTTCTATAGTAACAACTAACACAGGAACTTGTATGGTGAATGCTCCAGATAAATGGATTTTTGAATAAAAATGTTTGACATTTTCTGTGAGGAGACAATTATTTATTTAGCATTTTTGGAAGGTGTCTCCAGTTTCAATGCTTTTAACAGATGGAGATGCTCCTTAATTTTTCTGACACAGTAATGTCTTAAGGACAGGAGGATTTTCAGGTTCTTGATAACAAGCTACATTTGTTGTCTTATTAACAGGCTGGTGAGGGAACAACAATTTATAATAGCTGTTGTAACATAAGTGATAGCAGCAGTTAACTTCATTGAAAGATGTTTCACAACATTAAACATAACTATAAACTATAAAGGTTATGCCATGTAGGGTTTTTTTGTATTAATTTAATGTTAGCATTGGCAAATTGCTACGGTATGAAGAACAAAACACTGCGTCAGGCTCTTATAGGAAAAGAACCAACTTTCAGGTGAGAAGAGTAACTCAGCTTTACACTGGGTCACATTACAACACCCCATCAAAGATTATTTTCCTATAACAGCACACTGTGCTATGTTTTATCCCTTACATACTGATCTAGCAACTAACTGGGAAATTATTCTGTCATTATTTGTTCATTAGTAAAAATGTTCACCAAAAACCTCACTGTACAGGGTGTGAGAATGAAGCTGAAGTTCACAAACAAAATCAGTACAACAAAAACTTCTATCTCAGAATGCTTTGTTGTGGTAATGTACAGTAAGAATGGGATATTCTTCACAGAAATGCTTCTCTGTGATCATGTGAAAGTCAATAACGCTATTAGAGATGGATGATATACTCAAGTCTCTTAACTTACTGTAAAATCCCAAGTGGAGAGAGTTGTCTCAGGATCCCATGAACATCATTCTTCCTTTCTGCTTGTGTTGAATGTCTATATTCCCTGTATGGTGCCTTTAAATATTAAACCATCAGCCTTGCCTAAGAGAGCACTTTTTACATAAAGTTTGGCAGTGCACTCTCATTAGGGTCTTATTAGATGATCTAATTAATTAGTATTTTAATCACACAGTGCAGTGTCTCAGCTGCTTGCTAACACATTGGCAATGGGTGTGCCTCTCTCAGTCTAAATGACCATGTGAGGACAACACAATGCCTTTAAAGTGCCAGCTGTTCCAGTGTCCCTGCAGAGGGTCTGAATCATATCATACTGTTAATGCGCTGTTCCTTAGCTAATTGAGCAGACCCGTCCTGCACTCAAATAGTTTGTTTGTTTTTTTAATGCAACTCAAAATAATGTCTCATGATTTGGAAATGCATATCACCTCTATCATACAAGTGGTCACTTGAAGCAAAAGGGAAGTTGTGTAGAAGAAATGGATTTTTCAACAACTCAGTCTTGGAAGCAAGAACAATGGACTTGATGTAGGGGTGTAATGCAATGGCATTATCTTTATCTGTGTCTGGCAAGGTCTCAAAATATTTGTGTCTTTATCTGCATTCCAATTTAAAACTGGAAGTGGGCATGGTTTACAATGGATTTTTTTTTATGTGAACCCTACCACTATGCCCCCAGAAACACTGAAAAAAACAAGGCTGATGTAAATAAAAAACATTATAACACAAACTATAACAGAACAAATCAACTCCTGAACTTGTACAGTTCCTCATCATTCGAGTTTATAATTGGTCTTAGCCAGATGCCATGTTGACCTTTCTGCCAGGCTTTCTCTCTAATGTGACCGAGTAAGAACTATCTTTCAAAACAATAATGTCTTTCTCAAGTCTGGGAACTATTGGTTATATTTGATAACAGTAGCAGTCCGATTTAGTTTTTGAGTTTGTTACACTCCAGAAAGATATGAAAACTGGACACGCTAATCTACTATAAAGCCGACACAGTGCTGCTATGCACAGTGCGTGGACTGCATGAACTATATGAGAAAACGCTGATTAATTTTCAATAAGAGCACAGCTCTGGCAATAGTTCCAGCTGTAACATAAATTATTTAAATATTTATATTAACATGCTTGCTCTAATACTTTATCATTTATGTAGTATCAGCTTAGGCACAGGTACTCACCACAGGAAAAAAAACATGTTAGGAGACACATTTATGACACATTTATGGACAGAGTCTCAAATGTCAAAGATTTGTAACATTCAGTAAGTTTTCCACCATGGGTCTGTAGGACAGAAGATTTCTTATTTCTAAGGTTTCTTAGTAACATGACAAGCTACAAGTTTGTTTGTTTTTTGTCTTATTAACTTAAAAAGTGAGGAAAATGAGAGGGTAAGCAAATGACTGCATTTAGAGTCATCTAGAGTTATATACTGTATACACTGAGGAGAAATATGTATTCAGACACCTTTGTTTATTTGTCATATAATCCAGTACATAGTATATACACTGATCAGTATATGCTATTTAACTGCTATCCCCTACAGCTAATACTCACTCTGTGTGGCAGCTAATACTCCCTCTGTGTGGCAACAATAAACAGCATTTCATGATTTGTCACGATAAATCATGTAAATGCTGAAAGTCTAATTTTACATTCAATCATGCTCTAAAAAAATCTCTAGTCTTTTTGTAAAGAAGAATTCTTATAAAACTGTAAAACTTGCCACCATTTTAGGCTTACGGAAAGATGCTATGTTCAAACACTTCATTCATTCAATAAGAATGCAAGGTCTTTTTGAGTCAGAGGAAAATGTATATATTTCTGTAAAGCTGCTTTGTGGCAATGTCCGTTGTTAAAAGTGCTATAAGAGTAAAACTGAATTGAATTGAAAAATTAAAGACTAGTCTAAGCTCTTGAATGGCACAACAGATTGCTTCATGACACAGCATGAACAGCAGTTTGAAAATATGTGGTCGTCAGCTTCGCGTGTCCCTGAGGACACACATGTTAGCCTTCGCCCTCCCCAGTTGGTAGCTGCCTTGTGATCAGGGAGAGCTGGCTGGTGACTGGGAATTAGTCAGCACTAATTTATCTAAAACTAGATTCTTGCATATTGCATTCTGTCACCCTTCAAGAGGGTCCTTCCATGAAAATGTTCAGTGGTTCAGTCCAGTGTAATAAAAGAGTTGATGCTGTGAAAAGGATCTGATGATCAGCATGTCAGGCCAAGTGGCGCAGGTAATCACAGCCATGCTGATATTCAGTACAACAGCACGATTGCAAGTGTGATATTGCTTTTATACAAAAAGAAATTCATATTAAGTAACTGACATGTCAGACATAATATGGGAAAATTCTTTATTTTTTCCTTCACCAGTGAAAAAATTCCCAAGGAAGCCACAGCTGGATAGAGTGCTGCGTGTCACCATGCCAACGCACAGACTGACAGGTTGTAGTAAGTGAAGTAACTGTTTCAATGTAACAAACTATTGCTAGAATTGGAATTTGACACTATCAAATATCAGCTTTCTTGAAAGTTGGTTGTCGAATCAAATTAGTGAACCAGAACTAACTTCAATAAACCAAATCTGATTATTAAACCTACTTCTACACATTTTTACTAATTTCAAGCTTGAAATAGCCATGTTGAAAATTAATTCAATAAACATCACATTCCACTGTACTGCATAAGCGATTTACAACAGCAGTAAAGGAATGCCTTCTACCGAGAGGTGAAAAATAAATGATAGGGAAAAAATGGTTGCTGAGTTATGGATGTGTTCTAGCAGACAGATTCAGATAAGTTCATTGCTGTCATTTCTTGGCAGTATATGAGCCAGATGGAAGTGCATTAAACCATCACTCATTTGTTATCTGTGCTGCTTTATTCCTGCTATATCTCCATCAACCACTGATTCAACAACACAGTCTGAACACAGACACAGTTCTTCCCATTTCAAGGACCAAAAGTTAATTGTTTGCTCATTTGTTTCTTGGCCAGTAGCACGATACAGTATGTCACTGCAAGATTAGGTGTAAAGTTGATTCTAGACATAACACTTGTATGTGGAATCTGTTGCTGCCATCAGCTTTGTCATGGACCAATGAAGTGTCAATGCCAGTGAAGCAAGCCAAAACAAACCAACCACAGACACAGACATAGCATTAGATGTGTGAAAATCAACTGTTGGTAACTGTTGTTCAGAAGGCAGAAAGCACTGGTGATCTTGACAACAGAAGATCAATCTGGTAAACCACAGTTGATCACCAAAGAATACTTTCAGTCATAAAGAGAACAGATCAAGATCACTCTCTAATATGTAGCTATGATGACCTCAGAGGTTTCACTACAAAATGCATACCACTGATAAACCTAAAGGAATGAAAGGTTAGGTTACAGTATGTGGGGGGAAATATATGCACAAAAAAGTTTGTACTCTTATATACAGATGAGATGAAGATTAATCTAGAGGGGTTTTCTTTCTAAAGAAAACTACTTCATCTGTGAAACCAGGATGCTCTCAATACACATGCTTTCCTAATCATTTTTTTCTCCATAGTTTCCTAATGTGAAACAACTTTTGGCTAGTTTTCTTGACTATAAATGTATAGCTGATAGACAGCTATCACTAGCTATAAAATATATACCACACTGCAGTTGAATTCTCAAAACAGAAAATGCTGGTTCAGTGTTGGCCCATTCCTCTTTGCAAATCATCTTCAATTCCCCAAGGTTATGAAGGTCCCTCTGATGAATTCACAATTTCAAAATCCTAGTATATTTTCGATGGGATTCAAAGTCAGAAGATTAGCTATGCCATGCAAGGTCTTTTTGAGTTATTTTGGCTATATATTTGGGGTCGTTGTCTTATTGTCTTGTCTCCCCAGATTCAGTTTTTTGGCCAATGAGATTAAATTCTCCTCTAATACGTCCCAGTACATAGCTTCATTCATGTTTCCTGTGATGATGTGCAATGCCCCAGAACTATTTGCACAGAAGCAGCCCCATATCATAATACTCCCACTTGCATACTTTACGGATCTTACGCGCAACCCTTCTTGACATGATGAGATAAATTATTGCCAAAGAGTTCTATTTGTGTTTCGTCTGACCAGAATATATTGTTCCAAAAGAGTTCTGATTTGTGTAAATGCTTTTAGATGTGCATCTCTGTGCTTCTTTCTTAGCAGAAGAGTTTTGTGTGGGGTTTTCGAAGAAAGATGATTGCAGTGCAGTTCATTGCTTAGTGTTTGTTCTCTGTATAACTGTTTATCCTGCTGCTTTCAGGTCATCCTGCAACTCATTTTGATTGACTAATGGTATCTGTCTTACCTTCTTTAATATTAGTCTGAGAGCGTGGCGCATCTGTCCGGGGACAATTAGTTTTGGTTCAGTGAACTTTCTACAGGCACCTTATTGAAACAATTGTACTGAAAGGGATATTTAAGGATTTGCTATGGCTTTGTAGCCTTTTTCATTCATGTTTAATAATGTTGTCCCTTCACCTTCACCATAATTGCTACTAGTTTCATGAAATCTTTCCAACCAATGGCGACATCTTTTACAATGACACCAGGTGCAATTTGCCTGATAACATTTTTTGGCAGCATTTCGATCTAGAGCTTGATTTATTTTTATGTACATTTTACATATACATTACTGTGCAAAAGTCTTTTCACCCTTTTTTTTTAAATAGAAATGTCATAAATTGCTTTTCTAAAAAAAAAAAAATTGTATGTCAGTAAAGAAAGCAGCATATTAATACACCGCTTTTCAGACAAAAACATAATGAAGTCTGTCGGGTTATACCTGCAAAAACAAAAGTAAGCATAACAGTCAAAGTCTCCAGAAAACCTATGGCAAATTCTTATGCTTAGAAAAATTTACCAGATAATTTCCTTATAAAACTGCACAAAATGTACCTGAAACTACTGATGTATTTTTAAAAAGCAAAGGGTTGTCACACCAAATATTGTTAGTTTATTACTATTTACTGGACTTTATAGTGTATTTTGTCTGAAGAAAATTTATAATTTCATTATTTTTGAAGGCATCTTTTGCACAGTACTGTGTATATAAATAATTTTCACATATCAGTTTCATTTTTGTTTAAGCTTAGAATACATATTTTTTGTTCATATTTATAAGTACAAATTCAAAGCACATTATGTGTGTAAATTTGAAGCAGATATTCAGTATGCACTGGAAGTATTAAAGTACTAAATAACAAAAACTTTCCCCCCCTCACAGTATGGCTGGGGTTCATTTGTCCCCTTATAGAGCAGAGGTAACAAGTGGGGTGCAGCTGAAAATAGGAAATACCAAAAAATAAATATGTATATGACCATTTCAGACCAATTACAAATTTTGTGTAAGAGCTCTACATTTTAACAAAAAAAAAAGCAAAAATACATATATTTTTTTCTCTATTAAAAATGTCAGATGAGCCAATTGACATATGAATTCAGAATGACTGAAGATTGTGCAGGTGTTTTGAACTCTCCACTTCAAAAATGCAATGATGCCCTCACTTTCTGCCAAATTTCACATTAATGAACTAAAAAAATCAAGGTAATGAACTATTTAACATGATTTTTTTTATTTCATTAATGTGAAAAATAATACTATCAATGTATATCTGGGAAGCAGGACTCATGGGGGAAAAGTTTGACTGCCTTAAAGGGAGGTGTGTGAAGGTGAATTGTGTTTATTTCTTTCATGTTTGTAATAAAACTGTACCATTTTTACTGGTCAAACTCTATACTGATGCTCAGATCTAGAGATCTACAAAAAAGTCAGTTAATCGACTAAATTAATCAACTAAATAAGTATATAATAAGTATTTGTATAAAGTAAGCTTGTACATTCAGCTGGTTGATTATAAATCCAAACATTTATGCAAATTGCAGGTAATACTGTTTGAACCAATACATTTTATCATATATGCTGTTAGCATCACAGTCGATTTTTAATACTAAACAGGAACCCTGGATTCCTCTAAAATTTAATTAAAAAGCGGCAATGAAATGTTCACCAAAGTGTCTATGTTTTTCATCAATCTTGGTGGAATTTAATATTTTAGAGAATCGAATGATCAAATATCTCCCTTCAATATCATGCTGTTCATTCATTCAGAAGAAGAAGCCTTTATTTGTCACATATGCATTGCAGCACAGTGAACTTCTTTTCTTCACATATCCCAGCTTGTTAGGAAGTTGGGGTCAGAGCACAGGGTCAGCCATGATACGGCGCCCCTGGAGCAGAGAGAGTTAAGGGCCTTGCTCAAGGGCCCAACAGTGACAGCTTGGCGGTGCTGGGGCTTGAACCCCTAAGCTTCTGATCATTAACCCAGAGCCTTAACCGTTCAGTGTAATTTGTAAATAATGTAAATAAACTAAGTGTAAAGTTCTGATTGCTTATTTGCATTCACTTCTGAAATTTGTTGTTTATAAGTCTAGCTAGTTAGCTAGCTGTCACTTCTTTCTTCAGCTAGCAGCTTAGCTGCTTTTTGGCACGAAATGGCAGACACTGCTAATGTTGACCTGGTTTTAGAAAGTCTTCCGATGCTCATACTTATGGGGAGAGACTGAGAATTAAACAAGAGAGCAGACCAATGTCCAATATTTTAACTTAAATGTCAGGGAGCAAAAAAGTACCTTTTAGCTGTCTTGGTACATTCAAATTGATTGCCTGTGTTTATTATTAGTCTTAGATTATGTGGAACATCCGCCGTACAAAACCCTGTGAATGGGCTGTATCTATAGAAACGATAATATGTTAGAACAAGTGTATTAATATAATTGTTTATGTTAAATGTGTATGTAAAATGTATAATATAATACACAAGTTTTTTTTTTGGTAAAATTCTGGTTTTCTCTTTGGCTGCTATTCTTTTCTAGTTAGCAATGTGTATCATGTACCTTAATTTGCAACTCAAAATAGCTGTTCTCAATGTTAACCTCTATGATTGGTGCTCAGTGCTTTCTGCTTCCCATTATCTAATTGCAATGAATTATTATTACTATTTTTTTTTTTTATTTTAACTCTACTTTGGTGGCACTAGCCTCCAGTTTCACCCCAGAAGACAGGGTAACAAGTTTCAGAATGCACAATGCAGAAACCTCACAATTTCTGTTTTCTCAGGTTTCACAGTTCTGATACTCCAGAACTGTTATGGTGCTGTGCATATTGTGATGCAAGTTTCATGGAAATTTGTGTCATATGTGCCCATGGTAACATACCAGCTACAACACGGTCACAGTCAGAGGAACTCTGCACATCCTTGCACTTAATCCAACTCTTAATCCTTGCACTTGTACTCATAGTGATCTAGGTCATCTGATCTACCTCGTCACCTCAATTGTTCAGCTCAGTTCAGTAATCTGGAAAAATAACTGCTAATAATGCAGCAAATGCATAATTTGGACTCTAGCAATAATTTTAACAAACAATCCGACAAATCTTATGAAAATTCAAAGTATTTACATGAAATTCATGTACTAATTCACCCTTCCAAATATATTCTTATAAATGAATGCAATCCTAGAACTAATTTTAAAAATAACAAAGCTGTAATTGGCATAATCAATTATTATTATTATTATTATTATTATTGTTGTTGTTGTTGTTGTTGTTGTTATATAGGCTGTATTAGGACTACCAATATACTACAGTTTTTTACCTACTCATACTTATAACCTAGCATAATATGATGAAATATCTACTGACTGTAATACAAGGGGTTAAAAATGTGATCTGTCTTAGAATCTGTTTCCCAGTAAGTTATCTGTACACTATAAGACAGAGGGCATGTAAAATGCCCTTTTCTCTGAGATGCCAAACCGATCTGGAATATCTTTTGAATTGTGACTATTTCACTTGAATGTCTTATAAATAAATTTGCAATTGTGAGACCATATTGGAGAGGTACTCTCACAGCAAAACCTCCTCCTACCCAGCAATCTCCCGCCTGCACCCGAAGGAATTTTGACTAATCCTGCCCACTCCTGCAGACACTATTGAAATGAAATGAAATGAAATATTTCCCAAAATGTACACAATTTAATCATTTAAACCACAGCAACCCTGAAAAGGATAAAACATATACAGAAAACAAATGAATGAGTATGGTAAACGCATCTCATAGCACCATCCAACATGCTCCCATGCTATTCCACCTTGCCAGCTCCCAGAACTTTTTTGTTGGGTCCCATAGGTCGTCCAAGCTCTACCTGTGTTACATAAACACAACCATTATGTGAGCTCCCTCTACTTAAATCCTTACTCCCTCTACCCACCAGCTGTTGCCAGGAGGCATGTCTTGTCTGCAAGGTTTTTCAGATGCTGCACGCATGATATTTTTCACTAGTGTACAAAGACTCCCTGTCACCAGTAGTTATGTTCTGCACTAGTCTGTCTATGCCAATTCAGTTGGCATAAAATCTCTAACCAAGCTGCCACTGCTGGGCCCTTAACCCTCTCTGCTCCAGGGGTTCTGTGTCATGGCTAACCTTGGACTCTGACCCCAACTTCCTACAAGCTGGGATATGTGAAGAAAATAATTTCACTGTAATTTATTTCACAAGCTTCTTCTTCAAATCCTTAATTAATCCACAAGATTCACTTACCCAAATCCCCAACCCCTACCCCCCAACCCCAACAATTACAAGAGCTCCTCTTACACCAATCCAAAATAGGAATCACTGAAATTATCATATAAAAGCAGATAAAAATCTCAGCCTTTGCAGGATCTTTTTTTTTTTTTTTTTTTTGGACACAAGGATACTTTTCTAAATACTGTATCCAGTTGCTAAGCAACTCTGAGGATCTGGTAGCTACCGTATGGCCATCACTGCTGTGCTCTAGTAGTGGTTTATACTCTAAATTCTGTTGAGGAGCTCAATATAATAAATAAGCACATGACATAAGATTTTGCAGTGTTTTTAAGTTTACACAGTTGAAACAGTGAGTATATTTGTTCAACAAGAATAAGAAAAACCTGATCATGTAGCGTTTTCATTGATCTAGGGTTCTATTTAAAATGGCATGTTCATTAAGCAGATACTGTGATGTTACACAGTGTCTGTGTTTTTTTTCACTACTGTATATTGTATTTGCAGTGATCACTGTACACTAATTGCATGAGGTAATACTGCACTGTTAAATACTGTAACAGGTGGAGTGAGTATCTGTATCAGCCTGAGGCAGTAATAGGTAGCCTAAACTGAAAATAAAATCATAATTCTATTGATTTCTGTGGTCTTTGGTCTGTTGCTAAGATAACTACTTTGATAACCAGGCTCTCTTTGCTTGGTCAATGTGAGGAGCAAAAACATTGTCTCTTGTGCACAGTGCAAAGTGGTGGAGGAATTTACATTATTAGTCATTTAGAAATCATTTTAATGATCCAGTATATGCAGAAAATGTGGGGAGACCAACAGCTGAAACTCGTCCACTTGTATTATAGGGAATGGGAGTCAGAGGTGGATGAATGTATTAGCCAAGATTCTTTTATTTGAATAATGATCAATATTGCACTCTAGGGTCAAAATACAGGTGTGTATATATATATATATATATATATATATATATATATATATATATATATATATATATATATATATATATATATATAAAATCAGAGAACAACTAAACATGTCTCAGGACAGAAAGGTTTACACATTTGTAATTTTTCATTTAGCAAATGCTTTTATGCAAAGCAATTTACCTTCAAACATTCTAGATTGCAATGCCCAAAGGCTATGAACTAGGACACTATAAATAAAAATAAGGAACTAGTAACCAGGGAAACTAGAGGTAGGCATTAAAGAAACAAGAACTCAAGGACACTAGAGAACTGAAAATGTTGATGCATGGCTTAAAATGCTGTTTGAAAACCAAGGACTACATAATCCCTTCCACTATAGTATACAAGAAGTACACACTCCACTCTACAGCTGTCTTACAGATACTGTACCTACACTCATTGGCAATTAATTTAAAGTAAAACCACCATGTAGGTCACTATGCAGTTATATAATTGCTCACTGTAGCCCACTGTTTCACTCTACCCAGTCAATATATAGAAGGGACCACCACCAACCCATGGTGATTTACTTGATAATTAGGATGCAAAGAAATCATTAGAATCACCAAGGATAAATGCACAATAAAGCTGAAGAGATTATTTCCATCGCTGCCCACACAAGGCAAAGGCAACAAACAAGCATTTGTTTCCAAGGATGAAAAATTGTTAGTATTTATTTTAATTGTGCTTAAAGGGTGTCAATAATTTATTTCACATATAATTCCATGATTGATCCTAAGCAAAGGTCACTACCTATTTGGAGTTTCGGTGCCTATCCTCCCTGTGCTTGCATGGGTTTCCATCAGGTTCTCCAGGTTCATGCCAGCAGGTGGACTGGCTACACTAAATTGTCCCTAGGTGTGAATGAGAGTGTGAATGTGTGTACCATTCTGGGTGTATTCTGGGTGTATTCTTTCCTCATACACAGTGGTTACTGAGAAATGAAAGAAAGAAAGAATGAATGTATGTAATGACATGACATGACATCTCATGTCCACTTTGTCCTTCACAAAGACCAATCTGCCCAGATTTCCAGCCCAAATCAGAGGGTTTCTCCTTTGTACCTTTTTATAAATGCTTCTCAAATCACACTTATAAGCTGAAGGTGTTATCCGCCCTCTCAAACAATTCAAAGTGGTATCTATCATTTCCAAGACAACTCCTCCTGGCAAGACAATCTGCTCTGGTAAAATTAAGTCAAGGAGCTGTTAAAGGAGATAAATGAGTTCTGTGGTGCAAATAGTGGGTCAGAGTTCAAAATCATGCTCCTCTATCCCCTGGCATGAAAAACTTTTAGCAGGGGCTTAGGAGATTGTGGGTTCATAAACTGAAATATATGAAATATCTAAATTTCTGTAATAATTGTCTCAGTCTCTATGATGAATCCTTTAAAAACTTTGCAATGACTGCATAGGTATTCATTAAAATAGGAATAATTGCTCCCTCAGAACAAAAAAACCAGACCAAAACATTTTACATGAAACTGAAATCCAATCAAGCCTGTTCTGAATACATGTTTTGAGTGCAAAAAGATTGACTATATCATTGTTAAACCTGTCAGTCCTTCATTCGGATCATTCCTCAATGGAGACCTTGGAGATAACCATGCAACACAAGTATTTAAATAAATAAAAAATAATAACAATAAAAAAAGCCCTGTTTGATTTGGCACAATACCTGCAGGCAATATAGAGCTCAAAGGAGATGAATACAGCAGCATTAAACACACAGAGATCAATCCTACAGCCTGGGCAATAATTAGCACAGGATGAGCAAAAGAGCTACCAGTGTATTATCGAACTATAAAACATTGTAAGCTACAGAAACGAACTAAAAATGTTGCATCATACTAAAGGGCTCACACTAAATACAGGGCAGGCTGACAATTTTAAAGAAGCTACATAAACAGCTGTATACAGAAATGCAAGAATTGAGCAGTAATTCATTCTTAATTCAGTAATTCCATTTATAATTAAAATCATGTTTCATCATTTTGTAGCTATTAACAAACACAAAATTAGTAGTGTCCCTTGCTAATCTGGCAATTACATTTGATATTTGTCCACCAGCAGTTTTTATATGGATCCAACTGCTAGACTCGTTGTCCATCCTAAAGAATCGCTCAAGGGTCACTGAAGGATTTTCTTACAAAAGAAACAGATGCTCAGGTATACAGTGATTTTACTTTCCATAAAGTATTGCTTGATTAGTTTGTGTATAGTGTCCTTATCTTGTATTGTGCATTGTGATTTTATGTATACTATGACAATTTTTTTTTTTTTAAATTTCAGAATTATATTTGCTTTCCACTGACCATGAACACACCTCAAAGCTGTGTTTGAAGTGCTTTGGATGCTGTGATGTGTGTAATGGAAAAGCCTGCTCAGGCATCCGGATTAAACCCAAAGGCTCTGGGAGGAGTCAAACCAAAAGACTGAAGTGATGTGGTGGACATATGGTTTAACTTTCATTATTGTCACAAATATTTCAGTGTGATATTGCCTGTTCATTCATTCACTCACTCATTCATTCATCTTCAATAACCACTTTATCCTTGTCAGGGTCACAGTGGATCTAGAGTCTATCACAGGAAAACTGGGCATGACGCAGGAACCATGTATGAGACACCAGTCAATCTTAGGGCACTGTGCACACACACTTTCACACACTCATTCAAACCAAGTGGAACTCTAGATTAGCCAGTCCACCTATAGCCATGTTTTTGGGATTTAGGGGGAAACCAGAGAACTCGAGAGAGAGAGAGAGAGAGAGAGAGACTGTAGCGTATGACTATGCTCAAACTGATTTCTGAATTAACCCAAACGGGACATAGAAAATTTCGTCACTCAGATGACCGAGAATAACCCCGAGAGGCCTCCTGCGGCCAGATGCCCTTTGGAATGCAAAAGTCTCTCTGGAACCCACACAGGACTTACCCCTGCAATAAAAGAAACCTTTGATGACTGAACGTCTGGGGAAACTTCACGATTAGTTCGTCAGCAGGGGTCCACCAAAACTCTGACCAAGGGCCTGTAAATCTCTGATCTAATCTCTGTTTACGACCACATAGATTAGCCTCAAAGTCAGAAGGCCAGAGGAGAAAATGTCCTCCCTAAGGTCACCCTGAGGTGACCAAGGACCGGTGGGACATTAGAAGAACGCCAGCCCCCTCTTCTGGACATACACACGTGCATGCGCACACACACACACACACACACACACACACACACACAAGCTTACCTTACACACACAATGGAGAAATCGCTCTCTTTTCAATGTAATGCCCCGGGGAAGAGGAAGCCAGGATCTCTCTCTCCCGGACAAAGGATGCAACTGCCTCACGGCCGACGCCTTTTCAAACGGTGCAACAAACCAGCGATCTCTACACGACCTCGCGCAAACTCTCAACCTTGAGGCTATGCAAGTATAGTTAATGAACCTATATCTGCGTTTAAGATTGGACCCCTGTTTACAGGAGAATTAAGTTTGTGCTGGTTTTTGAAAAGGGCTAATTAGTTGTGTTTTTGTCTGCCACTCCCTTTTATTTCATTTCTTTCTCTCTATACCTTTTCTTTCATTGTATATAGATGTACATATGCATGTTTGCTTAGAGTTAGTCGTGTGTATCCATAGTTACATCTAGCTATTAAAATCTATTATCCCACGCTTGATTTTCTGTTTTGGTCACGTGATGAGTCAATTAACGCTGCGATCTCGTTACACGCTCTAATCTTTAATAACAAACTTCGTGAGTTAATTCTTCCTGGCCAGAAGGATAAACTCACTCTTTAGACTTCATAAAGCTGATCTAGGCCACATACATAATCATAATTGATTATAATCCATTGTAGTTAATTATCTATATGTATATGTGCACCTACATGAATTCCCTTTCATGGCTGATGTATATTTATAACTGGTCACAACACGCATTGATTAGATATATAGATATATTTCACGTCAGTCGAGCTAATTCCTTATATAAATTGGAGAATACATTTAAATGTGTTAAATATCTTTTTTTTATTTGTTACATGAATTGTAACTGGTGGAGAATATTTTTAAACGTTGCAGATTCATCCGAGTTACTACATATTATGGTGGAGATTGCGGGCACGCTTTAAAACTCGTCTCCTTTAAAAAGGGGCGTTGAATCCAAGCATGCGCTTCTGTTTCGTTTCATGTTTAAAGTTGATCCATTACATTATTCTGGTGGAAACGAATAATGCTAGTAATGCCTTTGATTTGTTACATATTATGGTGGAGTTTGCGGGCAGTGTTTTAAACTTTATTTCATGAACAATTCCGTTTCAATCTAAGCGTGTTTTATTAGATTTTTGTGCTATTAGATGTGTTGTATTTGCGCGCCCTCGCCAGGTGAACCGAGTCAGCAAGTGAACCGAGTCAGTGAGCCGAGTCGCAACGCGACTCCCCTCCCCCACTCCGTGATAACTGAAAAGCTTTAAGCTCATTGTTTCAGCGTAGCATGCTAACAGCGCCGTATTTGTTTGACAAATTTAGCCACGGTTAGGTGCTTAAAGTTAAAACTGCAGTCATAACATTAAACTTGTGTCTGAAGACGATGAAATCACAGAACAGCACATTTTTAATTGTGTAATCACCTGGTAAGAACGAAGAAATCTTCTTCCAGTGCAGTAAAAGATTGATTTGAGCGATGTTCCTCTTATCTTTCTTAAAGGCCTTATTATTATATTGCTAGATTCGATTCATTGCGTAGGACCAATGTACTCGACTAAGCGATGTCACTCCCGTCGGCGCACAATCTTGGCGTAGCTAACCAAAACGCGCACCGTGTGCATACCCAATCAAAATCACTGCTGGCAAATATTTGACTGATAGGTATAAGGGAGTCCTCTACACTCTGATCAAGTGTAAAACTTAAACAACGGCGAAGAAATCCCGTTGTGATTTTGTGTGCATGGCAGCAAAGAAATCCTGCCCACATTTCTTGTGCATAAACAGCACAAAAGGATCCCTGAGATCTAAAAAGTTCTCCGTTCTCATGGTCAAGCCTGAAATCGCCATTAAAGCCGTCTCCTAGGGAACGCGCGCCGATTTCACTTCCTGTCTGAGTTTAGGGTAGGTAGGGCGCAGTACCTCTGACTGACCACCAGAGGGCCGCCCTCTTGAGCGTCTAATGCGTGGCAACCTAACCCCCTCCTTACTCACGGTGGCGTAAGCCCACTGTCGCCACCTTGTGGTCCTTCGTAGTTAGGTCCACTCTATTTCCCTTTTAATTTCATTTGACTCCTCTCTTATTTCAACTTCCCCCTTTGCCAATTTATTTTCGTTTCTAGTCTTTTGGACTACTATTGGGGTTTCTCCCTTTTTATATTCTCATCCCTTGCATTTCTCTTACTCCCTTTTTATTACCATTCGGTAACTCTTTTATTTCAGCCTTTCTTACGATGCACGCTTGCTTAGTTTGAACTAAAGCCAAGTTTAAGTAAGATTTAAATCAGGCTTCTATGTTGTCCATTAGTGCCGCCCTCTTAGTAGGACTTCTCCTCAGGGCATTCACAGATAGACAAGGCTTCCTTCTCTTTTCACTTTTAATTCGTACCTCTAATTCTCATGTACGGTTCATTATTTCCTTATTTCTATATTTCTATCTTTCTCATTAATTGAGTGAGTCTGATTACTATAAGTATCAGCTTTATCTCTTACCCTACACCTGCTTTAATTTAGATTTAATTTAAACAAGGTTTAAATTGAAATTGCAAATTAATATCAAGTTACATTTGTTCAGCCATTTGTATACTTGCAGGTAATGCTCCCCTTAGTGCTCTGCGGAGAAGCAACGGTTGTCCCCAGGTTGAATTCGGTGAATGGAGTCACCTGGACTGGCGGACCCAGCGCTGGCTGTGGGTGTGCGTGTCGGAACGCCTCTGCCCTCGTACCATTGGTAGGCGGCACGCAGGTGACATCAGCACTTGAGCATTCCAGGTGAAAAGGCAGACGAGGCCAACTGACCACCAGAGCAGTTGGGTTACGTACCCACAGTAAGGCTCCGTACCGACGGACCTGCCCGTCCGGCGCAGCTTGCCACAGAGGCAGCTGACCCCAAAAAGGGTTTTAGGAGGAAACACGATTCCGGCTCTGCAGCCTGGCAGTTGGCATGCCTCACCTGACCACTGCCCAATTGTGCTAAAGGTCATAGCTGGTTGAGTGGTCGCACTGTGGTACGGGAAAGCGAGGGGCCCTGAGTCACACTGCAGTTGAGTGTTTGGGGACCGTCAGGTAGGTTGGCTTCACCACTGATTCTCATCTGAGCAACCTCAATTCACCCCAGGCATAGCTAAAGGGCATACGGCCCATCCACTTATTATAAGCCATGGCATCTCTGATTATTTAAGTGTTTGGCCCAGCTCTCTCTCTCTTAAGCCACACCGTCTCCATAGGGCTTATGACTCAACAGCGCCCCCACTCCGGCAGGCCTGTCATAAACCCTATGCGTGATAGCTAACTTAAGTCTTCTATTTTCCTCTAACTATACCTATTTTCATTTGCCTCTTGCTTTACATTTCCCTCCTCTAATTGTTTCAGTTTTGTTTTCCTTTGTGTTAGCTGCTGTCCTGTTGTGACTTATCTCCCAAAGTTCACCTACAGGCAGAGCCTATGAGAACCAGCAAGAAAAAAAGCTAAATGCTAGATTGATGACCCAGGCAGCCAGTGTCTTTAAGATGACCCACTAGGCTATTGCCTGTCCAAATTTCTATTTAGATCCGGCGTGTACCCACACAAATTGGCCCTCCCTGGCCACTTACGGCCAAAAACCATAATTATCTGGTCTATGTACTACTAACTGTCTACACCCGTTAGCCAAATTTATACTCCCTGCGTACCAAATTCAGTGTCACTGTAGCTCATTAATTCTGCGCGGACTTGTATGGCCTTTGGTGTTCTTTCTCTCTCGCCAACAGTGAGCTACCGTGTCCCAATCATCCAGTCCCGCCACCCACTGGGACCACCTCGAGACCTGGCTGTGTGTCGTGATGACTGTGTTCCTGCTCCAAGCTGCTGGCGACCTACAGCACCTAAGCAGAGAGCAGCTGGACGACGACGTAAGCGGACAGACGACCCACAATCTGATCCAGAACCCCAAAGGATGGGCAGAGATCATCGGGAGCCTCGCACACAACCTCGTCGCCCAGGCACGACTCAGCGAAACGAGCAACGTCCACCTGGAGCAAGAAGCAGCAGCGCGCTCAAGCTCCAGAACGAGGAGGCCTGAAGGAACCAGGCCCACGCTTAAAGCTGCCTAAATCAGCATACTCCTCGAGACCCAGAACCGGCGCGGGACAGAAGGTGAAATGGACCCAGAGCTCCGAGAGGCAGTGGAAAAACTACAAAGGGCCTCATGCAGAGACCAAGCACCGAGAGCAGTTGGAGAGAGAATCCAGAGAGGAACTCATCAGGAAACTCCAACAAGTGAAGCTCTCCTAACCAGAGCAAAACGTGAACTGAACAGAAAGGAACGCTAAGGTCAAAGCCTGCAAAAACAACCTGCTGGCGACCCGAGCTGAAATCCATACTTCAGCACAACCAGGGTACACATTCACAGATGAACTTAACACCGTTCACAGAGAACTGAACTGGTCATACCTTCTGCAAAATGACCAGAGAAGGTAAACACTCACCACAGAGTTTTCCTTGACCAGTGGGCGCAAGTCTCCCAGCCACCACTCCCTAATTCCAAAAAGGGGGGTGGAAGCCCACTGCTCAATGTGTCACCAGGCAGAATCCACAAGGCCTACGCCAAGCAGAGGACTGCTGCCGAAAAGGCTGTGGAAGAAACCAACCATTGACCCTGTCTCTGAACTGGCCCTAGAGGGCGCACGCACAAACACACATCAAGATGGACCCTCAGCCTGAGGAAGCAAAGGCTGAGGACATTTGGGGAACCACCCGCTGATCAATCAGTTTGATCCACTTGTCATCCGATCACCATGACGACTGTCGCCCAGCGATGTCCACACCTGGACATCCTTGTCCGAAAAGGGGGGACTGTAGTGTATGACTATGCTCAAACTGATTTCTGAATTAACCCAGACGGGACATAGAAAATTTCGTCACTCAGGTGACCGAGAATAACCCCGAGAGGCCTCCTGCGGCCAGATGCCCTTTGGAATGCAAAAGTCTCTCTGGAACCCACACAGGACTTACCCCTGCAATAAAAGAAACCTTTGATTACTGAACGTCTTGGGAAACTTCACGATTAGTTCATCAGCAGGGGTCCACCAAAACTCCGACCAAGGGCCTGTAAATCTCTGATCTAATCTCTGTTTACGACCACATAGATTAGCCTCAAAGTCAGAAGGCCAGAGGAGAAAATGTCCTGCCTAAGGTCACCCTGAGGTGACCAAGGACCGGTGGGACATTAGAAGAACGCCAGCCCCCTCTTCTGGACATACACACGCGCACACACACACACACACACACACACACACACACACAGACACACACAAGCTTACCTTACACACACAATGGAGAAATCTCTCTCTTTTCAATGTAACGTGTAATTATATGTAATTATTCAATGCCTAAATAGAGTGATGTTATCTTGTTTACATATATTGTGTGTTTATGTAACTAACCTTGATGACTTTAGATAGTTTTAATTTAGCATATCATTTTAAATGTCTGTAACCAGGTTTTATTCGTAATATTCTTTACAAGTCAATCGAATTTGGTATGTAGTTAATCGTCTCGAGATACCCGGATTGATTATGCATATCACATTGCATTGGGATACATCATTTCATGTTTTCTCTTAATTTCATTTATAACACGGTATAAACCAGCTCCTCCCTGGACATTTAAATTAGGGTCCAAGACCAGACAAAGAGAGTTCATCCGGACATGAAAATCCAACTTCCTGATTGGCCCATAGCCCAAAGAGGTGTGTGCGTTGGTGTTGTCTTTAAAACAACACCACGCTCTTCTTCAACTCCAGTTAGACTTCACTTCTCACTCCTCAACTTCACTTCTACACTCCTTCCTGTTTCTCTCCCCCGGGGCACATCGTGTTAAACATCTTTTTTTTATTTGTTACATGAATTGTAACTGGTGGAGAATATTTTTAAACGTTGCAGATTCATCCGAGTTACTACGAGAGAGAGAGAGAGAGAGAGAGAACCAGAGAAAGGCTAGGTGTCTGCAAACCTTTGGGGAACAGTATAGTTTTGGGATTTATCACAATCTTTATCTGTATCTATTTAGGGCTCCAATATATTCATATCTCTATATATCTGGAAGTGGGCATGGTCTAGACCAGAATTTATTTATTTTTTATGTCAACCCTACCACTATGCCCCTGGAAAGGCTACAAAACACTGAAAAAACAGGGCTGATGGAAAAATGTCATTTTTCATTCACAAATTATAACAACTTTAACATGAACAAAACAACTTTTGCACCTGTACAGTGTTCTTAGAACAATACCGTCTTTCCCAAATCAAGAAACTGTTGTTTATAGACAAGAATAACTACCTAATAATATTTTGTAAGATTTACTTCAGTTTATTACATTTCAGAAAGATCAGAATATGTTGTTCTAAATGGGGTCATTTAAGCAGCATTTTATTATAATGCCTGTATGATTTTCCAGAAAGATTGAATAACAATGGAGAATGTTCATTTAAGAATGATGAAAACCCCATTCTTAGACTGAATGAAATAGGTTGACATTCTTATATCTGTACTCTACATATTCAGTCCTGTATTTGTACTCTACTCTGGATCTGTACTCTATATAGTCACTCCTGTATAATGTAACATGGGCCTCCTCTAATCCCTCTGCACTGTACAAAGTGAAAAATGTGTAAATTTAAGTGTGTCCTCATCTCATCACATCCTCAAATGCACTGAATGGAATCAAATCACTTAGAAGTACAGTTACAGTGGTTGTCCTTACTAAGCTAATTTAAAAGTGCTTTAAAAAGGATTTTGTGAGTTATATCAGATTTTGTCAGTGCAAAAGACTTCTAGACCATTTAATGTGTAGCTCATATTACTCTTAGTCTCTGTCAGCTACCTTTACTTTTCACATCAAATACCCATCCAACAAAAACTCCATTCCATCACCATATGAATAGTCAGAAAACAACAGAGACTTGAGGGCATTTTATATTCAAATGATAGACTTTATAGAAATTAACATATCTGGATTCTATGGTTTAATGGGTTTGATTTCAATATTGGGGTTCCATTTAGCCCTTATAAGTCTTAAAAGTAAACATATTTATTTAACGTTTTACTATTTTTCCTAATTCAAGCTAAGAAAACATGCATTTAACCATTTAAAAATGTGTTAATTCATCTTATTTTTACAAGCAATAGCAGCGCAAGACTACAGTACCCATCAGCCACTGCACTCCACTTGTTCACGTCCTGCACCAAGTCACATGATTATGAACACCTGAGCCGTGTTTATGCACAATGATTACCACTAGTTAAGTCACATTTGTATGACAATCCTTGTCTAGCGTCGTTGTATGTTGTTGTATCCATGCCATGTTCATGTATATTTCATGCTTGTGTAGTTTATGTTGTGTTTATCTTACGATGTCCTAGTCTTTTTTCACGTGTTTCACTTTAAATAAAATACCCCACACTTGCATCCATCTCCATCCAAACCCTGACAAAATGCCAGAGGCCGACGGGGTGGCCTCGCCAGCCCAGCCAACACCAGAGACCAATGGAGCGGCCTCGCCAGCCCAGCCAACACCAGAGGCAGACAGGGCGGCTTCTAAAGACCAGCTCATGTCAGAGACTGACTGGACGGCTTTCCAAAGGACATTCATGTCCGAGCGGGTGGCCTCCCAAGAGATGCCCAAGCCAGAGGATGACGAAGCAACCCTGCAGGCCACACACCAGGTCAACACGGAATCGTACATCGAGTCCGCTCTCCCCCATGACTCTGGTAAGGACGTCGTTGCCCACCCTCCCCACCCCAAGCAAGTGACTTTGGCCCATTGCACTGGAGGTTATGACACTTTTGGTCCCCGCTGGCCAGAGGTAGCCCATCAAACCATGGATGCCTTGCCTGGTAGTCCAGGACCCCCTCAAAGCCGGAGTGGACGCAACAGGAACTGCTCCTTAAAGGGGAGGTTCTGTCAGGTTAGCGCTGATAGCGGTGTGGGACTACAGCACCCATTAGCCACTGCACTCCACATGTTCACGTCACACACCAAGTCACATGATCACAAACACCTGAACCACGTTCATGCACAATGATCACTATTGTCACGTTTGTATAGCACTCCTTGTCTAGCATCTCTGCCATGAGTAGCGTTGTTGTATTTTGTCGTATCCATGCCATGTTCATATATATTTCATGCTTGTCTAGTTTATGTTTGTTTATGTAACGTAGTCCTAGTCTTTGTTCACGTGTTTCACTTTAAATAAAATACTCCGCACTGGCATCCATGTCTGTCCAATCCCTGACAAAATAATGCAAAAAGATTTTTTAATTTAAATGGTTCTATTTCAAAGTAAAGTGTGTTTATACTGGACTGTAGATGTAGATACAGTAAATAAGTTTTACTAATGTCTTTTTCCTGAAGCATGCACATAAGTTGTGAAGGACACTGTATCCATGTACAAAATGTCTTTTACATTTACATTACATATATAATTCTATATGTAATATTAGCAGGCACACAACTGGGACCCCAATCATAGAATCACTCCTATATAATCAGCCTTCTCCATAACAAAATCTAAAGGCCCATTCACACCAAGAATGATAACGATACCTATAACGATAACTATATTTGCGTCCACAAACGAACGATATAATGGTCTGTTTAGCTCTCGTGCTGCGGTTTCAAAGCAAAAATGGATGTAGATGACCTGCTGCTGCTTTACGTTTCACAAAAACATCAAAGGAAAAACAGCCATTTGCTGTTCTTGATGTCACGACTTTAACCAGCAGATGTCCTCAACGTGCTACGTTTCGAGCGCACCTAAACAGTGAATCTATCTAATCTACCTTAACAGTGAATTTAGCTAACATAGTCAATGTACTGGAATAAAAACAACACCTAGTCTTTTTTCACTGCAACATCAAAGGAAGCAAGACAATGTTGTCGAAACTAGTGCTGGATACTTGAGCTAATTTTATGTTTGTTAGCCTGGCATTATGATCTCATCTCCCTTAATATTTCGCACCATTCATTCTGAGGGTATAACCAATTGTTTTCCATGTATCGATTTTCTTTAAAGCATCTTTGTAAAGGGGGTTTGACTTGTCAAACAGTGGAGCGGTTTTTTTGGACCTCTGCAATTAGCTTCTCCGCAATGTCGTGTGCTATCAGTGTTTTATCATTCTTCAGCTGGAAAAAAAATCGTTCTGAAAATGATCCCAACGATATTGATCTGCTATATAGTTATTATTATCGTTGTGGTGTGGACTCTGCTATTTTTTCAAATATAGAACTTATTTAGAGAGAACTTAATTCTTATAAAGACAAATTAGTGTTGAAAAAAAGTGACTTATACTTAGACGAAACCCTTCATATCAGTAGAGATGATAAGACTTTCATGGTTAAATTTAGTATAAATAAACATTTACAAGGATTAAGTGCATTGTCAAATTTCAAGATTTTTGAAGTAGAAAAATGTCTCATAAGAGAGAGATTATAATAACTCCTATATGTAAAATAATGTAATAATACATAACATCATAAATGATGTTAAAGTGTGCTCATTCTTTCTGCAAGTTTTGGATTTCTGGCAGCATGCAGCTACAAAGATTCTGTTCAGTTTGTTTAATTGCTATTACAATGTTTTGTTTTGTTTTTTATGCAAAAGGCCAACAGAATTATGTTTCTAAAACTGTGAACATTCACATCTTTGTGTACAAAAGTAGCACTGTGAATCAATCAATCTTAAAATAGATCTAAAACCAAATGCCAAACTAGACCCAGTCTGCAAAATTATATGTTAAGAGCCTTTGGCGCTTACTGTTAGTTAAGTAAACGCCAAGTATAATGTAGAAACCATCCTTTTCATACGAAAGGTCCATCTATACGATAGCAAATACACTGATCATCCATAACATTAAAACCACCTACCTAATATTGAGTAGATGCCACCTACAAGACCCACAAGACCTCTGAAGGTGTGCTGTGGTATCTGGCACCAAGACGTTAGCAGCAGATCCTTTAAGTCCTGTAAATTGCAAGATGGGGTCTCTATGGATCGGACTTGTTTGTCCAGCACATCCCACAGATGCTTGTTGAGAGATGAGATCTAGGGAATTTGGAGGCCAAATCAAAACCTTGAGCTCTTTGTCATGTTCCTCAAACCATTCCTGAACAATTTTTCCAGTGTGGCAGGGCACATTATCCTGATGAAAGAGGCCAGTGCCATTAGGAAATACCATTGCCTGAAACAATGTTTAGGTAGGTGATACATGTCAAATTAACATCCACATGAATGCCAGGACCCAACGTTTCCCAGCAGAACATTGCCCAGAGCATCACACTTCCTCCGCCAGCTTGCCTTCTTCCTTTGGTGCATCCTGGTGCCATCTTTTCTCCAGGTAAGCGACACACACACCCATCCATAAAATAAAATGTGATTCATCAGACACCTTCTTCCATTGCGCCATGGTCCAGTTCTGATGCTCACATGCCCATAGTAGGCACTTTTGGCAGTGGACATGAGTCAGCATGGATACTCTGACCTGTCTGCGGCTATGCATCCCCATACACAGCAAGCTGTGATGCACTGTGTGTTCTGACACCTTTCTATCATAGCCAGCATTAACTTTTACAGTAATTTGTGCTACAGTAGCTCTCCTGTTGAATCGGACCAGATGGGCTAGCTCTCACTCCCCACACGTTGAGCCTTGGGCGCCCATGACCCTGTCACCAGTTCACTGGTTGTCCTTCCTTGGACCACTTTTTGTAAGTACTAAACACTGCATACCAGAAACACACCACAAGGCCTTCTGTTTTGGAGATGCTCTGACCCAGTCATATAGCCATCACAATTTGGCCCTTGTCAAAGTGGCTCAGATCCTTACACTTGCCCTTACACTATATCCCACCCCTTGACAGGTGCCATTTTAACAAGATAATCAATGTTATTCACTTCACCTCTCAGTGGTTTTAATGTTGATTAAAACCACTGGTTGATGGTTGATCGGTGTAGATTGTCATTTATAATCCCATTGTTTAATCAGCATTAATGAAGGGCCTTCTTGTTCATTTCATTCATTTCCTTACAAATTACTCAATTTGTGTTTTAAGTTAGACACATGTGATGCTAATAAAACACATTTACATAGAATCTACATACAATATCTAATAATTTTCATGATGATACAGATAACAGAATTCAGCAAGATATTTCCTTATGTGTACAAACTGTATTAATTAATTAATAATGACGTTTCAGTCCCATCAATACACTCAGCATTCTCCTATCATTTGCAAGCTCCTATCATTCACAAGTTACTAGAAATTAAACAAGCTACTGATTGAATGCAGCACGTGACACCTCTAAACCATATGTACACAGATAGTCTAATTGTTCCGGGATGATAAAACAACACTAAACCATCAGGTTATTGGACTGATATCTAATCAACAATGAGTGTGTATGTTGCACAGCTCTGGGGTAATTTCATCAGCCATGAAAGGTATTCCCTGCAGCTGTGCATGGTGAATGAAAAAAAAAAAAAAAAAAAAACACTGGTGTCTCTAATAAACATTATGAAATTGTATTTCTATTACACAGATGATCATTTGTTCATGAAGGTAATAAGGAGTTGAATAAAAGTGTTTGTTGAAGCAGGCACAATATGATGTTAGTGAATGTCTCATTTTCTCTATCGCTTACTTCCAAACATCTGATAGTGACAAAATGGGTATAAATTAGATTCTACAGAGAACAGATGATAGATATTGAGGAGAACACGGGACAATTCACCTCTGAAAATACTGAAATAGGTGAAGATCTTTGACCAGACAGACTGTACATGATTTGAACATGATTTAAGATTTTTTTTTTTTTTTTTTTTTTGCCTGATACTTACTTTCATTTCACTTATCATCCTTTAAGCATGTTGGAATAATTCTGTAAATGAATAACATAAATAAAACTTTTTTGATTTTTTTTTATTGCAATATGGATAATCACTGATATACATACAGGATATACATAACATGCAGAGCCACACATACATCCTTTAGTTCAGAATTACAGAAGCTCATAACAGTGTTTCTGATCCATGTACGTGCATGATTTTCTAACAACAATAAAAACGATTTGTACACAGCGGCCTGGCTTTGCAAGCAGATCAGCTTTGTCAAGGCATCTGCTAATATTACACTTTTATCTCACAATAGTTGTCTAGGCTTTCATCATGGTATATTATTACCACAATAGTGGTCATTAAATGGATGGAAACCTGTGTGTAGTGAACAGAATTATGGGTTTACCTTCTCTGAGAAGGATGTACGCAATTCTTTAGTTAGAAATATCCAAAATAAGGAGTAAAAGGTAGTCTCTGTCCCAAAGAAAACACATAATTTGTGTACGTTGTGTACGCTGAATATCACAGCATATACTGTATATTGTATATTTTAACAATTATCATATAGCCTACTGGACCGTTGTATGTGGTAATGCTGCTCTGATACTAGACCTGATTTGACTCTTTAGTAATAAGCATTAGTAATAACAGCAGTTTTTTGCCTCCCCACTGTGCTCAGTCATGTGTGAATGCACCATTCATCCCATTAAATGCCAGTGGGCACCTTGGCACCACAACAAAGGAGTTACCAAAAATGTGAAGTTGCACTGTTTCACAAACACTGCTCTGACATTCAATAAAACATGTTTCTTCCTCTAAGATGTAATCTTTCTCAATTACACACTTGTGTAAGTCCCTTTACCACTAACATTATACTGCAATTGCTGTGATACACACAGCAAAAGACCAGGTGATTTTCTAATCTTAAACTGTCCAGTTTGGGCGAGTCTATGCCCGTGATAGCCTCAGATTCTTGTTCTTGGCTGACAGAAGTGGAGCCCAATGTGGTCTTCTTCTGTTGTAGCTTTTGTGCTAACCACAGTTGTAAAGAGTGATTATATGAGTACTATATACTTCATGGGAGCTTGAACCAATCTGGTCATTTTCCTTTGACTTCTCTTATCAACAAGGCATTTCCACCCACAAAACTGTCGCTCACTTGATGTTTTTTTGTTTTGTTTTGTTTTGTTTTTTGCACCATTCTGTGTAAACTATAAAGACTGTTGTGTGTGAAATTCCCAGGAGATCAGCAGTTTCTGAAATACTCAAACCAGCCCATCTGGCACCAACAACCATGCCACGGTGAAATTCAAAGTGATCACATTTTTTCTTCATTCAACAATCAGTCCTAAAATACACACAATTTTCCATTGCATCTCCAAGATCCTGTTACAAGGGGACACTAGGTCTACACTCTACTGCTGGGGGAGTGAGCGATGAAAAAGAACATAAATGGATTTCATGCTTGATGAGAACCCGATTAAGGAAACACAAGAAGTCGATGCCGCTGTTTTCCTCTGAACAAGTGTGAATTTCAACCATGAGCAATTAGAGTCAAAATGCAAGAACAGGAACCCTTTTGCCCTGTTTGTTTGGGGAATGGATGCATCCAGTTTTATTGCATTTTTGTAAATCCAATATAGCCAATGTTAATAATAATAAAAGACAAATAATAACAACACAGGGTGACACAGTGGTGCAGCTGGTAGTGTTCCTTCCCTAAATAGTTGTGTTCACATAATGTCTGATGGTAGGAGAGCCAAATGAACTGACCCCACAAAGGTCCAGTCTGTTCTTGACCAGAATTATACTCCTTTTCCAAAGCCATTGTTGGTTTAGGAAACCAGCGAACCATTTTAAGAACTGGTCTGTGATGTTGCTCGTTTAGGTATACTTATAGCTTATAGCTACATTTATCACCCACTGTATCAGGAACACCTGTCACATACTGTGGATGCATAATCAGTGACTACATCTCATCTCTGCTCTGATATGCAAGTTGTCTTGGCTCATCTCAACCCTTCTATCAATGGAAAGAGACTATAGGACCACGGCTGACCGGATATTATTTGGGTGCTGGAATATTCTCAGCACAGCAGTCACACTGATGACCACAGTAGCCCGAATAAGTGCAAACAAACCAAAATGAAACCGCAAATTAGAAACACAAGAAAATTTATACAAGAGAGCTGAAGGATGTTTACAGTAAGAGGAAATATGAATTTAAATAAATCAATTGATGCATTATATGTGCATGTTTTTATCACGGGCATACATATGATGTTATTTAAGATATGCTGCCAAATTTACACAGCATTAATGAGTATGTGAATGCTGAAAACCTGCCTAAAGTTTGGGTTTCAGAAAAAAGGATTAGTCCTCACTATAATAACATAATCAGCTTCACATTAAACCATTTTCAGTAGGCTAACTGGAAAACAGACTGAAAAAGTGCAATTCACTGTGTCCAATCAGCAATATGCATGTTATGGTCCGTAAGGACCTACACTTTCAGATTTGAGCTCATGTTGATGTGTTTCTGAAATTGCTGTTACTGCTGAGTATGTACTTGCCAATTATATTTTAGCATCAAAAGCCAAATACAGATCTCAACATGGGAAATACACGCAAGATGAGACTAATGTGTTTTTGTTGCCTGCCTGGCCCATCCTGGCACTTTACTTCTGTTTGGAGCTTCCTTCCTTCAGCTTCCTCGCTGTTGCTGTGGATTGTCTGACATGGATACCCTAAAGACTGCAATTACCAAAAACTGTTTATGCCCAAGTCTCACCCATTATTCAGTGGATAACGTCATGTGCATACTGGATATCTGAAGCCAAAAACTTCTTTTGTACTCATAAAGGACCCTGATGCTCATACTGAAGATCCATTCAACACACTCAGAGCTGTCTGACATTATAGTATACAGACATGGAAGAGTAATGATTTATAATCGTACTATCCAGTGTCACCCAGGAAAGGATGGGTTCTCTTTTGAGTCTGGTTACTCTCAAAGTTTCTTCCTCATGTTGTCTCACTGGTTTTGCTACTTGCCACTGGCATCTCTGGCTTGCTTATTAGCAATCTAAATTTACATTGGGATTTCTGTAAAGCTGCTTTGTAACAATGTCCATTTTTAAAAGCTCTATATAAATAATTTTTTTTTGTTAGTGTTAGCATTAACAGTGTAGCTTATAGTTTGTTGCAACTACAGCATCGATTTTAACTGTGATACTAAATTTCATAGATGTCACTGCTCTCAGTTTTAGACCAGTAGCATTTTGGTGCCTGAACTGATCTGATATTGCTGGCCGAGATCTAGCTTTATATGGTGTAAAAGTTTGAAAAAGGTTGTGCACTGCAACCAGTATTCTGTCAACTACGAGTGTACAGAGTGTGTGTACAGGTGTGGAATATGTGTAAGATATTCATTGTGCAGTGCTTTAAAATTAAGGAACAGGAGCTCATAAAGGAAAATGATCTATATTCAAGCTACACAAAAAACTAGGGCTTAAAATAAAACATGGTAACAAACGGACACATCCACAGATGAGAGTTAGCAAGCTTTGTGCATATGCTGTGACTTAGTAGATGTGCATCAGAGTGTAAAACGTGTTCAAACAGCTCGGTGGCAATTTTATTCAAGAAAAAAAATATGGTGGCTGTCTTCACATGAGTGTGTCTTCACATTCACAAGTTGGTGGTGTTACTCTTTGCTGTAGGAAAGACTTGTTATTGTGATAATAGGTAGTAACTTTAAAACAATTGAACAGATTTATTCCCTCTCCTCAGATTTCCAACCATCCTCTGCTTATGTATTTTCAGCAATCCATCTGTATTTCCCACAATACTTTGCTCAAGCCAACATGAAAAGGGAATTTTGAAGTGTTAGATAGATGCCACTCTGTGCCTGTTAGATTACATATATCGATCTGAGACATCACAGGAGAACGATGGATGGCTAGACAGATGGATGGCTAGCTAGCTAGCTAGCTAGATAGATAGATAGCAAACCAGAAGTTCAGAAATGTTGAAGAGACAAACAAAAAAATTCTCTATGTGCCTATTCGAGAGTGTCATTTGCTGGCTTTGCTCTCTTACCCTGCACTGATTCATTAACAGCCAGTTGGAGAATCCTCACCTTACCATAGGCTTCTGACCCTGGATCAGCACACACTGACTGAGATGATAAGGGCTGACCAGTGCCATCAGTGTGAGACACACCATAAAAATTACAGGCGCCAATCAGTCATAGACACTCAATGGTGTTGGAGCACTTAAAATGAGAATGTGTTTTTAACCTTCATATAAAATATTATCATTTTCACAACGTGCAACTGAACACAGCATGACAAAGTTCATGTTCCACATAAATGCTCCCACAATCTCATTTATCAAACACGCCCCATAGGGAGTCTAAAGCAGTTCTATAATTAAGCAGTGATTCATCGAGTTATTCATTGTGGAAAAACTCCCATGTTATTGTGGATACATTCAACGATTCTAGCGAAGGTGAAAGTGACATGTGAAGGCCAATGTATGGTAACCCATACTTGGAATTTGTCCTCTGCATTTAACCCATCCAAGTTAGTGCACACACATTAGGAGTTATGAGTAGTGAACACACACACTACAAACCGTGAACACACCCGGAGCAGTGGGCAGCCATTTTTGCTGCGGCGCCCGGGGAGCAGTTGAGGGTTAAGGGCCTTGCTCAAGTGCCCAACAGTGGCAGCTTGGCAGTGCTGGGATTTAAACTCACGACCTTCTGATCGGTAGCCCAACTTCTTAACCACTGAGCTACCACCGCCCCCTAAGGACTGTGTGTGTGTGTGTGTGTGTGTGTGTGTGTAGGTAGGTAGGTTTGGTTGACATGTTTCTAAATGGAAAATAAAAAACTAAGAGAACTAAGAGGTTTACTTGTTATAGGCTTTTTGTTACTGATTTTAAGGTTAGAGTTAGATTTAGGGGTAGCTCCTCGCAATTTGCACGTCATCCTTGCACAGGGCCATGCTAATCTTCTCTGTATCATTCCAATATGTGCTGTAGCATAGTTACACAATTCCATTTTGTGTAATTGTCAATATATTGGGCTTTATGTAATTATTATATGTGTAATTGCTCATATTGGGGTTTACAGTGTGTGTGTGTGTGTGTGTGTGTGTGTGTGTGTGTGTGTGTGTGTGTGAGAGTGCATCTCTATCCTGAATATAAATGCATTGTAGGTGATTCGCATTCAAATGCAGTAAAGCAATCTGGCGAGAGATTCATGTCAATCGTCACCCACTTCCATGTTGTCACAAACAAAAAAATACACACGCACGCACACACACACACACACACACACACACACACACACACACACACACACACACTGTAAACCCCAATATGGGCATTTATATTGGCAATTACACACAATCATATCGGAGCATAATGAAAAGGTGTCACAAAATCTATGATCTATGTACTGAATTCCAAAGAGTCGGACAATTCAGAGGAATGCGCCAAGCAGGGAGGGACACACACAAACACACACAAACGCACAGTGTGTGTGTGCGTTTATATTACTGACACACACTACAGTTCCTCTGCATCTCCATGGAAACAGGCTGGAGAACAGCTCATCCTGCCCTGTGCAGCATACTGTCAGAGAGAGAGAGAGAGAGAGAGAGAGAGAGAGAGAGAGAGCAAGGGAGAAAGAGAGGAGGGGGAGAATTAGTGAGAGAAAGAGAAGGAAAGAGAAAGAACGATAGAGAGGCAGGAAGAATGAGACAGGGAGCAAAATGGTAAATGAGATGAAGAGAAATAAGCAGATGAAATCCAACCCTGTGGAAATCCGGTAAAATGTATTATTCACAACTTCTCCCACTCCATCTCTTCCTGGCAGACACTCACACAAGTGCAGACCAAACTATTTCCAGCATCACCGTGGATAGGATTATTAATTGTCATTAACAGGGACTATAGAAGTTTAATACATGTTAGAGCTAAGAAATTACAATACACACCAACATCCTACAGCCAATTATACCAAATATATCATATACTAAACTCATTGGTTAAGGTTCTCAGCAATAATTAGATGGTTCTGACTTCAAATCCCAGCACTGCAAACACACCACTTATGGAGTAAAACCTTTAAACATGATTTTGCTGTTGTAAATAACATTTTGGAATTGAATGGAGTTTGTTGCACAGTGCGAGTGTAGCTCCTTCACCTTCACCATGATTGCTACTTGCGTGAAATCTTCCCAACCAATATCAACATGTTTTATAATGATATGCTGTTAAAAGACATGTAAATCTGAAGTGGATATACAATACAGTATGCACTGGAAGTATATTAAATAACAAAAACAAAAGTGTCTGAATTTTTTTTAAGTAATATACATTATTGGGATTTTAGTCTTAGTAGTACTTGGTACTGAATCAAAATCAGTGGTATTGTTTGCTCTCCCTACCACTTTTTGTTGTAATTACTGAAAAATCAATAATTATTTTAAGACCAAGACAATTAAAAAAATCACAACAACAAAACAAAAAATAATAATAATAATGTTTCCTTTGAGCATGTAGAAGACAACAGTGGACTCTCTTTAAGGCAGCAAGTCATTTATTAATGTCTTCAGTGTTTAAATATTTTGGACATTTTGGTTCTTTTTGGCTTGTTGCTCACACACCAAACATACACTTTTTTATATTAACTGTCCTCTAACTGTCTGTACCTACACAGCATGCTGCCTACTGAAACCTTTAGTACATGCACATTTCAACCTTCATTTCAAGTAACACACAGCTAAAATGAACTTAAGTTACACCACCAGTAAGATTTCTCTGCTCATAGATCTGAGTTTACATCCTGTGTCACTAAGTGAAAAAACAACAACAACAAAAAAACAGACACTTTGACAAGCTAGATTTTTTTCTTTTTCCTCATGCAGACAGTCAGAAACTTAAAGCAGGCCAGCATCAGTGGCCTAATGAGATCTGCCTGGCTGCAGTGGTTGAAAACGATGTAATTTCCTGTGTTCTTCAGGACGCAGCAGTTTTCCTGGTCTAAAACAAGTGATTAACACTCATATCTATGCTGAAGTCTTGAAAGAATTTATTTATTTATTTATTTTAAATATTAGATTGCACATTCGTTGCTTTTTCAGCATTTTTCATCACAATTAAATGAAATATTACATGAAAATTGAATGGGCACTATAATTAATTTATTGTTGGTATAATGTGTTAATCTGTAATCAGGGACCCTGTCTTATTCATGTTTCCAGTGTTCAGTGGCATACTGCTGGGGATCACATTTAATTGAGAAAAAAAAAAACACGTTTTGGTCATGCCCAGGTTAAATGCAAATACAGATACTGTACAAATAGTTGGAGAACTAAACAAATACAGATAAAGATAGTGGCATTGCTCTACATGGCTAATTCATAGAATAATGACTTTTATGACTTCAGTCCAATGTCATGGAGCAGAGAAAACACAAATATGCCATTCACTGGTTTAGGTTCTGCCTAACCTCAGTGGTACATCAGACTGGATTTCAGTGCTGGACTAAGCTATCTCTCATCTGTGTGGTGTTGCCAGACTACACTAAGTCTGGTTTCCATGGGTGTGACATGCTAACACAAACTAAAGACCCAGTTTATTTCCATCCAAAGAGACTTACAACACCCTCAGAGCATCGGAAAAGCACTTCAGATGGGATGGTGCATGGCAGTTCCTAAAAAGGTTGCTTCATGAAACCAAAGCATCTGAACTACTCGCCCAATACTGTGATGGCCAGTAGAGATGTGTGAATGAATGGGGAGCGGCTAGTCAGCATGTCACACATCCTCAAATGCACTTATCATGGCACAGTGTTGGGTAATTTTTATGGTAAACTGCATTTACCATAGTGAGATGGAAGCATTGCTTCCTTTAAAGCAAGCAGCTTCTAAGTAGTGAAACTATTAACTACTATTCATGAATTATTTTATTCTTAATGTATCCTACATGTTTTTGAACTGAAAGATAAACATAGAAAATGAAATGATGTAGTGTTTACCTCCCTACTCAGTCATTAAAATAATTTAACAGTTCAGTCAAATGGAGCAGCTTTTCTCTTTCAAGTCAGTGCAGTGGAGTTCTTCAAAGGGAATCAGTGGAATTAATTAGTAACTTAACAGCTAACCACATTTTTAAATTAAGTTGCTCATTGAAGTTTAAATCATAACATGGGACAAGCTGGAGACATAGAACAAGCGTTCCACTTAGTTCCACTCAGAGAAAAGTTCAAAAGCCTTGAATCATGCTTTCCATAAATGTTTTTCAATTTGATGATGAGATTCTGTATAATCTTCGGATCAGATAAGGCCAAAATGGCATCCTCATTTATAGCATTTGGCAGACACCCTTATCCAGAGCAACTTTTATCTCATCATGTTAATCTCATTTATACAACTGAGACGTTGAGGGCCTTGTTCAAGGGCCCAACAGTGGCAGATTGGTGGTGCTGGGATTTGAACTCACAACCTTCCAATCAGTAGTCCAACATCTTAACCACTGAGCTATCACTTCCCCTATTTGAAAAGGCTGGGGTTGGGCTTCCGCCTGTGTGCGTGGAGTTTGCATGTTCGCCCCATGCTTTGGCGGTTTCCTCCGGGTACTCCGGTTTCTTCCCCTAGTACAAAGACATGCATTGTAGGCTGACTGGCATTTCCAAATTGTCTGCAGTGTGTGAATGTGCCCTGTGATGGGTTGGCACCTGATCTAGGGTGTCCCCCTCCTTGTGCCCCAAGTTTCCTGGGATAGGCCCCATGTGACCATGTGTAGGATAAGCGGTAATGAAAATGGATAGATGGAATTCCTGCACTGATGATGAAGCATCCTTATCTCAGTCGAAGTGCTGCCAATTTATTTCAACAGACAAAAATAAAATTTGTGCATTCATATATCACACCCTGCTTGTATAATACCAGCCCCCTTAACCAGCCCCCTTAACTAGCCCCCTTAACAGCCATGATCCTCCTACTGTTCTGAAAGACTATGAAAGCTGTGGGCTTCATTTCAGATGGCTCTCAGAAGCAGAGAATAACAAGCCTTTAAAGGCTGGTTTATACTTGATTCATGATTTGAAGCACAAAACAGCAGTGACACAAGCCTGCATACTTTATGTTGCCGACATCCACTTGATGGAAAATCAGAGCCAAAACATCCCTTTTCTTCTGATTTCCAAGTTGTTGGATATCATGATGATGATATGAGATGCGATAAATTAAAAATAAAATATCATTGTAAATGAATAAATATATAGATATGTCTTCTAGCATTCATGTAAATAATACACTGGACATGCACCATCATCACTGTGTCTTTATGTAGAATTATTTTTATTTATGCCCTGCCAACAGATCGAATATCTATACACTACCTGTGTATTCTATTTACGGTATAACATAATTGCCTTGTGCAGCTGACGTGTGGCACTTCATGTGGTTTTCGCTATTTAAAATCTAACCTCAGAAAAAAAATGCTGTAAAAGTTTTCATATTTATCTGTGCTTACATATTTATTCAAGTAAGATTATGAAGCATTCCTCATTAAAAGTATAATTTTAAAACTACTGCTACTATTTCAGAGCCACTGATGCTCGACACATTTTAGACAAAACGTTGGACTGAGATATGGCCTTATTTAAAAGTGAAGTTCAGTTGGAGATAAAGCAATTTCAGTGGCACTTTAATTACCAGCTTTTAAGCCATTCCATTACTGCAGCCCTTCATAATGTGATCATCATGTAAACTATCACACAAACCATAAAAATATGATCATCGTTATACAATAATTTTTGTCCATTCTCTTGAAGGGTAGTAATAATTTTGCATGTGTGTGACTTCTGCATGTTAGTCCAGGAAATTTTGCCCATTTACACAGATTTTGCTCAGAACACAGTCAGACACTTTAGCAGTCTACAGTCCCAGACTCTCACCTCAGGTTTTTTTTTTTTTTTTTTTTGTTTTTTTTTTGTGTGTGTGTGTGTGTGTGTGTGTGTGTGTGTGTGTGTGTGTGTGTGTGTGTGTGTGTGTGTGTGTGAATGAAGAACACTCACAGTTAAAAAGAGGGAAAAGCAGGTAGTCAATGGCAACCAGGAAAAGACAACAAAAATGGTCATAGAATGGCATTTAATAAATTAGCTATGAGAGACAAAACACAATTTTCCATTTATTTTTATTCAAGTGACAGGCAAACCTGGTTCAGCTAGTTAACGAATAGCTCAGTTGGGGCATTTAAGTAGCTGGCTAGCTTGTTAAAATATACAGTACATATATTATGTAGTGTAACTTAGATCAATATTTTATGCTAAGCACTGTGATAATCTAGTTTGCAACTGTCTGATCAAATTTAATTTAAGTTTTGTTCTTGTTGTCCCACAGAAGCCAGTGACTTGGCAAAATCAGGACATGTGAGGCCAAACCCTTATAAAATGGCTCCTAGCCATTATAACAGGAGTTATTAAAAAAAATTTGGGCAAATGGCCCGAAATGGACATTTATGAATTTTATGGGACCCCAAGCCTTGACCACCCTGCATTTTTTTTTTTAATTCCAGGTTTATAAAAAGTCAGGAGGTGTTTTCGAAATGGTGCATCTCTTCCCACCATTACATCCAGCTTTGAATGATATATTGGGAACACACAGGGTGTGTTATAGGAAAATAATCCATGCAGGGGTGGTGTGATACAGCCCCACTTGAAGCAGAGGAGCATGGTTTATACTTGGCAAATGACTTTGGGTGCATATGCGAGCTGCATTGTTCACACACTCAACCGTGTACTTCATGTACATCTTGAGCAGCAGCTTGTGACCATAGATTTATTGACTTATGCTATAGGCTATTATCTAGTGGATTTTTAGAGTAACCACATAATATAGAGTCTGTATGTTGTTGAGAGTCAACAACATACAGTCATCCAGCATACAGACTAGCAGCAAAATGTAAAAAAATAAATAAATAAAATAAATAAATAAATAAAAAAGTAACAAATGTAAACTGTATCTTCAGTTTAAGTCAAGCTAATATTTTTACCCAGTGGTGACACGTTTCAGAAAACTTTCCACTCCAACTACACCTCAAAATCCAAACAAAATCCTAAAACTAGCCCAAAACATTTGGGCACTGGACTAGGGAGGCATGTTTCTTCTTTTCCCAGCCTTTTGTGGTGTGGGGAAACAAGTATGTTACACATTTTTTCTGATGTACAGACATTATCCACTCCATAATCCCCCTTTCTCTCTCCAAGTTTTGCAATGTATCTTACACTAGAAATTGTTGTGTATATCATAGACTGTCTGCACTTTAATTTTCTCATTTTTTGGGAATTTATTTGATTTAATTTAGATTATTTGCTATAAAATAAGATCTTATCTGACACAGAGTACGTTTAAACTAGCCCAACTGGTCAATCTGGCAACTGTCCTGTAACTGTCCTGTGAGCCTGGTGCCCCTATAAATATCTATTTGGGCTTGTTGCAGTTCCTATTTTGACTACTAGGTGTAATAATAACTCTATAGAAGCTAAATGACGCAGTGTATGCTCTGCCCCAAGATCACACAACATGCGTGGTAATGCGTGGTCACTCATGTAGAAATCGTTCGTCACTCAACTGAGGTAATTAGTATTTTAACAGAGGTTAAAATATATGGAGCTGTTAATGAGGAATTTATGAAGATTAATATTTCTTGAATGGCTGATCATATGGTTGGGCCCCACCTGCCACAATGGAAGAGCTGCCACTGATCTGGAGGATTAAAAGCGACATTTACTAGTTGACACATCAAAGCCAACGCATCTGTGTTCATCTGTAAAATGTTTAATGATTTCATGCACAGTGATGTTAAACAAACTGATGAGCTCCATAATCATGAGCTCCACCATCATTATGATTTCTGTCATGAGTTGTGTCTCAAATCGTGACTCTTATATTCAAAAGTATTTACTAATCTAGAAAGTTCAGAAGACTGGTATGCAAAACAGAACTTTTGGTAGGTTTGAAGGCTAGATGACAAGTCTTAAAATTCAGTCTAGTCCATATGTAAGTATACAATTCTAGATACAATACTAGTTTGTTTAGCTGAGGTAGATGGAATTTTTTTATTGCTGAATTTTTAGCTTTAAGTTACATGCTCTTTAAACATGCATTGAAGAATCCAGAAGAGTCACAGCAACACAATCTATGAGCTATATCAACTCACTGATTTCACGGGTCATAAAATATCAAGCCAGGCCTCTGCAGAGTCGAGCTAAGAGCTGGATCATAACATAACGAAAGTCATAACAGGAATTTTAAGGTTAAGCAATTTATGACTGTGTAATTTTATCAAGGATTGTTTCATGTGTCTTTGAGTATGTGTTCCTGCTAATGAACCAAATAGATTAATCTATTAAGATTGTGTTTAGGATGTGAGGATGTGCATGAGTGTATGAGCCAACCAGAATAATGATATTCAAATGTTTATAGTTAGGACCCATATAGACATAATTTTGGAGTTGCTATTTAGCACAGGAAAGCTCTGACTTGCATGTTTCATTGTCAAGACATAAATTGGGCACACTGGCCCAAAGTTACAACAATCTGATAAAACTAGAGCACAAAAATTCCACCGACAGTTTCCTTACGCATCAATTTTATCTTGGGCATATCTATATGATCAAATTTGCATATGGTCAGAGTGCATGTTAATCTGAGCAACATGTTTTAACAACCTGAAAATTCTTTATTAATTAAATAATATTAATTAATAATCCAAATCAGTGTTACTATTAGGACGATAATGGTGGTGCAGCAGGTCTCCAGTTTGATCCTGAGCTCGGGTTGCTGTTTTCATGTTCTTCCTTTGTCTGTGTGGGTTGCCTCTGAGTTTTCTGGTTTCTTCCTGCCTCATAAAAATGCTGGTAGGTGAATTTGCTACTCTAAAGCCCTATCCACACATATATGGATATTACTGAAAACATAGTTTTCTGGGTCACTGAAAATGAAGCTTTACGAACCCGTCCTCCAAGGAGGAGAAATTTTAGCAGAGATTTTAGCTAAGACGTGAGTGTAACCTTAAGCAGTAGTTCCAACTTAATCATCAGTCCATACAAAGTCTTATGTTTGTCATTTTTCATTTTAGAAATTTTTGCCAACTGCCCTCACCAGTATAAGACAGTATAACAGTATAAAAAAAGAATGAACTTTTGGCTATGTTCAGCGTTTCCCCTTCTCACCCACTCAGTATGCAGTTCAGTTCTCAAGATGTTTTACATAACAGCATATAACACTATCACCACCTAACTGGCACTACCTAATTGGCTGTGAGCATTTTCAAAAAGGTTTTTGCATTTTCATTTGGATGGATATTTCAAAAAATGCTGTTCATTTGGACTGAGTTTTGTGGTTTTGTTTTTTTTTTTTTACTAAAAACTGTTTGCAAAAATATCTGTATACATGTAGATGGGGTCTAAATTGCCCCTATGTGTAAATGAGTGTGTTAATGTGTGTGCATGGTGCTCTGCAAAGAAGTGGTGTCCCATCCAGGGCCTTACATGTAGTGTACCTTCAATACACTCTAGTTCCTATGTGACCCTGACCCTGGATAAAGTGGGTATTGAAGATAAATAAATGAAACTAATGTCAATATCACCAATAACTATAGCAAGTAAAGTAATATAAACAATAACAATAAAAATCAAATAATCATGATTGCTCATGTACACACCTCATGATTTAGAGTCAATAAATGTGAGTCAGAATGAGCAGCCATGGCTCTTTATCGGCCCTTCATTTGAGTAATGGGTGCTTTTGCGTTCAAGATGAGCTTCGTAGCTTTACTATGCAAAATATACACCTGGTTATTCAAAGATGCATTGCACATTTTTGGAAGTTTTTATTAATGAACACTTAAATACAACCCCATTTCCATAAAAGTTGGGATTTTTTCTAAAATGCAGTAAAAACAAAAATCTGTGATTTGTCAAGTCTAAGTACCAATTAACCAGATCCACCAAAATGGTGTTACCTGAATATTCTATCAACTTTTCAGTCTTATTTTGCCTCTGTCCCAACTTTTTTTTGAGTGTGTTGAAGGCATCAAATTCTAAATTTGTTTATATTTACAAAATACAATTAAGTTGGTCAGTGAAAACATTGAATATCTTTTCTTTGTAATTTTGTAAGTCAATTAAAGTTTCAAGAGACTTGACAAATCACAGATTTTTGTTTTTATTGCATTTTAGAAAAAAAAAACAACTTTTATGGAAATGGGGTTGTACACCAGACATAAATAAATAACAGCACACTTCCATAACTTTCAATATGACTATGGAATACCATTCCATTCTAAAAGAACTGAAAAACTGACCATTCTTTTTGAGGTTTCCAAAAGAACTATTTATTTGCACCAAACATGAACTCAAGCAGTTCAGATCAACTCAGCTTCTCTTAAATTGATTTTTAAGTCATTTGAAGTAAATTCATTCAGTATTTACTCCCTCCTTTTATTGGCTCCATGTTACTAAAACACCCGCATGAATTAGCCATATGCATATGAACATTCACCCTTGACATGTACCCAAATAAGAGACTATTGGGCAGGAGTTTGTGTCCATGCAACTCAAACTAATGCATATTTTTTTCATTCATCTCATTTTCATGTTTTATGATTCGTGAATTAGATTCATACGTCACTCTTCCCAGACAACTGATAAGATGTCTTGTGTGCTTTCTGGGTCCATGTTAATCTTTACTTCTTTTGTCACTAGACAAGATTTTTAAATAGAGTTAGTGCTTGTATTAAAGAACTAGAGTTGACTAGCATACCATAGCTAGCTAAAATATCTGATGCTAGATAGCAAGGCACGTGCTTAGGCTGTATTTAGCTAGTTAAACGCACGTAATTAAGAATGTTGACATTCCGCACATCAGAACAGAAAGCACTGCTTGGACAGATATGCACTATTTGTGCAACCCAAATGGCTACAGTTAGATCTAAACTGTATTTTTTATTATCTGTTGGTTTTATGATATTGCAAATGATAACAAAAAAGCTGATTCATCAGTTCACATTTTCTATCCCCCATTTTTATTCTTGTGTATATACTGGTGCTTGATTTAAACGATCTGATCTAGACTCTATTAAAGAAAATCTCTGCCAAGAGGATGAAATATAAGAAAAAAATGGCAACCATGAAAGCATGAACTTTGTGCAGATCATTATTATTTCTGTATTCTGAATGACTTCAACTTTACCTAATATCACTATGGAGAACTTCCCTGCATAAAAGAAAGTCCCCAACTTGTCACTTTGCATTAGGTAAGCTAGATAAATTGACGCATGGCAACATCTGCTGGTTCTCGAAAAACACAACTATACTGTCCCTCTTAATCAAAACAGTAAATGCTAGCTACAATGATGAAACAAATTTTAACTTACATTTGGCAACGTATTCTGTCCAAGCAACAGTTTAGTCATGCCATGTTCTTTAAACTTCTATAGAACTTTTGCCAACTGAACAGATTTATGTGATAGCCTACCCTGAGAAGGGCACATACAATCTACAAATAGAACAACAACCTTAAAGTGACAACCTTAAAGGGAATAAGACCAATTTTATTTCTGGTGAATAAACACGCTGCCCGAACATACTACTTACCTAAGCAACCTTCACTTAAATGAATCACAGTATATCATGTAACTGATTATCAGCAAGTCAGTCTGTCTCTCTCTCTCTCTCTCTCTCTCTCTCTCTCTCACACACACACACACACACACACTGCAGTGGGTTTAATATGTAACAAATAATTCAGACCTGAAGGTTCAATGAAGCCTCGGCAGAAAACAGCCTGGTATGTGTGACCAGGATGAATGAAAGACAAAATCACAGTAAATAGAAGACGAAATCACAGTAGAAGACCCCATCTGTCACACCATCTCACAACACACACACACACACACACACATATATACATATACATACACACATATGGGCAGTGACGGACGCTCCATTGCCGAGCACTGAAGCAGAAAATCTCATCTCTGCACTTCAAGATCTGAGCTTATTGCTAGGCAACCTTTCCTCCTTCATTACACTCACTCACTCTCTCTCTCTCCATTCATGCCAGTCAAGAGAGCCTCAGTCCCGTATGGATGCGCAACAAGATCACACACTCCGGCCAAGCACACACACACACACACACAAACACACACGACGCTTTTCACACACCCACTGAGTGTGAGAGATACCTGTAAGTACGTCTCTCTCTCTCTCTCTCTCTCTCTCTCTCTCTCACACACACACACACACACACACACACACACACACACACCGACGGAAGCTGTAATCACATTGAGTACATATTGTTCTCTATATCTTCATCCTGCCATTCACCATTTCCTAACTGATACCTGTAACTGCTATAACACACACACACACACACAGACTGAATCATGCCCTCATGTTCATTACATGTTCTTCACATACTGCAATTCTCCATTTTCTACAGGTTTCTTAACATAACGTTTGATACTCCATGCCATCACTAGTGCTCAAAAAACATCGGTTTATTATTTTTCCTTATTTTCTTTTTCTTCTTCTTATTATTATTATTCTTATTATTATTATTATTATTATTCAGAGAGAAGGTATAATGAGAGGTTTTCTATGACTGAAAGACAAACGACATGATTTGAGAAAATCGGCGCAGGAGAATGAGGGAAGACGTGCCGGCTCATAAGTAACGAAGACTGATGCCCGTATTCTTACCTGAGAATCCGTGCGTGTGTCGGAGTCATCGGTACACACACATGCTTCTTCTCAACATGACAGCGAAACGGAGAACACACAGATGTAGAAATGAGCCAAATCCAGTCCCATGGGGGAACAAATCTTCCCTGCTCCTCTACCGTTTGGATTTCCTTTTTTTTTTTTTTGGCGTATTCCCCCTTTTTCTCTCTCCCTCTGGTATGTGTGTGAAGCGGAGGACTGGACAGGAGAGGGGACTGGTGTATGGTGTGTATGAGTGTGTGCGTGTGTTTAGTCCTCCACTGCAGCAGAAAGGACTGAGACGCTTTCTGCATGTTCCGCAAAACACGGAGACGGAGTAGGATTCAGGATTCTGCAGCGTCCCTGTTCTCTCTTTCTAACTCTATCTCCATCTATCTTCTTCTTCTTCTTCTTCTTCTTCCTCTTCTTCTTCTTCTTCTTCTACTTCACTCACATGTAATATCATAAATTGCATCAGCTTCACCAGATGAATGGCATGGCCAACCATACAGAGAGAAAAAAAACAATCAGACAGAAACTGGATTTCTTCCCTTGAGAAGAACCCAAATTTTTATGTGTAAAAATGTTCAGTTGTAGTTGGGTCAACCATAACCTAGATTAATGGTTAAACACGTAGTGAGGTCCACATTGCATAAATGTACAGTGCCCGCCATTAATATTGGCACCTTTGGTAAATATGAGCAAAGTAGGCTGTGAAAAATTGTCTTTATTGTTTAACCTTTTGATCTTTTGTTCAAAGAATTCACAAAAAAACTCTGCTCTCATGGATATCAAATAATGTGATAAACACAACACAGGTTTATCCAAAAAATATAAATATTTGTTAAATATAGGTGTGCAACAATTATTGGCACCCCTGTGAATTAATTTGAGAAAAACATATTTCAAGTATATTCCCACTAATATTTTTTTAAGTACACCTGGGTGACTAGGAACAGGAAATTGTTCAACCATGTTCAACCATGACTTCCTGTTTCACAGGAGTATATAGGCCAAATTCCCTTAGTTATTCATAACGGTGGGTTAAAAAAAAAGTTGTTGAGCTTCACAAAATGGGAAGTGGCTATAAGAAAATAGCACAAACATTGAAAATGCCCACCATTAGGGCAATAATTAAGAAGTTCCAGTCAAATAGAAATGTTATGAATCAACCTGGAATTGGACGTGTGTCTATATTGTCTCAACGCACTGTGAAGAGGATGGTTCGAGTGGCCAAAAAATCTCCAAGGCTCAGAACTGGAGAATCGCAGAAGTTAGTTGGGTTTTGGGGTCAGAAAGTCTCCAAAACTACAATCCGAATTCACCTACATCCCCACGAGTTGTTTGGAAGGGTTTCAAGAAAAAAGCCTTTACTCTCATCCAAAAACAAACTCAAGCATCTTCAGTTTGCCAGACACTACTGGAACTTCAAATGGGATCAGGTTCTACGGTCAGATGAAACCAAAATAGAGCTTTTTGGCAATAAACACCAGAGGTGGTTTTGGCACACACAGAGAGGTAGCTATATGGGTGGATCTTTAATGTTTTGGGGCTGTTTTTCTGCCAGAGGACCTGGACATTTTGTTAGGATACATGGCATCATGAACTCTATCAAATATCAACAGACATTACATGAAAACCTGACTGCCTCTGCCAGAATGTTTAAAATGGGCCGTGGTTGGATCTTCCAGCAGGACAATGATCCAAAACATACATCAAAATCAACACAAAAATGGTTTACTGACCACAAAATCACGGTCCTGCCATGGCCATCCCAGTCCCCTGACTTGAAACCCATAGAAAACCTGTGGGGTGAACTGAAGAGGAGAGTCCACCAGCGTGGACCTCAAAATTTGAAGGATCTGGAGAGATTCTGTATGGAGGAATGGTCTCAGATCCCTTGCCATGTATTCTCCAACCTCATTAGGCATTATAGAAGAAGATTCAGAGCTGTTATCTTGGCAAAGGGAGCACAAAGTATTGACTAAAAGGGTGCCAGTAATTGTTGCACACCTATATTTAACAAAGATATGTTTTTTGATAAACCTGTGTTTTGTTTGCAATTTGATATCCTCCAAGAGCATACCTATCCTCCAAGATTCCTCCAAGAGCACAGCAACTAGTCATCCAGGAAGTCACAAAAGAGCCAAGTACTGTGCAAATGTTTTAGGCACCCTATTTTTTTTAGTACAAAAAATCAGTACAAAAAAAACATTTTAGATTCAAAAACATTAGTTTTATAGCACAAAATTGCCTGATATACAATGAACAGCAGCCACGCTAATCCTTTTCCATCTGTTTCCTATTCCTACTTTGGGATGCCCATCCCGAGGTAATCAGTGAACGTGCCAGCTCCAGTTCAGAACTAGCCTCTAAGAAGATTCCAGATGACGCCAACGCCTGCGAAGATTTTGGACGATACCAACATCAAATCGTGACATCACGCGTGTACGCGTGTTGCTCCTGGGGTGGCAATGGGCCTGACCCATTCTGCTCTATGAGCCGGCCTGGTCCATCCTGGTGTCCTGCTTCTGGTGTTCTCATCGCTGGGGGTCGCTCGCTGTTGCTGAGGATGGGCCCATATGGACAGCCTCCACAAACAATTCACAAACAGACTTTGCACTCGGGTCTCCATCGGTGGACAGTCCATGACTTCAGCAAAATAGTCTTCATGTTGAGACTGTGTTGAATGTCCTGACTACACAGTTGCACTTTATATCATGTATCATACAGTTATAGAAGGGATTTATTTATAATTACACTATCCAGTGTCACCCAGATGAGGATGGGTTCCCTTTTGAGTCTGGTTCCTCTTAAGGTTTATTCTTCTCAAGGTGGCAAGGAGTTTTTCCTTGGCACCGTTGCCACTGGTTTGCTCATTGGGGATAAATTTATTGATTTAAAATTTAGATCCAAAATTTATGCATCTCTGTAAAGCTGCTTTGTGACGATGTCTATTGTTAAAAGCGCTATACAAATAAAATTCAATTGAATTGAACAAAATTAAATGTTACAGAAAATGTTTGTACATCATTAAAGAAAGCAGCATATTATGTAAGAGACACTTTTCAGACAAAAAACACAATGAAGGCTGCTGGGTTTTGCTGCAAAAATAAGAAGCAAGTGCGAAAGTCAAAGTCTCTAGAAGAACTGTGGCTGGTTCTGCAAATGGAAACCCAACCTCTGCTGGTTGAGACTGAATCAAGGGAGTATGTACATTACCATGGCGGCATGGTTTAGTTGGAGTCTGCAGCAGAAAGGGTGATTTGGGGGACGAACTATTGGATGATAGTTGATGTGGCACACCTGTATTATGTGTTACTATTTATGTTTTCTCTCCCTGTCTCTGGGCAGGGAGCTATGTGTTTGTTTGGCTGTGAACTGAACAAAGTTAAAGCTGAGCAGAATAAGAAACACACAAGCTCAAAATCTCTAAATTTAGTTTGTCTAAGTTCACATGCATTTTTACCTCATGCAGTAGTGTGCTTCCACACTCTTTAGTTGCAAGAAGAAAAGGCAAACCTTACTAAGTATGTTGAAAGGATGTTCAGTATGAGAATATTCTGAATAAGGCCTTGGATGAGCAGAGGACGGTCTTTACTACATTCCACAGTAGGAAAGCGTATTCAGTATCCAGGTAATTATTATCCACTGCACCTTTTTATCAAAGCAGGTGTGGCAGACCAAAGGTTCGAGCAGGTACTGCAGTGCAAAAAAATTCAGTGCTTTATACACTATACGGCCTGACAATCACACCCATTTGTGGGTCTTCCCTTAAACTGTTGCCACAAAGTTGCAAGCACACAATTGTTTAGAATGTCTTTGTATGATGTAGCATTACAATTTCCCTTAACTGGAACTAAGAGGTAAAACCTGTTCCAACATCACAGTGCAAAAAAAGAGGTCCATGATGACATGGTTTGCCAAGGTTGGAGTGGAAGAACTCAAGTGGCCTCACAAAGCCCTGACTTCAACCCCACTGAACACCTTTGGGATGAACTGGAATACCAACATGCCTCGTCATCTGATATTGCTGCCTGACCTCACTAATGGACTTGTGGCTGAATGAGCAAATCCCATTTACACATTTACATTTACAGCATTTGGCAGACGCCCTTATCCAGAGCGACTTACAATTATCTAATTTTTTTTTATACAACTGAGCAATTGAAGGTTAAGGGCCTTGCTCAGAGGCCCAGCAGTGGCAACTTGGCAGTGCTAGGGTTTCAACTCATGACCTTCCGAGCAGAAGTCCAACGTCCTAACCACTGAGATACCACTTCCCACAGATCCCCACAGATCCCCACAGCCACATTCCAAAATCTAGTGGAAAGCTTTCCCACCACACCAAGGATTTTCACTGCTGCACATTATGTAATTGAAAGGCCATCCAGAGTTACTACAAAATCCGAAATCTTACTTCTAGCTGCCTGTGGTCCTAATAGAAGTACTTCTGTCTTGTCAGAATTAAGTAGAAGGAAGTAACTCAATATCTAGTGTCTAATGTCCTTTATCTTTTATCATTTACATCTACCAGACATTTTCTAGTCTCTCTAGAAGAATATTATGATCTATGGAATCAAAAGCTGCACTAAGGTAAAGCAACACAAGCAAGGAGGTGCAACCCTGATCTGAGGCCAATAGTATGTCATTTAGCACTTTAACGAGTGCTGTGTCAGACTGTGATTAGGCCTAAATCCTGTCAGAATGAATGTATGCATGAATGTAAATCCTGTGCAAGTTTGAGCCTAACTGTTACAACACTGTAAAACTGCTAGTTTTCTTGAATTTTGGAGATAAAGGCGAGGTTTTATATTGGTCTGTAGTTATATAGCTGGCAACGGTCAAGGAGTTGATTATTTTTAATATAGGATCAATTGCTTCTGGTAGTATCTGTTTGAGGAAATGTGTAGGAGAGGATCAAGTAAGTTGATTTTAAAGAGGAAATTATTTAAATTAATTTAGCCTGTTGGTTGGAATTAAAAGATATCACTCTACTGATGTGGTTATATCATTGTCTACTGTACATAGCTAGTTATCAAATTGTCTGACTTTAATTTAATACTTTCAGTTTTATGTCTAATATTTTCAATTTTGTCATTGAAGAAATTCCTAAAGTCACTGCTACTACATACAGTTGGTATTTGTGCTTCTATTATGGTCTTGTTCCTAGTTAACTTTGCTACTGCTTTTAATAGGAAACTAGATTTATTTTGTTATCTTCTATTGTGGTGGAGAAATATGCTGAGTTAGCAGTACTAAGAGCCTTTCTACAGCTAAGAAGGCTCTCCTTACATGCATTTGGAATATTACAGCTTTAGTTTCATACCATTTAAATTCTAACTTTCAAGTGGTCTATTTTAAGGTGCCTGTTTGATCTTTTTACCAGGGTGCTAGTTTGTAGGGTTTTTTTTTTTTTTTTTTAGTTTTTATTAAATCAGTATTAAATCAAGGGTGTGTCCACCATAATGAATGGGTCCTCATTATGGTGCATTATGTTCTTATTAAGCCTTACTGAGTCTAGAAAGGACACAAACACTGTTCTCAGCGGGTCTTGTGGATTATCAAAATGAATATTCCAGTCTCGAACAATCACAACTTTTTCTACAGAAACTACTGGGTTCAAGACAAAAATCTGCAAATTAATGTAGAAATTCAGAATACAGCCCTGGGTTTCTGTAAATGCTAATTAGCAGAAATGACTGAGCAGACTTAATTTTTCTGCCCATGTATGTTAGTATAAAGAACTTCAAATGAGTTAAATTTATATCCAGATTTTTGTGTAACACCTAGAATATCATTATAAATAACTGCGATGCTTCCTCCTCTGCCAGTTTGATGAGGACAGTGTATATAGCTGTATCCAAGAGGGCTAACTTTATTTAATGCTAGATACTAATTTGGTCTGGTCCACATTTCTGTTAAACACAGTACATTAAATCCCACATACATTAGTTTTGTTTACAATAAGTGCTTCAGGTAAGAGATTTAATATTTAGCAGTCCTAGTTTCAGATCAAAGGTGCTGGCTGTACATTCAGTATGATCTAATTTTATGTTAACTATGTTGCTAAAATAAACTTTCTGAGTGTTTCTACATTTCTGTTTAGCTCATGGAACAGACACAGTCTCAATGTGTTGCTTGCTTTTCTCCCATAGAAACTCTCTGGTCTTGATGTTGATTTATTATTTTTAACAACAAATGCAGTCATCATGGGGGAAACCCAGGGCTCAAACCAAGAGTAGGCATTCAGAGCTATTAACTGTTTAAACTAACTAACAGGGCACCCTTGGGCATCAAGAAACACCTGCCAGATGGACATATCACATGTTCCAATATTTTTTTGATCACTTGAAAAATGAGTGGGTTTAAACAAAAGGTGTCATGTTCCAGATGTCATGTTTTTTTAACACATCTAGATGTAAATATCAGGAAATGAAAACTGAAATTCTGATCTATTGTCTTATATTCATCTTTTGAGCTCAAACCCAAAAGTCTTCAGTGTATAGCAAAAACAGAAGAACTGTAGACTGCCATTCCAATGCTTTCACAAGGGACTGTAAAACAGAAATCAGATTTCATTCTGCCAGTTGGAGATGCATTTGGTTACAAGTCAAAATGCACGTGGTTAAATTCTTATCACAATAAAATCCTAATACAAAATACATGAATCCAGAACCTGTCCCAGCAACACTGGCTATGAAGCAGGAATACACTCTGGCACCAACCTGCCCAGACTGAAAGGCTCTATACCACCCCTGAACACAGGCGAGCATACATTTTGTTGGAAGATTACAGCTAGTTAACCAGAGAATATAGTTGCCTAATCTTTTGTTCATACATTCAAAACGTCTTGCTTTGACTACTGCAATACTCATTTTTTATTGGTTTACCGTCCAAAACCCTTGCCAGACTACAATATATTCTTATACAGTACAATAAGTTGACATCAAGTACAGCAGCAGTATTCAAATATACACTAAACAACATGCTGATGTCATCTCTGCCACTTGTAACCTGCATTCACTTAAAAATTCTTCTTATAACATTTAAATCTCATGCATCACTTTATTCCCTCAAGATCTGACTGTTCCCTACTGTCAGATCCAAGGGTGTAGAATTTAGTAGGGACGCTAGGGACGTGTCCCTGCCAATATCAAACGACTGCTGAATTGTCCCTACCAATAATTTTGATCAAACAATTAAAATATATAACCACCGTTGTTCGTGGGTGATTTTTATTTATTTGTTTATTTTTATTTAACCTTTATTTAACCAGGAAAAGTCTCATTGAGATTAAGAATCTCTTTTACAAGAGCGTCCTGGCCAAGACAGGCAGTAGCACAATTTATGGTACACAAACGGTTAACAGATCTCGTTCTCTACTACGAGTCCCGCCTCCCTAACCCACGTCGCTAATAGGATTGGCTTTGCTGCTTCTTACTAACGTGTGAGAGGTTGTAGCTACATCCGGTTGAACGAAGCGCCAAAGCAAATAGATGCGCATCATCACCATGCAGGTTACAGTTACAGGTAAATGAGGAAAACAGTATCCTTTTATACCAACAGCTCTGTGCACGAAAATATGGGAACATCGCGTCATACTGATTCAGGGACAGTGCATGTTTTCAATACGTGACAATCCTGTAATTGAGTCGGGATGAGTGGTGGCAAGCCTAAACGTTAGTGTGTGCGTGCGCGCGCGGGTGCGTGCGTGTTTGGCAGTTAGGCTAATTTGGTGATATGCTGAGGCAGGATGGCAGCCAAAAAAAAAGAAAGGTGGACATCAAAGTGTAAGTCACTCAAAATATTTTCTCAGTTGCTAATGTGTAGAGTCAGCAATAATGGTAATAATGGTAATGGCTGCAGGGTCACAGGTGAGGTCGAACAATGACGTTGTGATAGTAGTGAAGTCTCTATTAAACTGTCTCCCTGTCGTCATTAGTTACCTTTAACCTATAAAGTAATAGGGTTAATTAATTAACATATTATTTTAGTCAATATAGACTAAAAACCTTAATGTCAATCTCTGAATAACGTTTTTTCAGTTATGAATGTATGCTTGTTTAGATATTATGTCATGAAGTACAGAAAGCTAAATTGCAATGTAGTTGGTTTACATAATCAGAATTGTGTAATTATTGTCTCAGGAACATACTGATTAAACCATATCTATAAATAAAGGCTTAGGAAAGGAAATAGATGACATGACATGGTGGGCAAAGGGGGAGGATGGGGCTTTGCGGACTTTTACGTCCCCACCAATGTCAAAATCAAACCTACACCCTTGGTCAGATCAGACAACCACAGGACCCATTCGAGTTCTGGTACAGCAGGAACCATAGCTCAGACACCAGACATTGAAATCATCTTGTTTTGAACAGGACCCCCATCTAGTGGTCCATCACACACATTGCTCTGTAAATGAAAGGAAATGTGCATTAAAGGAACCTTTTCATTCTCACTTTCTCTGTGTTTTCTCTACTTCAACCCCTGGCAAAAAATATGGAATCACCACACTTGGAGGATGTTCACCTGGCTGTTTTACTTCATAGCAAATAAACAAATCACAGATATGACAAATCAGTTTTTGTTTAACAGCTGAACATTCTGGCTGCGTGAAACATACCTCAAACAAGTTAAATGAAATTTTTTAATTAATGGCATAATTTTTTAAGTAGAGGAAAAAATTATGGAATCACCTTGTAATTTGCATTACAAGTCTAAATATGCAAATTAGTCTGCAGTTTAAAAAAAAAAAAAGAATGCTTACAGATCTTAAACTTGGACTTTTTGAAAGCATGAGAGTTGTTAATTGAAACAATGGAAAGGATTATAAAACTCCTCCAAGAAGGAAATCCAACACAGTGTGTGGAAAAAGATGTTGGTTGTTCCCAGTCAGCTGTGTTTAAAATTTAACAAAATGGGAAGGTCATAAAAGGAAAAATACGGGTAGACCAAGGAAGACGTCAAAGAGTCAGGAAGGAAACTGAAAGCAATATGCCTTGAAAATAGAAAATGCACAACAAAACAAATGAAAATCAAGTGGGCGGAAACAGGAGTCAATGTTTGTGACAGAACTGTAAGAAACCAGCTGAATGAATTGGGATTTACATATAGAAAACCAAACAAAAACCAGCACAACACCTAAACAGAAGAAAACAAGGTGTTCATTGAAATTTTGAACACGTTTCTCATCGATAGAAAATAGGTTTGATGGTGATGGTCATTTTTCAGGATGATGATGCATCTTGCCACAGAGCAGTGTTAAAGCTTTTCTTCAGGAAAGGCATATCAACTCAAGGACATGGCCAGCAAACAGTCTGGATCTCAATCCGATTGAAAATTTATGTTGGAAGTTTAAAAAAAAAAAATTGGTCCATGACAAGGTTCCATCCTGCAAAGCTGATTTGTCAACTGCTATTCGAGAAAGTTGGAACCAGCTTGATGGAGAATATTGTTTTTCATTAGTGAAGTCCACGCCTCAAAGAATTCAGGCCGTCATAAAAGCCAGAGGAGGAGCAACAAAGTACTAATTGTGATTTTATTGTTGATTATTCCATAATATTTTCCTCAAAATTGAGTGATTCCACATTTTTTCTTCTACTTGATATGGAAATAAATAAAAACATGACGCCAGAATGTTCAGCTAATAAACAATATTGTTTTGTGCCATATCTGTGATTTGTTTATTTGCTACAAAGTAAAAAAGCTGGGTGAGCATCCTCTAACTGTGGTGATTCCATCATTTTTGCCAGGGGTTGTGTTATGTGCTTTCTTTTTTCTTTATTTCTGCCTTTATGCTCTTTTTCTCTTTATCTGTCTTCTCTCAATTTGTTTTTTTTCTCTCACTTTCTGTCTTTTCTTTTTCTTTCTCTCTGTTTCTCACACCTTTTTTTGACACATTGTTCTCTTCCTTCCTATCTGTAATCCTTTATATTTCACTTTCTTGTGTCTCAGTCTTTATCTTTGCTTCATTATTTCTTTCTTCCCCTGTCTCCCTTGGAAATTTGATGTCTCAGCTGGGTGATTTTGTCCCCCAGTATCTGTAAATAAGGTTAATAAAACAGAGCCTGTGATGTCAAAGATTTCAGAATTAAAACCGGAACATATCAGCTCCATGATACAATTGTGAATATAATATAAAATATGTACTGTACACTATTTATTCTCTTATTGATTGTTTTCTGCTGCCATCTGATCACACATCCTTCATCACTGACAGTAAGGTCAACTGCTCTCTCCAAAGAAATGGCAACAACAAATCAGATTAACTAAATGCAAGAGTCTCAGAACAAACACAACTACCTGCATCACTAGTGTACCATTGTGGACTGCGCAGCCACAGTGCACTTTCCACCAAAATGCCTGATATCAGTCTCACATGACAAATAACACCTGTCCAGAGCCAATTCAAAAAATGTGATAATCTTTGTTCCAAAGAGACAATAAGAGAATCAATAATATCCATTGTATTATCATTATTATACATTAATAATTCACTTGATCATTGCCACTGGGTTGCATGAGAAACACACACAGTGTTGCTCATGACATTGTGCAGTTCAGTAACATAATGAATGAAACCTCCATTAATGACACTAACTACACACGCATGCACGCGCACACACACACACACACATGCACGCACATCTTATTTTACATGCAGAAGGGAGAAAGTAGCCATGGGGTAGACAAATAATTTGTTTATTAAATGTGAAATAGCAAGTAAAATTTCAGTGTGGGTGGTGGTGTGGCATGGTGGCCTGGCGTGTAGTGTTGCTGCCCCACAGTTCCAATGTCCCGGTTTCAATCCTGAACTTGGGTGACTATCTGTATGGAGTAGATGGATTAGCTAAGGTGAACTGACCCTTGGTGAGAATGAGTGCGTGAATATTTGTCCTGACTCAGGATTTCAAAGTGCTTGTCCTGTTCTATGCTTTGGTGGCCCAGAACCTAATATTCTAGGCTAAAATATGGTAGATAGTATAATGTAATAACATATGATGAGCATCTTAACTACTTACTGTATGCGATACAGACTAAGGAAAACAAATGGGTCAGCCAGACTGTTTCTCTCGCCATTGGGTATAGTACTGCGGGTGGTGATGATTTGGACCGAGCATCCTGCGCTATACTTACAACACCAAAGGCATGACAAGACCACGAAGCTCATTAAGTTTAAACATACTATACACCAAATGGAAATCTGCATTGTAGGCTGCTTAAAGCAGATTGCTGCTGTGCTCAGCATCCCACACATCCATCTCTAGAAGAGCAATCTCTCCCACAATGCCACTTTTATCTACACAGCCCAGACCAACATAAATATAGAAATGTTGCAACAGTTAATAGATTTTTGATTCATATTCATAAGAAATCAGTGTATATTATGTGTCTTATATGTACTACTTCTTATAAATAAAACATAAATAAATATATACATTTTATGGTAAAATCTGCTTTTTGTCTTCTTCTTCTTCTTTTTTTTTTTTGTCTTGGCAAAATTTCTGCACATAGTAACAAACAGTACAACATTATTTCCAAACAGTCATCATTGTGACACTCCACATGTCCATTAGAGGGTGACAAGAGCTAGAGAAGAAAAATCAACCATGAACTGTAAACAGGGGGTGGGTAGAATACTCAATAAAATAAAAAGTATTGATGGCTGAATATTGAATATACCTTACAAGATATATTCAGTAAAGTATTCCATTACAGAATACATTCATAATACATACTAAAACATCTGTGATGTCATTCTACAGTTTTGCAACAGACACTGTTCCCCAGTGCTACAGGTTGGGAGTTTTCTATTTGTTATGCTTCTGGATGGTGAATAGGAAAATTACTTGTTTACTCTTTAGACAATTGTCAGGGATCAACATTAATGAACTAGAAATGTGAGAAAGACTACTGAATCTCTTTGAACAAAAAACATTTCACTCTTCATTTGATTATTCGTGCGTGGTGTTCGATAGAAAAACACATGTAAACGCAGTTTCTAAAGAAAATGAGCAAACAGAGCAGCTTTTATGTTGTAACAGGAACATAAATGAAGAGTGCAGCATTTTCCAGGTCACAACAGGCAAGCTCAGAATGATCAATCATGAACTGGTCAGCTCACCAGATTCCAGAATTTGGGTACAATCTGCCCTTGAGTGTACAAGCTGTTGGTACATACAGAGCTTTCTGAAAGATTCTGACCACAGAGGTGTGACAATTATGTTTGGACCATTTCCTTCTTTCAATTCTATTTTTACATCTGCATGTTGACCACAGAATATGCTGAGCGACTATACTTTATTGACTTGGGAAAACTGTCACCCTTTTTGAGATACATGTGAGGGAGAAGAGCTTTGAGATGCTTTATAAGTACAGAAATATCTAAATACAAAATGTACACTGGGCTGATAGAGATATTGGACCTAGCAAAGAAGCTGAAGGCTTCAAAACATCCAGGATCTGGTTTTCTATTGAGTATACAAGTTAATTAGATCTTACTTTGTCTCAGCAGGGACAATGATCACACTCTGTCACTGTTTACCTCTTTGCAACTGGTAAGTGATCTTTTGAATATGCTCATTCTAATACTAATAAAACTAATAATACTAATATTGTCATAAAGGGAAGGTCCACAGAGGCGGATGCAAATGCAGAACTTCTTTATTGACACGGACACAGGGAAGCAGGCTCGGGAAACAGCCTCAAGGAAAATAAACACTAGGAAAACACAGTAGGACCCGGCATATACAGAAACTAAGAAAAACTAGAAAAATAAACCCTCAAGGAAAAAAAAGATACTAAACCAAAACACTGTGCAAAACAGAAGAAATAACAAACGAGCCAAACATAACCTGACTTGACATAATGCTCAGCAACTAAGTAGAAAACACAAGGAACTTAAATAGAGCACTAATCAATCAGGGCAAATGAAACACATGGGAATGATTAAACAGGAATTAAGGGGAAACAACAGAAGAAGTAGTTCTACATGGGGGACAAGGATGCCCTCTAGTGGTCCATGGGGGAATAGCCCCTGGGGGGGCCATGACAAATATTTACATTTACATTTATAGCATTTAGCAGACGCCCTTATCCAGAGCGATGTACAAGAGTGCTTTTAAATTCTCCATCAATGAATATTTCATTTCTGGTTCGTATGACTACAACGAAGTGCACTGAACACAACCTGTTGAAAGGAGAGCAACTGTTAGGAGGTGTTTTTTTTTTTTGTTTTTTTTTTTTTTTTGAAGAAGAAGAAGAAGTAGAAAACACTAATTATCAAGGGGTAAGTATTTAAGAAAGAGGTATGTCTTTAGGCGTTTCTTGAAGATAGCCAGCGACTCAGCTGTTCTGACATTGATGGGAAGTTCATTCCACCACCTTGGTCCAGAACAGAGAAAAGTCGTGAGGCAGATCTACCTTGCATCCTGAGAGAGGGTGGGACTAGTCGAGCAGTGCTTGTTGACCTGAGGGAGTGTGGTGTGGTGCGTGGGGTGATGAGAGCTCTAAGATAAGAGGGTGCTGTTCCACTTTTGGCTTTGTAGGCAAGCATCAATGTTTTGAATCTGATGCGTGCTGCTACTGGAAGCCAGTGAAGGGAGCGCAGCAACGGGATGGTGTGAGAGAACTTAGGGAGGTTGAAAACAAGTCGTGCAGCTGCATTCTGGATCATCTGTAGAGGACGGGTGGCACTCAAAGGAAGACCTGCCAGGAGCGTGTTGCAGTAGTCTAGTCTGGAAATGACAAGAGACTGCACAAGCAACTGAGTGGCCTGTGTTGTTAGAAATGGACGAATCCTTCTAATGTTGTAAAGGATAAACCGACAGGACCATGTTAGATTAGTAATATGTGATGAAAAGGACAGATGATTGTCCACGATTACCCCAAGGTTACGAGCAGTAGTTGAAGGAGAGATCATGGAGTTGTCCAAGGAGATCATGAGATCCTGGCATGGGGACGAATCTCCTTGGATGAAGAGCAGTTCAGTTTTGCTGGGGTTGAGTTTCAGCTGATGAGCTGCCATCCATGATGAAATGTCCGTCAGACATGCTGTGATCCGGGCAGAAGCAGTGGTGTCTGAAGGAGCGAAGGAAAAGATAAGTTGAGTATCATCAGCATAGCAATGGTAAGAGAACCCATGTGAGGAGATGACTTTGCCAAGAGAGTGGGTATAGAGGGAAAAGAGGAGAGGACCAAGTACTGAGCCTTGTGGGACACCAGTAGAGAGTCTGCGAGGTGCAGATGTTGATCCCCCCATGATACCTGATACGAACGACCTTCCAAGTATGAAACAAACCATTGCCATGCTGCTTCGCAAATTCCAAGACTCTTGAGGGTAGTCAGGAGAATCTTGTGGTTGACTGTGTCAAATGCAGCCGACAGGTCAGAGCACAGAGGACAGTTTGGCTGATCTGGCAGCATGAAGTTTTTCAGTGACAGCCAAGAGGGCAGTCTCTGTGGAGTGTGCTGCTTTAAAGCCAGACTGGTATGGATCTTGAAAGTGGTTCTGTGAAAGATAAAGAGACAGTTGATTATATACGGAGCGTTCAAGTATTTTAGAAAGGAAAGAGAGAAGTGATACCGGTCTGTAGTTGCTGATGTCAGAGGGATCCAGTGTAGGCTTCTTCAGGATGGGAGTAACCCGTGCTTTCTTGAAGGAAGCTGGAACTTGGCCAGATGACAGGGAACTGTTGATGATTATAGAGATGAAGGGTAGAAGGTCTGGCAGGATGGTCTGGAGCAATGTGGAGGGAATTGGATCCAGTGGGAAGGTGGTAGGGTTGCAGGACAGGATGACTTCTTGAATCTCTTGTGTTGCTAGGGTAGAAAAATGTGACAGAGAAGGAGGAGAGACAGAGAAATGTGACAGAGAAGGAGGAGAGACCTGTGTGAGAATAGAATTAGTCTGAGTAGAGGAGAAGGTCTTGCAGATTTCCTTAATCTTCTCATCATAGAAGGAGGCAAAGTCATCTGCAGACAGCAAGGAAGAAGCAGGTGAAGCCGGAGGGTTGAGAAGTGATGAGAAGATGTTGTGGAGCTTGCGAGGATCTTTGGCAGAAGCTTCAAGCTTTTCCTTGTAGAAGGCCGTCTTGGCAGAAGTCACATCCAATGAGAACTGAGACAAGAGAGCGCGGTAAGAGGCAAGATCTGAGTCAAGATGCGTTTTCCTCCACCTTCTCTCTGCTGATCTCAGTTCTCTTCTACAGCTGCGCAACACGTCCGACAGCCAAGGAGCAGGGCAAGAAGTCTTCCTAGATTTGGTAAACAGAGGACAAAGATGATCCATGGTTGAGGAGAGAGAGGATAGGAAAGTGTCACTGGCTGAGTCTAAGGGTAGAGAAGAAAAGGAATCGGGGTCAGGGAGAGAGGAGAGGGTGCAAGAAGCTACATATGAAGGGGGGACAGAGTGGAGGTTCTGACGGGTTACAGAAAGGTGTTGGTACCAAAATTTAGAAGAAATAGGAAGAAAAAGACTGAACGATACCAGGTGATGATCAGAGGTGTGAAGTGGGGTGGTGGTCATGTTCGTGGCTGTAGAAGGACGAGTGAAGACGAGATCCAGGACTTTTCCTCCTTTGTGAGTGGGAGGAGAACTGTCGAAGGTCAGTGCGAAGGAGTCCATAAGAGGCAGAAGGCAGGAGGAGTGAAGCTTCTCAGACGGAAGGTTGAAGTCGCCAAGGACAGTCAGAGGAGTGTCACCGGTAGGGATGGAACTAAGTAGCGTATCCATCTCATCCAGGAAGTTACCCAGTGGACCAGGAGGACGATAAATGACAACGATAAAGAGGTTGATTGGAGAGGTGACTGAAACTGCGTGAAATTCAAAGGAAGAGATGGTTAAATGAGACATAGGGAGAGGTGTGAAACACCATCTCCGAGACAACAAAAGACCTGTGCCACCACCTCTGCCTGTTCTCGTGGTGTATGAGAGAAGGCGTAGGCAGAGGCAAAAGCAGCAGGTGTGGCAGAATTCTGTGGTGAAATCCAGGTCTTAGTGAGTGCCAGGAAATCCAAACAGTAGTGGATGGATAAAGCTGGGATGAAATCTGCTTTCTTCACAGCAGACTGGCAATTCCAGAGCCCACCTACCACCACTGTTTGAGATTGAAACAACAGAGGAGGGTAGATGAGATTGCTGGAAGAGCGTCCTAAGCTTTGTGGGTGAAAGTGCCTGGACCTGTGAGGGGAGACAACAGCAATATGAGTGAAGCACATGACTAAACATAAAGCATAGTAGGGTTAATTTCCAAGGGGAAAGAGTCAGTTTTCAAAGAACCAGTTATTCAAAGCAAGTTCTACAAACAAACCGTAGCAGAACACCTTCAATATATAGCACTTAGCCCTGCCCACAATTCACACCTTAAGGTAGACTGACACTATACTGATTAAACACTATAGACAAAGACTAGCCAATCAACTGTGCTAACTAGGCAATCAACTGTGCTAAACAACAACAATAACAGCAACAACAACAGCTATGACTCTAGATTCAGCTAGGGTTTAAGTTACAGTACACAAAATTACAATTCTACCCTACCAGAAGAGAAGAAATTCAAGATGAGACTTAAAGCACACATATAATACAATCCATAGCACACAAATATAACTTTATCAAATAATTTATTGACAGTATTAAATGTTATATATTTAAAAAATCAGGTGCAAACAGAAATATGTGGTGACACTGTGACCATCAAATGTAATTGAAAATTGTTCAACAACAACAAAAACAGTTTAGCCTGGTACAAACAGACTTTGGGAAAGGTACCTCAGTTTATTGTGAGACAATACTCAAACAATAAGAGGTACACATTTGACACAGCATTTGAAAATAGACATTTTAGTATTACTATAGATGAAAACGTATTTGATCTCAATATTAAAGAAACTACAGAAGAAAATACAGGAACATATTTCTGTGTAGAAGTGGTGGGAAATATAATACAGTTTGAATCTGGTACCCTTGTGTTTTTTCAAGGTAAAGTATGCAGCTATTCTTTGCCAGAATACTTTCTAACTGTCATTGATTTTTGATAGTATGAAATAAAGAATTAAATGGTATTTTTGATTTAATATGTGCTTATCATTTTAGTTTTTATGAGAATCTCTTTAGTATGCAGTGTTATTAATGTCTGCTTTTAATAATTCATTTTAAAGCTGTGACCAACTGGCAGGCTCCAACTCTAGTGGTTATCAGAAGTGGAGAGTCTGGCACACTTCAGCACAAACAATTACTTCAAGTTGTGCAGATGACCAGAGTGTGTATTGGATCAAACATGGCTCAGGAGATTCTCAGGCAGGAACCATTTACACTTATGGAGACAGCAGTGATCAGTGTAAGAAGAGCTCTGAGGCTGGTTTTCCAACCCAGAGCTGCATCTACACTCTGTCCAAGAGCGACCTTGGACCCGCTGATGCTGGCGTTTACTACTGTGCTGTGGCTGCATGTGGAAAGATGCTGCATATGGAAAGATCCTGTTTGGGAATGGAACAAAAGTTGATGTAAGAGGTAAGAGTTTTAAAATAAAGCTTTCCAAATAATACCACTTTACTCAGTGGCAGCTTTATCAACATGAATACAGTGGGTATAGAAAAGAATCACCCCCCTTTAATATAATCACATTTTGTTGCTTTTCAGCCTGAAATGAAGACAGACACAGTTTTTGTTTTATCCAGCTGTATTTACTCAGTGCCACATCCAAGTGGAAGATATAACACCAACATGTCAGGGGGAGAAAAAAAAACAAAAAAAACCAGAATCACTGAGTTGGAAAAAGTATCACCCCCCTCCCACAAATGACTTGTAAACTCAATCAGGTGTACCTAATCACCTTCTCAATGGCACACAAAGCCATTTGACTTTCAACTGTGATCAGCTGTGGTCATTTTGATTAGCTCAGCATGAAAAGAGCTTTCCTGGAGCATTTTGTAGTGTAACTGAAGCAAACAATCAACTATGGGTGGCAAGGCACTGTCAAAAGATCTCCGGGATAAAGTTGTGGACAGGCACAAGTTAGGAGATGGATACAAAAAAAAAAGGCTTTATCGATGCCTAGAAGCACAGTGAAGTCTATTATTAAGAACTGGAAGGTACAACACAGACCCTCAGGTATTTGGTACAACACAGACCCTCCCTGAATCAAGACATCGCTCCAAACTGGATGAAAGAGCCAGGAGGAAACTGGTCAGAGAGGCTACCAAGAGGCCTACAGTAACTCTGAAGCAGTTGCAGGAATTTATGACAAAGAGTGGTCATTGTGTGCATGTGACAACAATATCACAAATTCTCCACAAATGTGGCTTGTATGGGAGGGTTGCAAGAAAAAAGCCACCCACGACTGAGCTTTGCTAAAACGCACCTTGAAGATTCTGAGGCCACATGGAAAAAAGGTGTTATGGTCAGAAGAATTATTTGCTTATAATCCATATGATACTTTATATTGTTTTTAAAATAAGTACAAGTATCACAAAAACTGATGTCAGTTCTAATAAATACTGACACAAAAAATGCACTGCACTTTCAACTATTGCTGATATTTTGGATATGACGTAAGTCTAAATGTAATGAAAAATCATTTACTAGCTACACTTGCCTTTGCATGAAATATATTTGTATTTATCATTTTTGAGAAATCTTTTTTTAAGAATAATCAAGAACACATTTAAAAACACATTTGCATGACTGAGTAAGATTTACAGTAAATGTATAATGCAGCCACTCTACTGTTTTGTTGTCTCTCTTATGCTTTCCTGTTTTAATGTTTTCTAAAAAATAAAAATAATAATAAAAAAAACAAAACACTGATATTATGGATTGTGGAAATTATGGTGTTCGATAAAATAAAATGTAAAATGTTACTAGCCTGCTAAAATTCAGAATCTACATATTCAAGTATGTAGTGTAAGATTATAGACCAGAGTATGCCACAGATCAGTACCTCTTTAAGGGTCTTCATCGGTGTTCAGATTATGCCAAAACTCACACTGCCAAGAGACCATAGGACTGTGATGTAGTTTTGATAAAACACTGTTAAATTGCAGTCTATAGTGTCATATTCTGAGAAACTGGCCAAGATAAGCTGGGACACTGTTTACTTTAGGCTAATATCCAAAACAGTTGGTTAACTTTATTTAGTTAGTAGTCTTATTAACGTGTAAGCATTTGATTTAGTAAAACCTTTTCTATTTAATTTACAAAAGAATTAGTAAAATATTCCTGATCCTGTATCTTAGCATGCAGATGCGTGGGGGTGATTTCCCCCATTTTCTCATTTGGCCATCAATCCAACAGTGATATTACAATTAAAGTGCAAGAATAAATAAGGAATTAATCATACTCTGGTTTCAAAGCACACTTGCCTGCAGATGGCACAATCTGATTAATATAAGAAAACCAAATGACAGTCACTGTCTAGGCAGAGCATTCTGGCTACACTAACTTGACCTTCCTTAGCTTCACTAAACATGGATGTCTTCACCCACTGTTGTCACTTGTTTTAGTGGGTTTTTTTTTGTTTGTTTTTTTGTTTGTTTGTTTTGTTTTGTTTTTTGGTAATATGTGATATGATAACTCTTGCATGTGTCCAAGTCAAATGTACATTTCAAATAAATAGATATGATTTTCTGGAGTGTGTATTATTTTAACAATTCCATTATATACTTGTACAATATACAGTTTAATGACAGCAGTACACAGATTGAATGTGACAGTATAAGTAGAGCCCGACTGTAATTAGTAATGAGTAAAAGTAATTAAAACATGATTTCCTGTTGACTGAAGGGGTGATAAGAAGCTGGCCAGTACACAGCATAGCAGATGTGCTGTTAACTTCAACACCTCAGCAGATCACTGAATAACATTTGATGTGCACACATTAGAAACACATTATGTCTTTGATTGTTCACAAATTTTACTACAATTTTTAGTTTTTAATAACATTTTTATTCAGATGTTGGTGGACAGGCAAAACAGAACAGGTTTATAGAGGCAGGAAGAGCACAGAAAAAAGAGCACAGAGCCATGTGAAAAACCCTTAACAGTTTCAGAAAATGTTTCTGCTGTTTGTCATGCAGCAAAATGGTGGTTTGGCTGTTTGCAAAAGTTTGTCGTGTTAAGTTTTCCACCCACAATAGTGACCAAGCCACCTGTTTATTCGCACCTTTACTGCAAAACCACAAATGCACTCTAACCCTTTTTCCATAAGTAAAGATATACTGTAGGTTGTTACTCAGTTAATACTTGAACTTGAGTGCAGTTCCTGCAACTGAAGATTCTTATTCGTCACACCTGCATGGCACAACAGAAAAGCATGTGGCCTATAATCAAATGATTGCAAGTTTGAATCCCAACAAAACCACAGCCATCCATGAAAGGGAGTCCAAGACAGCAAATGGCCATGCTATCTGGGTGGAAAGAAAGATATACTCTCTCTCCGCTGTCAACTGTGGGTGTATATGAGCTAATATATGTGAAAAATGGCTGTGTTAAGCTGCGCTGTGAGGTAGCATAAGCAGCAGTTCAAAGGCTGTGGTAGTTGTGGTGGAAAGAATGATATACTCTCTCTCCCCTGTCAACAGTGGGTGTATATGAGCTAATATATGTGAAAAATGGCTGTGTTAAGCTGCACTGTGAGGTAGCATAAGCAGCAGTTCAAAAGTTGTGGTAGATGTCTTTATGTGTCTTGGAGGAAGCACATGCTAGGTTTCACCCTTGCTGGTTGTTAGCTGTTTTGCGAGCTAACTAGTGGGTGGGAATTGGTATGACCAAATATGAGAAAACAGGTTAAAAAAAAAAAAATCCAAACAAAATTCACTCCCATTTTATACATTTAATCTTTTTTTGGCATAGCTTTCAGTGTGCAGTATGTAAGTGTGTTAGAACTTGGTTTTTTAAACTTTATAAGACCAAGTCAATAGTTCTAATTCTAGTGTGTACAAAGTGGCCACTGGGTCTCACTTATTTGTGGTCAGTTTCTTACTGTGCAGCAAAATATATCTCTGTGTTGAAACATAAGAATATTAAAATTGGTTCAGTAAATGCTAAAATGCATTTTTATTAATGCACAAATACTGTAGTTATATGAATTAAAATCCCAAATATCAATGAATTATGGGCATTTAAAGAAGACCTCTAGAAATGCATCTTTATTGTATAACCTTGCCCCTGAGAACATTTACAGCATTTGGCAGAGGCCCTTATCCAGAGCGACTTACATTTACATTTTATGGCATTTGGCAGACATTTATCTCATTTATACATTTGAGCAGCTGAGGGTTAAGGGCCTTGCTCAAGGGCCCAACAGTGGCAGCTTGGCGGTGCTCGGGTTTGAACTCATGACCTTCCGATCAGTAGCCCAAGCTGCAACAACATCTCTAGCTTCATCAATTCTAAATAGAGAAGACACTATATTACAAGGTGTGACTTGAATGATCCTGTGCCTCAAGACCATCAAACTCCTCCAAAAAAACAAACAAAAACAAAAAGGCAGTCATCTAATTGAAGGCAGTCTGGCAACCACTTCCTTCAGCAAGACGCTGCTGTGGTGGAGCTGGGGGTTGGTCTAAAGCAATCAGAGATAGTGGCTTGAGTTAAATTTTTCATATCTGGTTCCCAGTGGTACAGTTCTCTGATCCTGAGAAATGGCTGCCCTTGCTCCTGAGGCCAAAGGGAAGACATCAGTAACCATGGGTCATGGGTTGTGGCAGTTTAGTGTAATGCCATGTAGGCTAGGTGAAGCTCCTGTTCCCTTTGAATAGGTGATAGAGAAAGTACTTACTGGCTGGCATCGACTACTATATCTGTTGCCTGAGCAGACCAGAGAAAAACAATAGCATGTATAGTTGTTTGCTCCTGGCATTGATTGCAGACTTGTGACACTTCTTATTGCCCTATTTCTATGCCTTCACACTATGCATTGAACGCACCTTGCTTACTGGGCATATGCAAATGTTTTTGACTTTTAGGATATGACTGTAGAGGTGTGGTCAGTGTTGGGGAAGCTACTTTGAAAGTGTAGCTTTTCAAGCTACTGAAGCTATAAGCTGCCTATTAACAGCAAAGTTCCAATACTCAGTGTTAATTTATTATGGTATTATCATTTACCTGCCCCATCACGTAACAAACTGTGGTTGGTTGCTTTACTTGTCCATCAGATGGTCTCTTGCTATCCATGAGAGCTACAATGAGGCTCTTAATTCCTGTGAAGCAAGCACAGTGAAGTGCACTGTTAGAACTGGACAAAAACCGTAACGATTGATCGTGCTACAACACTACTCGTTTGAAAAAGTTTGAAAAACTTGTTACTGGAAAAGTTACACTATTTTTAAAGTAACAGAGCTATTGTCACGCTACTGAAAAATGTAGTTAAGTTAGTAGTGTCGCTACTTTTAGTTAGCTATTCCCCAACACTGGGTGTGGTCAAACACTGGCTATGAAGCAAAGATAGAGTCATGTGATTGTCTACACCTGTGTGCCTGTTTATATGCTTTTTTCCCATCTCAGTATGCTGGCAGATGCTTGTGAAAGACAGAGCTCACCGTGCGTGCCCTGACCTGCACTGAATTAAAACCAAAAAAGTGGGGTTCTGCAGAGGCCTACAGCAGCTCTGAAGCAGTTGCAGGAATTGATGACAAAGAGTGGTCACTGTGTGCATGTGACAACAATATCACAAATTCTAGACAAATGTGGCTTGTATGGGAGGGTTGCAAGAAAAAAGCCACCCACAACTGTGCTTAGCCAAAACGCACCTTGAAGATTCTGAGGCCACATGGAAATAGGTTTTATGGTCAGAGGAATTATTTGGCCTCAACACCAAACAATATGTCTGGCGGAAATCCAATACAGCTCACCATCCAAATTACACCATTCCTAAAGTAAAGCATGGAGGTGGTTATGGGGGTGTTTCTCTGCAGCAGGGACTGGAGCACTTGTCAGCATAGAAGGAAAATGGATGGGGCAAAATACCGTCACATTCTTGAGGAAAATCTGCTGCCCACTGCCAGAAAGTTGTCAATGGAAAGAAGGTTTACCTTCCAACATGACAATGACCCAGATCACACAACAAAACTGACCACACATTGGTTAAGGAGAAAAAGGTGAATGTCCTTGCATGGCCTAGTCAGAGCCCAGACTTAAACCCCATTGAAAATCTGTGGAATGACTTGAAGACTGCAGTCCACAAACGGTCACCATCAAATTGAACTGAACTTGATCAGTTCTGCAAAGAAGAGTGGGCAAATATTGCAAAGTCTAGATGTGCAAAGTTAGTAGAGACATATCCCAACAGACTAAAGGCTGTAAAAATTAAGGCAAATTAATGCAAGGGGGTGATCCTTTTTCCAACTCAGTGATTCTGTTTTTTTTTTGTTTTTTTAATTGTTTTCTGACATGTTGGTGTTATATCTTTCACTTGGATGTTATAAGTTGCACTGAGTAAATACAGCTGGATGAAACAAAAACTGTGTCCGTCTTCATTTCAGGCTGAAAAGCAACAAAATGTAATTATTTTAAAGGGGGGTGATTCTTTTCTATACCCACTGTATATGTAGGACTACTGCAGTAAAAACCTGAAAAATCTATTTTAAACTACTGGACCAATCAAAGCAATCTACAGGTTCAAAATGTCCAATCACATGTAACACTGGGCCTGGTTTTCTACTGAACACATGTTCAGACCTCACTATGTCTTTGTCTGAGTAGGAACGATGATCACACTCCTTGCTATTTTTGGCCTCTTCATAACTGGTGAGTGACATTTTGAATGTTTTCAATCAAAAGAATAATGTTGCATATTAATTATTTTATTGATCTTTATACTTTTTATTTTGCAGTTAAAACATCTGACATCAGTGAAATTCAGTTGCAGACAGTGAGGCGTGGAGATAATGTAACTATCAAATGTAGTGAAAACTTGTTGAGAGACAGCAAAGATAATTTAGTTTGGTACAAGCAGAGTTTTGGAAAGGTGCCTCAGTATGTAGCGAGAAAAATAAAAAACACCTACAGATTTAATGATGCATTTAATGATGGCCGCCTTTATATTACTATGGATGAAAAGAGATTTGATATCAACATTGCTGGAACCAGAGAAGAGGATACAGCAATATATTTCTGTGTACAAATACTGGAAAATGTGATAGAGTTTGGATCTGGAACACTTTTGGTTTTTCAGGGTATGTAAACATTTTCTGCCAACATGCCTCTTTACTGTAACTGTATTTGTGACTAAACATTTCACACCACTCAATTTTATTTCTTCTTATTTAATGCCTTCAATGTTTATTTTAAAGCTGAGAAGACCAACCACCAGGTTCCAACTCTAACAGTTAACAGGAGTGGAGAGTCTGTTACACTACAGTGTTCAGTACATGCGATTGCTTCAAGCTGCGCAGATGAACAGAGTGTGTATTGGTTTAAACAGGGTTCAGGAGAATCTCATACAGTAACCATTTACACTCATGGAGACAGTGGTCAGTGTAAGAACAGCTCTGAGGCTGTTTTTCCAACCCAGAGTTGCATCTACACTCTGCCCAAGAGCAACCTTGGACCTGCTGATGCTGGAATTTACTACTGTGCTGTGGCTGCATGTGGAAAGATCCTCTTTGGAAATGGGACAAAAGTTGATGAAAAGGGTAAGACATTTGATAAAGCTTAACTTCCATAGCAGAACTTTAGTTTAGGGCAATTATATCTCAATACATAATGCTACAGCCAATCATGCACCAATGATTTTATTGGGTAATTTTACAATTTATCTACAACAAAATATAATTGTAAGGCATTAAAATATGACTGCATCCTGAAAAATGGCAGCAGTCTAAAGAATGAGACCAAATCAGTTAATGTTAGAGAATATTGATTAGAGAACATGTATACCATATTCTGGATGGGAAATGCAAACCTTTCAACTGATAACATTCATTTTACTATCTAGTGAATAATATATAGTGAATTAACATACACTATATTTTAATGTTGTTACTTGTCACAATAAAGTAACTTTATATACTAAATGTCTTGTTGGTATGAAAGATTTTGTGCTGATAACCTTTCAGCTGTAGATGAACTTTTCAGCTGTATATTAATCTACATTGTGCTTTTTTTTTTTTTTTCCCAGCAAAAAACATTTCAGAATGTAACCACTGGAATGTCATTGTCTTAACAACATCCAATATAATATCTGGTATTATAATAATTCTTCTGGTTGGAGTTATACTTAAAAATATGAAAGGTAGGTTGTGTTTATTACTTGTCACTGTTATTTTTGTATTATGTTTTTAGTTATTGTACACCACTCCCACCAAAATGTAATATATTTATTATTTTCTATAAAGGTGCCACCAATAGCCATCCAAGTCACACAAATCAGGTAATCCAATAATCCATAAAGTAGATATTTCTTCAAATAAAGATATATCTGTGCTAGAATTCACAGTGGATTTAAAACTGGTCCTATATTAGAAATTGACACAAATTTGCATGGTTACTTAAAATTTACATTATGGAAATGACATTTAGAAAGTGGCTTTTTGAACACTGGTCAAACGCAGATCGAGTCTTGTTATACTGTATGCTTAATTATTGTTTGGTTTTATAATGCTCTCTCTGATTGTTTATTATGCAAACTCTTAATCTCATTAATAACTAACAAATGGTATAACACAGTGGAGAAAAACATTTTGAGCCTGTTAAGACTACATTACGATTATAAATGTTTTTCAGTAAACTTTATTTTAAATAAAGCTTTACGTTATTTATAATATATTCTTTAAGTTTTAAATATTTTTATTTTATTTTTAAATCTGCCATTATTCTTAAACACAGCATTAACATTTTTTGGAAACTTCAGTTTATTAAGCACATTGCATGTAGCTCGGTAAGGTCAGTAATATTTAATACTCTCGTTAACTGATGTTATAATGTTAGCTTTCTTATGTGCTGAAGACTTTCTTATGTGCCAGAATGTAAAACCAGCAACTGTAGTAGACCTGTACTGTATCTGTTTTTTTTTTTTTTTACATTTACTCTTGTTACTGTCATAGAGCACATAGAAAACATCTTCAACTAAATATTACTTCATTCTCTGGCTCACCATGCTGAGGCTTCAAGTCTGTTCTTTTCTGTTGGAGTGTCAATAGAATTTGGATATTGATTGGTTGAGGCCACCTGTGTTGCTATGTTCATCCTGGATGATGACTGTCTGACAGATGGAATCTTATAAAACCAAGTTTATATCTGGAGATAAAATCTTTATTTATTTATTTTTGTTAAATATTGCACCAAAATCAGTGATTATGTTTATGTGGTTCTCAGTGTGTTTTGTAATGGCTGCTCTTTTTTTGTCAGGCTGAAGCTGAAATTGACTTGAACTATACAACTGTGAGATTTGCTAAGAAACCTTCTTCCTCCAGAATACATGTCAAGACTGATCAAGACATTTACACGCAGGTCAAACTACATTAGCTAAAATAATATGTGTGAAAATTGTTCTCCTATTTTAGATATTGTTGTCTCAGATACACTTTATTCATAAAGCATGACCCAGAAGATGGTAGATAGGCTCTACTGCTGAATTTTTTGTCATACATAGTGTAAGCAGTTCTTAAACAAATAATGACTGTAATAATGCACCTTTACTTATAATTTCACCTTGACACATGACCAACGTGACAAAAACAGAAAACCCGGAAAATAAATATTGCTCAAATATACTGTATATTCTGTTGGGTCATTTAAATGTTATGAAATATGCTTCATTTATTATTATTTTACATAAACATTTTTTCCCTCTTAATAAAGTTTATATAAGCCATATTACATTGCATACCATTGGCATTTTTATACATAGGTTTAATGCAATTAAATCATTCTATATTTACTCCTGACTTCTCTGGACTAGAAACCTTGAGTATCTCAATCAGTTACTGTAAAATATTTTTAGGGTTCATTTTTCAGAATAAAGAGGAGCTGCAGTTTATTAAAATTATACACTCGTTGCAAACATAAGAATTTATTGTGTGAATGTGATTAACTGTATAATTTCTGGATCTTTAATTTTATTAACCCACTGTATTCATTATAAGAAAATGTGTCTCTGAGGCCTAGCCTTTGTAACACTGATCACAACGTATTACACTGAAACACAATTTGCCTAATAAGCTATTAACCAGAAATGTTTAACTTTCTTTCCATATAAAGCTCTAATGTTACCCTTGTGGACCTGATCATTTTCATTTAATGCTTTAAACAGTGATAATGTTTCCATTAACTTTGACATGCATTCTCTGGTATGAGATGGAAGAGGCGTCAAATTGAACACCAGTGTTGGTGTAAGGTTTTAACCACATCAAAGATGTTCAAACTACTAGTCTCATAGACTACAGTATAAAGACTACATAGACTACAGTAAAGCACTTGCTGAGTTTTGCTAACATCTACCAGTTAATCATATCTAGCAAAATGTGAGATGATTGATCATTTAATTCTTTTTCATTGCTGAATATAAAATGCTTTGCTCATACTATAACATAATAAATCTTACTATGAATTAAACAACAGTTAAGTAATCTTCACTCAGTATCAATATTCTTTAACATCAGTTGCAGCTTTCATTTAGATTTCATCACAGGAAAGATCAGCTTCCTATTTTGAATTTACCAAGGAGAGATGGATTATGCTCCATAAAAAATAATAAAATTAAGCTTTAAATACTTAAATTTTTTTTGCAATCTTTCACTATTATATTCTATGCATACTGTTCTCAGTTTCCTATGCACTTCAAATTCTTTTACATTTCTACTGCATGCCATAACTTCCATTTTAATATACAGTACTGTGCAAAAGTTTTAGACACCTTTTATTTTGTTTTGTCATTTTAGGCTTCCAAACATTCATTATCCATAAAAAAATAAAATGTTGCAGCAAAAGGTTTCAGTGTCATTAAAGGAAGTAATATTTTCATGCCACCTTTTTAGATTAAAAACATATTGAAGGTTGTCTTGTATAGGAGAAACACAAGCAAGTGAAACATATATATATAATATATATTAATATATATTTTGTATATATTGTATAATATATACAAAATAATTTCAATTTGCCACAGCCAATTTGCACAATTTGTGTAAAACCACATGGTGGAGATGTGTGTGTTGTTGTTGTAGTTGCTGTTGCGTGCATGTCACCTGCATAACTGCTTCTTTCTCTTTTTTTCTATCCCTTTGCAACACCAAAACCACAACAAATCATTTCTCATCAATGATGCTTCACTGTTTTTCTATCAACAGAAACAAAAATATCCCAACTTGTTACTGATCAGAAACCACTCCTGTAACATTTGTACATTTGATATGTTTTTATTGTCCACTTTTATAATGACAATAAACTTAGAGTGAGTGAGTGAGTGAGTGTGTGAGTGAGTGAGTGAGAAACCTTTACACTCATGGAGAGACATTCCTCAGCAGTGATCAGTGAATCAGTGGCAGAAGACGATGGTTCCATAGTCTCTCTGACCATCAAAGTTTTGCTCTTTGGAAATGGTACTAAAGCTAACTTAGAAGGTAGTATTTTGATAAAATCAAAGCTAGACATTCTACATTATACTGTAATTCTAATCAAAGGCAAAATCTCCATATAAATATACCCAGATAGCATCCGGATGCGAGCCACTTCAGGCAGTGATGCGGCGCTGCTGGCCTTCTTTTGGCCTGGACAAAATGGATGTAAAATAGCAAATATGGCCCAAATATTCCAAATCACATGTGGGCCTTTTTAGGCAAAGATGCGGTGCTCACGGCAATGTGTAATCTGGATGTGACCCTAAAGTGGCCCATGTGGTAAATAGTGAATATGGCCCAAATATCACAAAACAAATGTGGGCCACCTTTGGCTAATCTGGGAGTAAACCAAAAGTGGCCCACATATGGCCCACAAATCTGGCAAACAGGAGTGGACCACCCAAGTGCCATCATTCCATGCGGTATGTGGGCTGGATGAAAGTGTCAGGTGTGGGCCGGATCTGGGCCACAGTAATTTTGCTATCTGGGTATATAATCTGACTGATTGTCCACAGTATTGTCTAAGGGTGAAACTCCCTCCTCCAGAATGGCAAAACTGATCAGGTCAAAATACAGTAGTTAATAAGAAATTGGTAAACACTATTGTGGCACCACCAATGTGGGGATATTCTCCAAATGTGTATCAAGCTGTGTGTCTTAAATACAATTTAGTCATATTAAGATCAGATTAACAGCCCTATTAGCGGAAGAGGAAAGGTATGCTGCATTTAAAATATAAACACTGAGATGTAACATTATAATGCAACATTACATATTATGTTTATGTATAAATGTATATTTGTATAAATGTTTATGTATAAATGTATATTATACAGGGTGAGTTCAAATCTCAGCACCGCCAAGCTGCTACTGCTGGGCCCTTGAGCAAGACCCTTAACCCTCAACTGCTCAGTTGTGTAAATGAGATAAATGTAAGTCACTCTGGATGCCAAATGCCATAAATGTATATTGTGCTGCTAAGAGAATTTATTTTTGGCCTTCTATGTCTACAAAATATATATTACAGTACAGTTCTATTTTTTATATCCCACAGGTCCACTAGAGGGCAAACAGGTACTACAACATTCTAAAGCATTGCCACCATTTCACAAACTCATTGTTTACAGATTTAGAGTAGCTCCCTCAGTTACAATATTTATATGATTTTACCCGTCATGTACTGTATATTTTGCTTCTTTTTTTTGTTTGTTTTAACACTATGAATACTGTGAATTCTGTGTTACTGGTATATAAGGGTCATCCCAAAGCCTTAGCAAGTCAAACAATTCATGTAAACTAGTATATTATCAAGTGCTTTGATATTTATTGACAGTAATATAATGACAGTTCTGTGCTAGAATCAACAATACACATATTGTTATTTTAAGAATAACACCACATTTTTATTTGTAAGATATATACAATCCCTAAAGGTTTTTTTTGTAATTCACACCCTACAATTAGTTTTATTAACGTGTGACTATAGCCTTAATTTAGAAACTACAAAGCACTTCTGTAAGTAAATGTAAATGTAATTTCTGGGTCTGATACAGTGAGGTATTATACATGGAAATAATGTTTCACTTGGCTGTGGCTTGTTTTGTGGCCTTGTCTTACATTATTTTTGTTTTGTTTGTTTATTTGTTGGTACTTTTAGTCAGCAAAACCTGGGGAATAACCAAAATTGTGAATCCTTCAGAGCAGTTTGGTTGTCCTGCACAGTAGAAAACGGCCACAAAGTGTCGGATTCGAGCTCTTTTTTCACAGACAGATAAGAGAGATGGGCTCTTCCTGCCATCAGCACGTGGACGATACAGAGCTCTGTGCCATGTTTGATAATAATGTTTGTGCCATTCTTTTCTTCTTTGTATTCTGAGCTTATCTTAGTCAGCAACATAGACATACAGTTGTTCACGTAGGGTTCTAATGCAGCATCACATTGTTTCTCCTACCGTATGTGGTTATTCTGAGTGAAGTAATACTTTCACAGCATAGATCAAGGATCAGTAATGAATGTTTTGCTTAATAGTATTATTTAATACTATTAATTGTAACTGTACTTGATTATAGCTTTCTATAAGAGTTCCAAGTTTACAGTGCATCCGGAAAGTATTCACAGCGCTTCACTTTTTCCACATTTTGTTATGTTACAGCCTTATTCCAAAATGGATTAAAGTCATTATTTTCCTCAAAATTCTACATACAATACCCCATAATGACAACATCAAAGAAGTTTGTTTGAAATCTTTGTAAATTTATTAAAAATAAAAAAACGAAAAAATCACATGTACATAAGTATTCACAGCATTTGCCATGACATTCAAAATTGAGCTCATATGCATCCTGTTTCCACTGATCATCCTTGAGATGTTTCTACAACTTGATTGGAGTCCACCTGTGGTAACTTCAGTTGATTGGAGATGATTTTGAAAGGCACACACCTGTCTATATAAGGTCCCACAGTTAACAGTGCATGTCAGAGCACAAACCAAGCTATGAAGTCCAAGGAATTGTCTGTAGACCTCCGAGACAGGATTGTATCGAGGCACAGATCTGGGGAAGGGTACAGAAAAATTTCTGCAGCATTGAAGGTCCCAATGAGCACAGCGGCCTCCATCATCCGTAAATGGAAGAAGTTTGGAACCACCAGGACTCTTCCTAGAGCGGGCCACCCGGCCAAACTGAGCGATCGGGGAGAAGGGCCTTAGCCAGGGAGGTGACCAAGAACCCGAAGGTCACTCTGACAGAGCTCCAGCATTTCTCTGTGGAGAGAGGAGAACCTTCCAGAAGAACAACCATCTCTGCAGCACTCCACCAATCAGGCCTGTATGATGGAGTGGCCAGACGGAAGCCACTCCTCAGTAAAAGGCACATGACAGCCTGCCTGGAGTTCGCCAAAAGGCACCTGAAGGACTCTCAGACCATGAGAAACAAAAATTGAACTCTTTGGCCTGAATAGCAAGCGTCATGTCTAGAGGAAAGCAGGCACCACTCATCACCTGGCCAATACCATCCCTACAGTGAAGCATGGTGGTGGCAGAATCATGCTGTGGGGATGTTTTTCAGCGGCAGGAAGTGGGAGACTAGTCAGGATCGAGGGAAAGATGAATGCAGCAATGTACAAAGACATCCTTGATGAAAACCTGCTCCAGAGCGCTCTGGACCTCAGACTGGGGCGAAGGTTCATCTTCCAACAGGACAACGACCCTAAGCACACAGCCAAGATAACAAAGGCGTGGCTACAGGACAACTCTGTGAATGTCCAGATCCCAGACTTGAACCCGATTGAACATCTCTGGAGAGATCTGAAAATGGCTGTGGTCCCCATCCAACCTGCTGGAGCTTGAGAGGTCCTGCAAAGAAGAATGGGAGAAACTGCCCAAAAATAGGTGTGCCAAGCATGTAGCATCATACTCAAAAAGACTTGAGGCTGTAATTCATGCCAAAGGTGCTTCAACAAAGTATTGAGAAAAGGCTGTGCATACTTATGTACATGTGATTTTTTCGTTTTTTATTTTTAATAAATTTGCAAAGATTTCAAACAAACTTCTTTCACATTGTCATTATGGGGTATTGTTTGTAGAATTTTGAGGAAAATAATTAATTTAATCCATTTTGGAATAAGGCTGTAACATAACAAAATGTGGAAAAAGTGAAGCGCTGTGAATACTTTCCGGATGCACTGTAAGTCAATTTACAGAGACTTCAGAGCCTTTCCTCATGTCTAACCAAGACAGTCACATGACATGCTAGTCGGTATTTTGTTTTATCAAAGCATACAATAGTCTCCAAAGAATAAAAATGCATTTATGTGCACATCCAATATATTGTAGCAAAAAAAAGTGCAGATCATAGCTACATTTCTAAGCAAGCAGTGAATATCTTAGCACACTAAGCTTAAATACTGCAGTGACAGGAAGGATATGGGTTGCATCACTCTGACCAGAATCAAAGCATTATCTTAAATACAAACAGAGTCTTATTTAAACATAATGCAAATCAATCCACTCTTGTGGGCTTTTGATGTCCCCTGGGTTCCTTGACCTTTCTGCCATAGAAAGAAACAGGTCTATTGATAACATGGCAAGGATGCTGTTTTCTTTTTGCCTTTTCTTTTGCAATTTTTTTGCATGCCAACTAAAGTTACAAAGAACAAAATCTAGTAAAATTCCACCCACAACAAAAACTGAGGGAGTTCACTCACTTCCCAGTTAGGCTCACATTCTCCACCAGGAACTGGTGTATTAATCTGACCAGTAAACAAGCATGTACATAGCCCAATAATGACACAACAATGTCTAATAGTGTGCCAAGATAAAATAAACATTTTATGAACGTCCATACCTCATAATTTAAGTGAACGTAATTTTGCCTCTGTACACCACCACAGTGGATTTGAAATGAAGCAATCAAGATGTAATTGAAGTGTAGACTTTCAGTTTAATAGAAGTTGTTTAACAAAAAAAAATACTGCATAAACCGTTTAGGAATTACAGCCACTGAGTACCTCAATTTTCACAGGCTCAAAAGTAAATGGACAAACTAACATAATCAGAAATATTAGGATTATTTTTAATACTTGGATGTAGATCCTTTGCAGTCAATGACTGCCTGAAGTCTGGAACTGATGGGCATCATCAAATGCTGAGTTCCTCCCTTGAGATGTTTTGCAGGCCTTTACTGCAGCTGCCTTCAGTTTCTGCTTGTTTGTGGGTCTTTCTGCCTTCAGTTTTGTCTTCAGTAAGTGAAAAGCATGCTCAATTGGGTTGAGGTCATCGGACATTTAAGAATATTTCATTTCTTTGCCTTAAGAAGCCCTTAGGTTGCTTTCTCTGTATGTATCTTTGGGTCATTATCCATCTGTATAATAGTTTTTTTTTTTTTTTTTTAGCAAAGTCTAATCTGGCCTTTCTGTTGTTGAATGTTTCCAGTGGTTTGCATCTTGCATCTTATTTAGATTCATGAAGGTGTCTCTTCATTGTAGACATTGTAGACAAAGATACGCCTACCTCCTCCAGAGTGTTCTTGACTTGGCAAGATGTTGTGAAGGGGTTTTTCTTCAATAAGGAAAAAATTCTGCATTCATCCACTTTAGTTTAGGTTTTCCGGGCCTTTTGGTGTTGTTGAGCTCACCAGTGCACTCCTTCTTTTTAAGAACGTACCAAATTGCCCACTCCTAAAGGATCTGCTCTCTCTGATAGGTCTGTTTTGTTTATTCAGCCCAATCATTGCCTCCTTCACTTGCATTGACACCTCTTTGGACCGCATATTGAGAGTTCCCATGAACCAAATGCAAATTCAATGCTAATGAAATAACAAGGAAACAGGCCACACCTGGCCATGAAATTTCTTATCAATCAATTGTCCAACTACTTTTGAGCCTGTAAAAATGGCTGTAATTCCTAAATGGTTAGTGCAATATTTTTGTTAAACTCCTTGAATTAAAGCTGAAAGTCTACACTTCAATCACATCTTGATTGCTTCATTTCAAATCCATTGTGGTGGTGTACAGAGGCAAAATTATGAAAATTGTGTCGCTGTCCAAATGGACCTATGGACCTGGCTGTATGACTTCTGGTAAAAGTGTACACACTGGTTACGTTCATTCCTAAAAATGTATTTGTTCTAGGTCAGAGGAGTCCAATCTTATCCACAAAAGGCTTGTGCAGCTGCACGTTTTTGTTCCAACCAGTCCAGAGCCACACCTGATTGCAATCAGCTGTCAGGTGTGGTTCCTTTGGTGTGCATTTTCAGCTCATTACAGATGGATTGCTTCTTTTTATTTATTTATTGAAATAATCAGATTTCAAACCATGGTGCCATTTATCATTCTGTCTATCAGTAGCTTAGTTCTGATTGGAGCACTGGACACCCTCCTCCGCCGGGCTTTACGATGTTTAGACAGCAAGGCCATTGAGGCAACACAACTTCCTGTTGGACAAAAAATAGAAAGCAGAAGATAAACAGTAGGTGTAGCTTATGATCTGTGAGTGCATCAGTATGTAGACTTGTGACTTCTTTTCCTTATATCTTATTAGCATATGACATCAAATGTCATACATATTGCAAACCTTTATTCGTTTTAAGGGGTTGCTTGATGTCACAATCATATAGTGCTGATAAATAATTATCCTCTTGGGTCTCTGTATCTGAAATTGTTGGAATGTAATGCAGACATTCACCAGGCTGCAGGTCAGTAACAGGCTGTGCGAATTCCTTCCCATCAGCCCCATGCCTTTAAATCTGTTCACCATTATGGCATGTCAAAAGGGCTTGTCCATTATCTTCACTCTGAAATGCCATGTGCGGGTCCTACACACATAATCTGATGTGTTTGTGTCTAGCTTTTTAATGTTGGGAATTCAGAGTTTACTCCCTCTGTCTATGTTTGAAACCTGTCTTCTGTAATTTGAGACAGTCTGATGGACAATGAGCCATGAAATAATCGTGACATTTTGAAGATTTTGTTTAAACACATGGTTTTAATTAAGCAGAACAATTCACACGCCATCAGTTTCCACCTTTCCACATTTTCCTCTCTATGTAGCTATGATGTATTAATGGAATTTATATGCACTAACATATGCACATGCATACACTTTGCGTGAGAAGCCATGTCTCACATTCCTTCTCTCGGTTTTAAAACTGACATGCCTCTCACTAATCTTTGTCTTCCTGTACACAGAAACCCACTCCCCATTTTCCTTGTGCCAGGATGTTTTTTTCCCATTTCTTTCTAGTTGCAATCATATCAGTTTCTACACAGATCCACTGATAAGAAGCTTGTAGCCAGAGTTTTGCTGCTAAAGGAAGGGTGGACCGTGGGACGTTAAAGTCAAGATGACGATATTTGTATACTGTTAAAGGGTTATCAGAAAGGACTACGAATCACCTTCTTATATTTTTAGGGAATTACACATTTTGTTTATACCCAGAAAATGAGAGTGTTACAAATAAAATATGATGGTAAAAGTACAGAATATAACATTTCTGTTCTGTGGGTTCTTGGTTTCGATGAAGTGTAATACATTTTATGGCTAAATGCAGAGCAGATTAGAATCTGTGCGGCAAACCATTTTGACAGATGAAAACAAAAAAAAATTAAACATAACCACACTTAACTGTTCCTGAACATTTGACGTTTTCTTGGTGTAAAAATGTATGTTTAAACATTATTTAATGCTTATTAAAATTATGTAAATGCATTAGACAGACAAGCCTGTTTGATAATTGTGCCTGAGGTGAGTGAGAGAGCTAGAATGATGAAAGGGCTGTTCAAGAGAGATGAAGCAAGGGCTAATTCCCATAGGCACCACTATCAGTGAGTACTCAGATGGCATTGTGGGTAATGTAGGAAACTGATAACTAAAGTAAAATAAAACAGCATGTTGATAAACTTGAAAATTTTAAACCAAAAAGTCAAATCATCGTTTTCCAATGTCTCGTTTGGACATCACTGAATGTCAAACATTAATTAAAATATTTATTAAAATTTTAATGTACAAGGTTCATTTTTTTTCTTTAATTTACCAGCCACTGTGCTGAGTAAGCTTGCATGGATGCACATCTTCTAACAGGAGCTATTATTTAGTCTATGAACAGAATTTAGTGCATCTTCTTTTACGTTAGTTGTCTTAGCTTGATCATTCCCCTAAATTAAGGATTAAGGGCCTTGCTCATGGGCCTAACAGTGATTTTCTGGCACTTCCACCAGTCACTAGTTCAGAACCTCCACCATTGAGCTGTCCTGAATCAGTGTGTGTAAGCTGCCCTTGTTCGTTGATTATTTGTTTTCTGTATTTGCTTCATGATATGTTGTAATAATACCAATCAAATACTAGTTTCAATATTCTCATTAACATTCACCATAACATTAAAACCACCTGCCTTATATTGTGTAGGTCCCCCTTCTGCTGCAAACAGCTCTGACCAACCAAGGCATGGACTGCACAAGACCTCTGAAGGTGTGCTGTAGTATCTGGCGCCAAGACATTAGCAGCAGATCCTTTAAGTCCTGTAAGTTGTGAGGTGGGGCCTCCATGGATCGGACTTGTTTGTCCAGCACATCCCACAGATTTGATTCTCTTTGAAACAGTGCCTATTAATAAAGTTGTTACACTCTATCAAATGACACATAAAATTTACCATTTGTAGTAATTTTCACAATTTAAATTAACAAAGAAACAGATCAGTCACATGGAAACTGCTTAGTGAATACAGATGGAACCTGTCTTATTTATACCCTTCTCATATCATATGGGGCAGTGGTAGCTCAGTGGTTAAGGCATTAGGCTACTGATCGGAAGGTCATGAGTTCAAATCCCAGCACTGCCAAGCTGGCACTGTTGGACCCTTGAGCAAGGCCCTTAACCCTCAATTGCTCAGATGTATGAATGAAAAAAATGTAAGTTGCTCTGGATAAGGGTGTCTGCCAAATGCTGTAAATGTGAATATCTAGTGTCTGGTGTTGCCTTTGCTGTTGAGGTGTGTGATGTCATCATGCCAAGTTCTATAACCTATGAGTCTGGCAAGGGATTTAAAAAGATCTCCAAATTATTTGAAGCACCTTATACCAACTGTGGAAGTTGGAAATGTTATGGCTTAGGGTTGCTTCAAGAAGTTATTTCTGCTAAAGGGGGCAATACTGGCTTCTGAGGCCAAGGGTGTGCTTACTTTTTCCACAGAAGAATATCGCATCTGTTGATATTGCTGTTGAATAAATAATTGAAAAAGCTAATGTTCCTTTTGGTTTTGTTCAAGTATATCAACTTTATTAATAGGCACTGTTTCAAAGATGATCAAATGTTTGCTTGTCCAAATATGTCAAAAAAGCCAACAGTCTCCATGGGGTGTACTACAATATTTTTTTTACTAATCTTCAACTCTCCAGTTTCGGTGAGACTGTGCCCATGATAGCTTCAGATTCTTGCCCAACTCTGAAAACATCTTATTTCTATAGAAACTTTGTGTACTTTGTTTAACTTATATATATATATAAAATAACTTATTTAAATGTATTAATAAAGATTAAGTTCAGTGTATTTAAAATAATGTCTATGGTTAGGAGATTATTTGAATTTAAACTAATATGACTAACAAAATAGATAGAAATCCATATGCATGAAAATTTAACTGAAACTTTGGCTCAAATTATTTCTTTATATCTGACGCCACAAGCTGAAGAACTACCCTGCCATAATCACAAATACTGTTGGTAAATTCTGTTGACTGTGTATCTCTGTATTTCTTCTCTGTCCTCCTCTCTCATTCTTTACTTCTCAGATTACATACCATCATTAAAAGGGAGGGCAGGGGGGAAACAAAGGCCCCAAAGGACTTTCCTCCAAGATTTGTGATGTGTTCTGTTTCAAAGGTGACCCACCCTCACTCTTACATACCATTCCATCCTCAAACATGCTCTGGATTATGTCTCACACACAAACATGCATTGCTGTATTTCTGGGGAACAAATGTTGTCCGATGTACAGTAAACCTACAAAATAACTAATGATGTCCTTTTGTACCACCAACACCAAAAAAAAAAAAAAAAGAATTTCTTGCGCTCATGGCTTCTCATTGCTTAGATGTCCCGATGATAAGATGAATGGGGGTGTCAATTTAAGTACACCATCTGGTCAAAGTTGTCAGTGAAACTTGCCATTGCACAGGTTTTGCCAAGTTTCCTTAAAAACAGGGGCTTGTACAGATATACCGTACTGTTTGACACTGAGCAGTGAGCTTGAGACATAATTTTCACTTTAGCAAAGTGAAATAAATACAGTGCACTGATCAGCAGCATTCAGAATCAGCAACATTAGAATATTTATGATATCTTTATTGCTACAGTGTTGCTCGCTATGTTGGTAGCTAGCTATTTTTTTAACTATCATTTGTCAAACTAGTTGTAGCCTCATGTTACTAAAGAATGATAGATATGATAGATAGTTCTCATGTTGGTTTTCATGAGACACAGAATTTGGGGATTAGGCGCATTCCACTGGGAATCTCATCAGGTGAAAGGTCATGTTGTTTATCAGCCTCATCTGCAGGCGATTGTGTAGTGTGCACACCCCTAAAAAGCCAAACAACTGCTTGCAAGCAACTGAAGACATGTAATGTAAAACGGTCAACAATTCTGTAATGTAGTGTGCACTCGGCATTTGCAATTTGCACAGTCATTTTGGACGTTCACTCTTATGGGCAATTTTGCAGTAGCCAAAAGGTGGGAGGGAACTAGAGAACCCCCAATGGACACATGTACAAAACTCCACACAGACCATAACCCAAGCTTAATTTCTAATCGGGGACCCTGATACCACCCCATCAAGAAATTTCTTCTTCATATAAATGTTGTAGTAGGTCAAACACAATTCAGGCCTGTGTTAAGGTCTGTGTTTCAACTGACTTGACACTAGAGATGTAGGAACTAAACAGATCTGTTGTTGCAAGTGTGTGAACGTGGATATTGTGTGTATTGAGACACAATCCAGAGCATTTTTGTTGGGAGGAGAGGGTGACTGGGGTCAACTCTGCAACAGAACAAGTCCTTCATATCCTTGGTGACTGTTTTTTCCCCTGTGAGAGAATTCGGCAGACACTTTTTGTTGAAAGTGACATACAGTACCAGTGAGGAGAAATCCCATCCAAGCACAGAACATTTTAAAGATTCAGTAGTGGTACAAGTGCTTCAAAGCTAAATATCCACACAATCACTAGAAACAAGCGCAAGACAGTTGTAAGAAAAACAGAGAGACACAACATAATAATTGGATTAAGTTCTAATATACAGCAGTGTGATTGGTCATAAAACAATCATTCAAGCTACAACTTATGAAGTCATGATACCTAATAATACACAATAATAACAATTATGTTAATGTTTACTACTAACTGCAGTGCTGGCATTAGCACATTAGGTAACCAAAACAACCTTCAATTTTCAAATAGACTCCTCTTTCACTCAATACTTGTAGCTGATTACAGCAGCTCCTGTCTTGAGAGACATTATATCTTACCTGTATTAGGTTTTATGAGAAGAATGCAGGTGGACATGTCCATGATCTCCTGGGTCACTGACTACCTGTCAGACAGACCCTAGTTTGGGCGGCTGGGACCTGCCTGTCTGAGCACCTGATAATGAATAAAAAATAATAATAATAATAATAATGAAATTGTTTCTACATTTTTTTAAAATACCGTAAAGAGCAGTAAACTGTAGTAAATGAAACAAAAAAAATAGAAAAAAAATTGGATACAAAAAAAAATAATAAAATAAAATAAAAATAGTAGTCTCCGGTACAATTTGTGCAGTTTTATAAAGAAATGAGCTGGTAAGTTTTATTGAGCATCTTGCAGAACCAGACACAGTTTTTCTGGAGACTTTGACTTTTGCACTCGCTTCTTATTTTTGCAGCAAAACCCAGCAGCCTTCATTGTGTTTTTTTTTTTCTGAAAAGTGTCTCTTACATAATATGCTGCTTTCTTTAATGACATACAAACATTTTTCTGTAACATTTAATTTTGTGCTAGAAAACTAATGTTTGGGAATCTAAAATGTTTTTTGTACTGACTTGATAATGTAGAAGTCATCAAATTAGATGATTGTTTGCTTCAGTTGCACTACAAAATGCTCCAGGAAAGCTCTTTTTATGCTGAGCTAATCAAAATAACCATAGCTGATCACAGTTGAAAGTCAAATGGCTTTCTGTGCTATTGAGAAGGTGATTAGCTACACCTTATTATTACTAGTCATTTTTAGGAGGGGGGTGATCCTTTTTCCAACTCAGTGATTCTGTTTTTTTATTTATTTATTTTTTTCTGACATGTTGGTGTTATATCTTTCACTGGGATGTTGTAAGTTGCACTGAGTAAATACAGTATATATGTGTGTGTGTGTATATATATATATATATATATATATATATATATGTGTGTGTGTGTGTGTGTGTGTGTATATATATATATATATGTGTGTGTGTATATATATATGTGTGTGTGTGTGTGCAAAATTCTTATTTTGTTCTATTTATAATGTTAAATTACTTAAGTATCCTTCTAAATCTCTTTGCTGTGATAGTTGAATTTGGAAAACATGCTTGTGTTCTTCACAGAGAACACAAACAAATGTAGTATTATGTGCTAAAAAGTTAAGATTCGCCATTGTGAACAAATAAGTTGGTGCTAGTGTGATCAGGGTTGTGGTCAGGTTAGGGCAGGAAAGCAGGAAGTAAGGAAGTAAACAGGAGGCTACTTTGGCCAGAGACGTCTCACATGTACAGGACACAGGAAACATGCACCCCACACACACAAGTAAAGTAATTCGATACCCCACACTCTTTATTAAGTGAAAAAGAGTGTGTTAATCAGAATTAGTTCTTTGCCATATGTGCATAAAGTTTGCCAATTCCTGAATGTCCGTTTAAATCATGCATACAAGTGGGAGCTTCAGAAACAATATTGATACTCAATTTTCCCTCTTGTTACTTACTGCCCATTGCCTACAAGCATGATAGAGGACAATGAGGTTTATGTGCTCTTCATGCTCTTCAGCCTCACAGTTTCTAGCATGTCCTTCTCTGAGATCTAAAACATGTTTGTAGTGCAAGATCTGCCTCTCACTGCGCAAGATCTCACTGCCTCTCACTGTGCAAGATATCCCTGACTCTCACTGCCCAAGATCCTGCTGCTTCTCACTGCTCAGAATCTCACTGCCTCTCACTGTGCAAGATCTCGCTGCTTCTCACTAAGCAAGATCTCACTGCCTCTCACTGCTCAAGATCCTGCTGCCTCTCCCTTAGCAAGATCTCACTGCCTTTCTTGCTGCTGCTCACTATGCTATATCATCCTGTCTGTTACCGTAGTGGTAGAATACGTTACCCAACAACCCTCTATCTCTTTTCCTTATGCAAAAATCTAAAGTCCTTCTTCTTCAGCCAGTATCGAGGACAACACCTTATTGCACGTGCCATGCACGAAATGATTTTGTATTACTTCTTGGTTTCTATTTTATTTAACAGTATTATTACTTATGCTTTATTACTTAGACATTTTAAATTGTCCTTGTGTTACTAACTGTCTTTTGTATTCTGTAACAATGTATTCTTGTGTATTCTATACACTTATGTTGAAATTGCCTTTTTGTAACTATCTAGATCACACTAGCACTTGCAGAAACTAGCACTTGTCACTTGTATTTCAGGTCTTGAAACTTTGCCAGTGCGCTAGGTGTTTTGTATAACTACATTTGCAGTCCCTTTGCATGTTTTAAGAGTGTCTGATTAATTAAATGAAATAAAGATATAAGTGTTTTAGCAGTCACAGACTAAGACATAGACAGGATTTACCTTACATCTCTAACTATAAGGCTGCATTTTGTTTATTTGTACAGTAGGGATAAAAAAGACACCTAAATAATTCAAGCTGGCTATCTAGATCATTTTAGCTGTGCATTCGAACACTATATCATAATTATAACTTGGCAAATGTGAAATAAGTCCATCCAATAACAATGTCAGCATTAGCATTACTAGACATTTGAAAACCATCACATATGAAGACATACATGTAGTGGTTCTGTCATTTTTTGGTTAACACACACCCTTCTTCTGCAAATCAGGCACTCCACCTTTCCTGTGGTGAAAAATTTGTACATGCTGATAAGAAGGCAGAGAGGAAAACCCAACACAAACCCTCAATCAGTATGCGAGATGTTAGTAATCAAGAACAATCACGTTATTTTTGTGTTTATTTTTACACATGGTCCCTATATGTTTGTCGCACAATGCAGCCCAACATCTTGAGAGCCGCTTTGCAAGTGCAGATAAAGTGTCAATACCATTAAATGTGACATGCATTCATTCATGGCATTGTTTCCTTGTGGCCATTGAGCATGTTAATGTATTTTTTAAAGGTTAACCATTTTATTTGTCAGTGACTCTAAAAGTGAATGAATGAAAAGATTTAAAATGATTAGTTAGCAATAATGAGCGGCGTGGTGCTGCTGTGGTTTGTGTTTGTGCCAGATAGTTCTGAGGTTCCTGAGCTCAGCGTGTTGTGTGAAGTTTCCCAGTGTCCATGTGGATTCCACCAGGTTCTCCGGTGTTCCCAAACTGCTCAAGAACATGTTGGTATTTGGGGTTACCGCTCTAAATTGCCCCTAAGTGAGAATGAATAGTGAGTTTCATCAGCTTTGCTTCGCTTTTTCATAAAACTTTTTCATTAACCTCTGCACAATTAAACTTTTTTTCACATTGCTGACAGTCGCTTTGCCTTCTGTTGCTGTAAATTGCCAGCTCTCATTGAAAATAAATAACCAATCCAAAATAAATACCAGCATTTAATAATATAAAGGATTTTAAGAAGTTATTATGTGTTAAAACAATAACAGCATGTAAATTACCTTTACATAGATAATCACTAATATTATTTATCATTTAACACAATACAAACAATTCAAACATTTTCCCAAATACATTAACATTAAAAACATTAAATGAAGAAATCAGTTCTGTGCTCATACAAAAGAATGTAGGTTCAGCGGTGTGAAAAGTTTTATTATGGACTCTTCATGTCATTGCTACAGTATTTTAATTTGTGCCATAAAACTTGCAACTGTAAAACTTGCAGCTGTTGTAAACAGTAGGACATGCTCAAAAAGTCGATATACAGCCCTGTTTTTGGTGTCTGGTGTACTGTATACATTTTTATCCAGTAAAAGAGTATAGTATATGTCTCTATATTATTTCTATACTATACGATAACTAAGATTCAAAACAACAGACATGCAAGAATGGCAAATGTTATTCCAACACAGCTGAATGCTGCCATTTGACTAGATATTGGGACCAATAATAATCCATTTAATTTATACAGCTTTTCAAAAATCAAGGATGTTTTAGACAATACTACAATAATACTACAATCACTAAAATGTACTACAGGACACAGACACACACCCAAACACTGTTACAATTGAGTTCTTTTCCACCACAATATTGTTATGATTGAGCTCTGAGATATTTTCCACAAACCCTCTCATATTTTCACCGCAGAGTTCAGCTGTAATTACTGTAGGCCAGGGGTGTCCAATCTTCTCCGGTAAGGGGTGGTGTGGGTGCAGGTTTTCATTCCAACCAAGCAGAAGCCACACTTTTGAAAGTCATGATCAACTGATTAAACAGGTGGAATCAGGTGTCAACAATACTGTGCATGCTGAATATCACATTATAATTCAATACTGGTACAGAACTAAAGTGAATTAATATGGTAGAGGTGTGAGTAAATCAATATGACATGCACAATCTGATAGAAATTATGACTTATACTCAAGCTGAATCTTGAATGAGGTGCTGCCAGGGTTTATTTATAGTTAATCTTGCCAAATGAAAACAGCTTCAGGTAAACAGAGTCCTTGTTGTATTTCATGAAGGAGGACAGTGAAACATTTTAAGAGCTACATAAAAAGAGCTAAATATACAGCATGCAGCCACCCAGTTACAGTGCAAATCCATTAATAAAGTAGCTGTCACAGTTTCAATGATCCCAATGGTTCCCAAGAAAAACAAAATTTGCTTGAAATGAAGCAGGAACAAAGCAAAGAGAATGATTAATGTGTCAAGATGGGCTGTATATCTGAAATACACACTTCCTGTGTTCCTTTTCATAAGACAACCACGTTCCTCTACTCTGTCTTATGCAAATATCCGGAGGACGTCATTGTTGTTTGGCCTGGATCTTCTCCATAGCTCAGCAAGTTTTTTTTTTTTTATTTTTTTTACAGGATTTATGTATGTACAATTTTACTAAAACAAACTATTTAAGCCAGTAGCCTGGTTTAAACCAAGAATGCATACAACAACCTACCAACACGTCATTTCTTAATCAATCAATAATGACAACATCCAACCTACCTACCCAACCCAACCCAAACCCTCTGATCCAGTGCCTCTCTTGTGAAGATAGATGACATCATGAATTTCACTAAGTACTGTACCAGAATATTTCAGCTGTGAAACATGCATGAGTCTGCCATCCTCTAACACTGAAATGGCTACAGAGACACAAATGGCCATCTCAGTCTCTGCATATAAACCTGTGGTCCTAATTCAAGAGGAATGTCCATATGTAGATCATAGCAGCAATTTTGATTAAGTTTCATTTAATGCAGTAGATTATAAAAGAAAATATAATTTATAAGAACCAACTAAGAATGTGGATCAAATCCCTCTACAACTGGCTCCAACTTTGTTAGACCAACCAGCACTCGTATTCTCCCAGTGCCTTCGCTACATGTGCTGAAACCAATCATTTGAAACCAATGTTATGCCGATACTGAACTGCTTAGAAAATCATGTTTGAAAACTGATTGTGGTTATATACACCAATCAGCCATAACATAACATAAAACCACTGACAGGTGAAGAGAATAACATTGATTATCTCATTACAGTGGCACCTGTCAAGAGCTGGGATATATTAGGCAGCAAGTGAACAGTCAGTACTCAAAGTTGATGTGTTGGAAGCAGGGAAAATGGGGGATCTGAGTGACTTTGATATGGGCCAAATTGTGATTGCTAGACGACTGGGTCAGAGCATCTCCAAAACGGCAGGTCTTGTGGGGTGTTCCCAGTATGCAGTAGTTAGTACCTACCAAAAGTGCTCCAAGGAAGGACAACCAGTGAACCGGCGATAGGGTTAGCCCAGCATGTAAGCACTTTATTTTCAACTACATTAAAATGTGAAGTTGGTGTCAGTTTTAACAATATTCCTGTATCTCTTGTGTTCCTGTTTCCTGTTTTTCTCATGGTTGATTTGGCTCTGTCCTAACCACTCCTTATAGTCATTGTTTGCACCTTTCCATTTTTCCATTTAGCTCAGTGTGTGTGTGTGTGTGTGTGTGTGTGTGTGTGTGTGTGTGCTTCTTTGTTTGCAGTGTGTCCTTCCTCTGTGAAAAGCTGCGCTTATGTACATTGCACAAAATGAAATTTGTTTAGATGATATTAGCATCCCAATTTCTGTATTTCTTTTTTATAACATGAAACTGTTTATGCACAAATAATATCAGTGAGCTAAACAGTATGACAATACAACATTACACTTGGAGTTCCAGTGCAAAATTACAAATGCAAACCTGTCTAATAAATTAAAGAACTAAAAAAAAAACAACCTATAAATATTTCTTTTTTGGCAGAACTGTGCCTGCATTTTGTTTCAATGCATTGGGCCAGACAAAGCAAACTTTACATTTATTCTTTTGCAAGATCCTTTAATCGAGTATAAGCACACCGGTTAAGGTTTTTGTTCGAGGTCCCCAAAGAGGATCACTAAAAGGTAACTGACTACCTTCCACTCACTAACACCTACTAAGCTATACAGTGCTAAAACTATCTCTTAACATATGCATGTTGTTTACTTAAATCACAGATACAAAGAAGGATAGTGTTTTGGTTTCTGCACCAGACTCTGCCCCAGAGTGAAATATAATCATATCGGTGGAAAAAAGTTAAATGTAATACACAAACGGTATTGCTTTTCATGAATGGCGTTCTACATACATACTCTCGCACATACAGTATCATTGCTTGTGCTTTGTTGGAGCCACCAAGGTTTATTCCAGACAAAGTTGTTATCTGATGTTCCACTGGCCCTACAGTGAATAATAGTTGAAGTTATTCAGTTTCCTTATATCATTTGGGCAGCTGCCTGTCATACTTCCTATTAGCCATTATTCATCACACTGGAATAATAGTGGCACCAATAGCACCATTCAGTTGTTTAAACAATCAAATTAACTTCACATAGAAACATTTAGTTAAGTGTCTTGTTGCCAAGATATGGGAAGTGTGTTAACTAAATATTTCCAGAGAGGATTGGCCACAATCCATTGATTACTCATTTATCCAAACTTTAGTGTAGCACTTGCAATGATATTTCGATTTTTTTACACACTTGAAAAACACTTAGTGGAAGAAGAAACCCTGTGGAGTTTATTGAGACATGAGACATGCCTGACTCGCTCTAACAGTTTATATGTATGCAATCATTCTACTGTTATCATTTCTTTAGTAACTGCTAATTCTCAGGGAATTTTATGGCCATACAATCTAAGTCTAAAAATACTAATAAACTAATTAGGTGGCATAGTGGGTAGCACTGAATCAAAAGGGGACTGTACATTGTGATTATTATATAGTTGTCTTTCTTTTCAATTTATAGTGTGTATTAAGGCAGAATTTCTCAACTCCAATCCCAGACGCCTATCGTTCTACAGTGGTTTGATTTTGATCATTTGATAAGTTGTTGGGTGCAGAAGAGAACATAGACTATGTGGGGGCCCCAGGCAAAATAAATGCATGGGGCACTTCTGCCAGATTTATGTTGTTATTATGTCTTCATCTTATCCAGAGACATTGTTGTGACCCTTTACTTCCATGGAGGAATCACAGTAGATGCAAAGACTTCATTTCTTTTTTAAAAACAATCGTAAGAACGTAGAAAAACCAATAAAGAAAGGAGCTACCCTATAATTCCTCACACAGTCTCAAAACTGTGTCTCTCCCCCCGTAACAGGCCACCCAGGTCCTGAATGCTGCCTGAAAAAAATACGTAGGCATGATAGGTCAAGCTCACATCATCACATCATTATGGGAAAATATATAATGTCACATAAACACATATAAATCTAACCATTTTAACAAAATATTGAATAGGCTCCTACAGATATAATTATACAATGTACATCTAACAGAATGTGTTTTTTTGTTTTGTTTTTTGTTTATAGCTTTATGGTATGTTTTACAAATAGGAAATCAAACCTCAGCGAGGAAACAAAATGTCCATCTTCAACTAATGTTAACAAATAATTACTAACATATTAACTAACATATTAACTACTGTAAAGTATTGATTCGCGGGAGTAAGAGACACAGTACCGATACTTGCCAAGTGGTGCTGCCGGTGTTGTCATCATTCCCGGTACCTACTGTATTTCAGCCCACAATAAGAACTGCTAATACTACTCAAAATATGCTAAAACTAGCTACCTATTACCGTTAATTCATCTTACAATAAGGTGAAATAAAACTGAAATTGGACAACTAGATGTGGGTTTGTTTGTCTTTAATTATCCTTAATTCATTCATCATTATCTCCATCACTTACAACTGTCCTGTTTGCTCTTTTCCCCCTCCTCTTGTTTTCCCTTGAGCTTCCAGCTGCCAGATAGGTTCATTTTTCAGATTAATTTTCAGGAATTAAAGCTTGCGCATGAAGAGGTGGCACAGGAGCATAAACGAGTCATCAAACAAGATAGCGCCCCGGCAAAAGGGCCCACTTTAAGGGGGTTGCTGAGATGTTGATGCACATTATTTTAAGATGAAAAGTTCTGATTATTTAAATGATCAGCAATCATGCAATCAAACTTTCCTCTCTCTTAATCTGTTCTATTTCTAGTAAACAAAGTTACTGAACCAGTAGTGTTAAACTTCTTCCCAGGATACGCTACTGGATTGCTTTATCATAGCCTAATACCGTGACATTATATAACTTTACAAGTCAGCGGGATTAAAAAGATCTGTTTTCAGTTCCAAATGAACCCTAAAAAGACAAAATTGATACCAAGACATTCATAGAAGTGCTCTTACTACTGTGAGATTTGGTTAATATCTTCTATCTTGGGTGGAAAACAAGAAAGATCTAAACACACCACAAATAAAGAAAATGACCAGTTTACAGATCCTACGCTGCATAACTCAACAGGTTAAAGTATAGCATCATTTTCTCTACAGCACCAGCTCCAGAATTAGTTTGCTATAATGATTTTGCAAATTATTTATTTAAATATTGTCTGTGTGTATCTTAAGGCTGATCCATCAGCAACCAAAGCAAATAGTTTATTTTACCTAACATAAATATTTAAAGAGGGACCTTAAACTTTCATTTTTAATGCAAATCTTTTTTTTTCCATATTTTTTAACAGCTCTTATTATGAGTTTTCATTGTCATACTTCAAAGTTTTCATTCTTGTACTACAGAAAACGCAAGGCCTGTACAATTACATGCAAAACCTTTCTACAATTATAGTTCAATTACTCTAAAAGCTGTTTGTGAAAACATGAACACATGTGGAGGTAATTTGCTAAGACTAATGACACTATGTCACATTACTTGTATTACATAGTGGAAACTAGCCATAGAACTCCAGTTGTTTGAACCCTGTGAACGCAACAGGATTTCTGCACGAATGGATCCTAATCTGTCTTATTTAACCTACATTAACATGCAACATGTTACAGTGGCAATATCTTTATTTGTTTAAATTATGAGGGTCATTAAAAAAAAAAAATAAGTATGTGAAACCATATATGTATTTATTATATATTTGCATAAACTTCCAAACAGACTCTTCTTGTACCTGCTTATCAATCCTGTGTAAAATTTAGGAGGGATTTAGCCAATATATTGACACAAATGTAAATCCCTGTATTTATTAACAGCAATTAGCCTCAAGTGACATCACTGCACTGTTGTTCCTTTTATGCAGAAGCTTTAGATTTAAGGTTAGGATAAATGTAGTGATGAAGGATCAGTGACTACTCTTAATTAAGATAGTTAATAGTCATTTGGCTTTTTATCCATTGTTTAATACTGAATAATTAGAATCTGTCATCGCTGAAAATCCATGACCTACAGTATGTATACTGGTTAGAGATGTGAGCATTATGTCCGTGTGGTGAAATCTGAATGGCAGCTTTTCTAAGAACATTAGCAGATTGAGGGCCCTTTTCAGGTTTATTCTGAATATTTTTCTCATGAGGTCCTCTGAAATTTCTTATGGCTGAAGAGCAGAAAATATGAACAGAATTCTGTTTTAACAAGCAAATAAACAAAATTGTGCATGAGCACTTGTTTAGTGTTTTATAGGTCAGCCATGGGAAGGTTAACATTAATGTTTCCACAGCATTAGTTCTAGCTGTAAATGAAGTGTGAGCAAGTCTGCATGGGCTAATTAATCTCATGGATCCAAGTGCATACCTTTTAGATAGAATTCAAGGCTGAGTCCCAAACCACACAATGCACATTAAGAAGTATACCTAAATGCTAATGACACCAATGGCATCATGCCATTCTATCTTCCATACTAGCAAACTTAAATACTAGCTTCCCACAAAATTAGAGAACATGTGCATTACCTGTTTAGTAAGATAAACATTACAAATCTTTTTGCCTCTTAATGTGGTATCTCACTCTCACACTCTCTCCCTCCTTTAAATAAACTTTTATTAATAGAACTACGTCTACCTGTCTGTTTTGATATAATTGTCTGTGTTTGTTGATCAAAATTGTAGGTTTAATAAAATGTTGACGTGTTTTGAGCTCTGTTTGTGAAATCCAAAGCATTCCAAACAGTTCACAAGCTCTCAATTTCACATTTTCCTATGGCTGTGCCCCTTCAACACTCTTAATTTCCCAATTGACTAATAGCAATTTAACAGAGATCGGGCAATGTATTTATAGCAGGGCATGAGAAACATCTATAGGAGCATACATAATGTGTAGTATAAAGTAAATTGTATACACATACAGTATAATACACTGATGTATGTATATACGTTGATATTGAGTTTCATGTTATGTACTAGTATAATGAGTATTGCTCTGACAGTCATCTACAGCTTCACACGCTACACAAAATATGGCACCTGTACTTTAACAAAAGGGAGCCAGAGGCAGCTGAATGGACATGCTGAGTTTGTGTATTCAAGTGTTTCCAATTAACATGCTCAGAATGTGTCGCAGGTTCGTCAGACATTTGGACAAATCTATAAACATTATCCATACATGCAGGCAGACGTTAAAATCAGGAAACACCAGAAGCATGACTTGGGGGTAAAAGCATAGAACCATGACAGCCAGGGAACTACAACTAGGAGCTAGGAGACAGATGAATGAGAAACTGGGAAATTCTGGAACTATAACTCAGAATAGAAGATCTATCACGTAAAAGAACTTTAAAACTTTTGAACTTTAAACTATTGAGCCATTGTACTGTATATCAGATGTTATTTGGGTCATGGATCATCCTAAGCACAGCAGTGGCATTGATAAGGTAAACCCAAACCTCATTGCTGTTTCCAGGATCCAGCTAAAAGCAGACTTATTATCAAACACTGACACTGATGAAAGGGTGAAACATGATTGACACACCCCATGCATGAAAAAGATGAGCTATCTGTAGTCCTATAAGGTTCAATAACAAGGAGGGTGTGTTTAATAAAGTGGCCATTGAAAACTGCTGCTATGCCTGATACACCTGTAGCACCTCAACATACAGTAGCAATGTCAGTGTCAGCTTTTACCCAGATGCCTGTTTCCTTCTCTATGTGCAGGAAATGTGTCATTGAATTATTTTATGTAGTCTTTGAAACCAGAGAAACCAGATAATGACTCTGATCAACTCTACTGACTATATTTATATATTTTACATATAGTTTTAAATATATAATCTAATCCTATGACTTTTTGTTTTGTCAATAGCTTGAAAATCATTTTGCAGTAATGTTTCATATAAAGAAAATATAAACTACTGTGTCATTTTGATCCAAATTGAATACAAGTTAATCCTTGACTGTCATTTCTGCTGTAGCAACATTGTATTGCTAATGTATTTTCCTGAGCAGCAAAGGACACTCCTTGTTTTGTTTTGTTTTTTTTAAAGCAGACTTCAGTAGGAGGTGTGACCATTGGCCTTTTCTTTCCAGCGTCTATCATTGGTCGTCCTCAAACTTGCAGCCAATTTAAACTCAGACATCACACTGAGGCCCCTCTCACAACGCACACACTACAGATAGCGAGGAAGTGTGAAGCAGGACAGATAGGGTTGAACCATGCCGGCGTATTCAACCAACATGAGGCTGAAGTTTCCAATTTTGGCCTTGTTGCTGGAGATCATCATCATCATCCTGTACGCCGTGTTTGTGGTGTATGACGATGGACATGACCATCATTCAGCTCATCATGGCAGTGAAAATAAATCTGAAGTGGGAAGCCCAGTGGCTCTCTACCCTAGTAAGTACCCATGAATACTTCATACTGCATGTGAAAGATCATACAGTTAACTAGAGATAGATAAATAAACAGATTGTTAGATAGGTTATGCATTGATGCTGTATGGGGAATTGCATTGTTCCAGCATCAAAAATGTAGTATATAATAAATACAAAAGTCAATATATGACATTGATTTTCTGTAATGTTTCTTGAAAATAGTAATGTAACAGGCACTAAATATGGCAACAGTCAAAAGACAGATGATGTGTTGCATTATGAATACACATTTTATTGCCTTTATGGTTTATATAATTGCATGTAAACTGAAGTCAAGATAATGTCAAGTTCATTAAAACTCAAATAGTAAGTCAACAGAATGTAAAATAGATTATTATGTCATGTGTTACTGGAACCACTTTAATGCTGATGACAGAGGAAGGTATTTTATTTTGGCAAAAAAAAAAAAAAAAAAAAAAACAGAGCGAGAGAGATTGGGTGAGTGGATTAATCACAACCAACTTAAACCAGCACTAATAGTTTAATTGCCTTTATTAGAAAAATGCTACATTTTTCATAACCTTCTTGATTGTGTGTGTGTGTGTGTGTGTGTGTGTGTGAGAGAGAGAGAGAGAGAGATAGAGAGAGAGAGAGAGAGAGGGAGAGAGAGAGAGAGAGAGAGAGAGAGAGAGATGTAAGGAGAGACAAAGTGAGAGAAAATATGAGAGACAAAGAGACAAAAAATGGAGTGAAATACAGAGTGATTACAGAGAAATACATTATTCATAATTCATAAAACATCCATGTTTATTCACGTCTGTATATACACTATACTGTAATGTGGTCTAAAATAATAGTCTGGATGCCTTTAACTGATAACTTAATGATACTGAAATAATAAATGGGTTAAAGTATATTCAAGTATACTCTTTTAAAACTGCAGCTTCCAGATGATTGTTATATATTTATTTTAGCTATGAATTTTGCCTGTTGGATTCAGCAAGCCAAGTGAAGATGGTGTGTGTTTGTAGTACAATATTCAAAGAGTAATAGTGTGCAGTTATTGAGGGTCAAGTGCAGGCCAGTGGCTGAGAGCAGATGGAGAGATGATGAGGAATTGGAGCCGACCACCGTGTAACACATGCAAACCTCAAGCATACACGCAAGAAAAAGGAGAAGCTGCATTCCCTCCCTGTGAGGGGGGATTAAGAGGGAGACAGCAAGGAAGACAGAGAGAGAGAGAGAGAGAGAGAGAGAGAGAGAGAGAGAGATCCCTCGGCCACTTTGACTTAAATTGGCCCATAAAAAATCGATCATTCGTCTACTTTTGGTATATCCTTGTCACCTGTCACCAAAATATAAATCTTTTGTGGTTTATGTTATGACTGCCATCTCTTTCAAGTCATTTAAACTTCTTCTTGCTAACTGGGAAAAGAGGGAAATAGACAGACAGAAAGAATTAGAGAAAAAGACAGCACCAGAATGAAAGACAGAGAAATATTATTCTACAATATTATTAATGTTGTTAATGTTATTAGTATTTTAGTATTAGTTATTATTATTGTTGTTGTTAGTCAGGATTATTTTCAAACTATATGTGGTAGATTTAACGTGTAATAAACTGTTGTGTTTTCTGCCCAGCTATAAATTGAGCCGTTTGAATTTTTTATCTCCACTGTGCAGTAACAGCTTTAAGGGCGTGCAGGGTGTGAGTGAGCGAGATTATCTTCCACATCTGAGCTCCAAACTTTCCATTTGTGTAGTGAAGTCATCATTATATAGTCTCACATTGGTCAAATATAAGCTTATAGATTTAATGAGAATTACAAAACTTCTAGAATAGAGCATAACTGTAATGATGTCTAATAGAAATTTAAATCATCAGTCAGAAATTGAAATCATTTCACAATATTGTGAAGTGTCTATGAAAATACAGTGCATGTAGATTATTGTAGAATTACATGTAGAAAACCAGTAATACACTAATTCATGAATAACTTTCTGTCATTAACTTCATTTGTATAACTTCATGTGAAGAAAATTAGCTTGTTTCCTTCATTTCCTTCAGAAGTGAAAGACCCCAGCAGGAGAAGGGGAGGGAGTGGGAGGAGAGATAGGGAAAGGAGCCAGATGTTTTAGCAGTCTTGGAAAATCTTACTGATCAATCTCTTTAGGCTGAGGTCAAATGTAGCATGATTACGGTTTCAAAGAAATAAAAACAATCCAAGGAATGCGGCTTTGAAAAAAGCGCGCACCCATACAAGGATAAGCTTTGTCATCGAGCATCAAATTAGTGCTGATAGAAAGTAATTGAGGTGCTCTGCAGATCCAGCAGCGAAAAAAAAAGGAACCGTTTTCCTATTTGGCAACAATCAAAGCCTTTGAGGTTTTTATCAAGAGTTGTAATATGCATGATGGACAGCAAATAAAAGATATGCAAGCTTTGAATTATACTGAAACTATTAGAGTCCCACGCTAGGCCTTAATTGCCAATTTTGTTTCCACACTCAGTGACCCTGATGTAATCCATGCTGGAGTGCATATTGGATTATCTGTTACTGGATAGATGAAAAATACTGACATATACTCATTTAGAAGCATCATGCATATAAGACTGACCTAATCTAGGCTAGCTTAAATTAGAGTTTGAAATTTAATTATTAAAAACTAAACTTTAAAAAACACTAAAGCTTATAATTAATGTTTATTAAAAACCACTAAGGTGGATAGCTTCAAGAGGTTAGATTCTATGGAGATTAGAGCGTCTGGCAAATGCTACAAATGTAAATGTAAGCATACACAGTTGCCAGTCCATCACAGGGCCCTGCACATTCATACTTTCATGGAGGTGGGAAGAAACCGGAGAACTCAGAGGAAACACGGGGAGAACACAAAAAGTGCTGCTTATATTAACCTGAGCTCAGGACTGAAATGAAGACACTGAAGCTGTGAGGCAGAAACACTATAATGGAACCATTATTTTTATTATTATTATTATTATTATTATTATTATTATTATTATTATTATTATTATTTGTTAGCAATAGCAACTCAGAAGCCCCTATGAAGTACATCAACATCATACAGTTGCCCAAGAGAACCAGGCCCATCCAGTCATTGTGCACCAGACTGACCAGTTAATAAGCTCTGGAAGGGTATTCAGGATGGCACCATCCTAAAGAGATCTCTTCTTTGGTAACTTGCGTTTATGATAAGATTTTTGGCATTTGTTTTGAAGCCATCCTTTTTTCCTGTTTAGTCTGTACCTCTATCTCAGCATAAACATCTCTGAGCAGTTAGTATGAATATGCCATGGACCACAAGGGGCAGTCTTAGCAAGTCCGCTTTCTGGCGGAGATTATCTTTCATTTATTTATTTATTTATCCTGGTCAGGGTTGCAATGGATCCAGAGTCTATCCCAGTAACACTGAGCACAAGGCAGGATTACTCCTTGCTTGCTTAACACACAACACCCAAGCTTACATAGTCAACCACAAGAATATGAGCAAAATAAACATTTGTGGACGGCCAATAGTCAACGCCCAAATGATTCATTAATATCTGTTAGCACGTCAAGGTAAGCCATGAGATTATCTTTACTTTCCTGCAAAACAGTTACTTGACTGCCATTGTGAAAATGATCACTAATTAATTTAACCATTAAAAGTGTACAAGTTGTTTCCACTCGGCCGCTGCATTCTGATTGCTGACCATAAAATGTGACGAAGCTGCTTGAACTGTTTGATCCTGGATAGATTTACAAGATGTGCTACCCAAAGCACAGCCCCTGATCACATGCAGAGTTTAATGGCTTCCTCCAGTAAAAAGCAAGTGGAAGGGTTAGAAGGTTTTCAGAGGAAGCAGCAACACCACACCTCAGACACCTCCAGATTTCATTGTTTGGTGTCAGTCTCTGGGGAGTTGACTTTATAGCCTGTTATCAAAAGAAGATGCTTTGATGAAGACTTGTACACTGTATACAGTACACTGGTTTCAATTAATTAGCTGAGGTGACATTATGGTTATTATGGTCTGACCACAAACTAAAATATTATGGCAATGATTTCATGGCTACAAAGTACCTAACTCACTGCAGATACTCTGTTTTTAAATGAGGAGACAGATAAATCAATTGGCTTGAAATTAATTGAATTGTGGCCACAGGAACTTGGTGATGACTGTAAGTAATAAACTTTCAAAAATAATAATAATACACAGATAATATTACACTCTACATCAATCTTTCAATTATGCATAAAGACATACTGGAGTCACAGTCATTGTATCATAGGTGTACCATTAGTTCATGTCACCTTAATTCTCAAATACTTAACTGATAATTAAATAATTAACTATGGGGTCAAGTTACACAATTCATGGCCACAATGTTGGTGTCTAGTGGCCACAACATAATAATTTGGCTATGAGATACTTAGTTAATTCAATTTATATCTTTTTTGTTTTTAATGTTACCTTGGATGCTCTGTAGGGAATAGTACTAAAGAGGAGAGGAGAATTAAATTTTAATTTGATCTTTTCCACAGGCCCCATTCACAAACTGATTGAGCTTCTTTCTCTAATGAGTCTAAAAGAGCTCATTTTGACCAAGACCAGACTGAGCACTATGGCAGCTCTTTAATCTGATTTCTATTTTCTACATTTTAAGTGTTTCAGGATGTGCATGTGATGATCTTCATCGGTTTTGGTTTCCTTATGACCTTCCTGAAGCGGTACAGCTTCAGCAGTGTGGGCATCAACCTGCTGCTTGCCGCCTTTGGCCTTCAGTGGGGATTACTGCTACAGAATTTCTGGCACCTGAAAGATGGAAAAATTAAAGTTTCAATCACAAGGTAAATTCATCTCTATCTATCTACAGCAGGGGTGTCAAATAAAATGCTGTCTAAATTCCAAAAGTTGTGGGTTTTTTCCCCTCTTCTTGTCTTTAACGGAACCTTTTTCACATTGATATCATCCATCCATTTTCCATACTGCTTATCCTACACGGAACTCAGGGCACAAGGTGGGGGATACCCTGGATGGGATGCCAAGCCATCACAGGGTACAATCGCACACACACACTACAGACAATTTCGTAAATGCCAATCAGCCTACAGTGCATGACTTTGGACTGAGGGAGGAAACTGGAGTTTCCAGAGGAAACCCCCAAAGCACGGGGAGAGCATGCAAACTGGCAGGATTCGAGCCCTCATCCCCGGAAGTGCAAGGCAAACGTGCTAACCACTAAGCCACCATGCCCCCCCAGTTAATATCACTTTGAATGAAGTTTAGTTTTTACTTTGTCACTATGTGTTGGAGGCATTAGATTTTAGGGATGTCTGTGCATCTGTATATCCAATATTCTCAATAGCATAATATCTCAAGAACAAGTGGTTGAATATTTGTAAGATTAGTATGGAATTATCATTGCAACCAGCAAATGAACCGATTAGGTTTTGGAATTCATCCAAACAAGGTCAAGGTCACAGCAAGGTCAAATGTCTGAGATAGATTTTCTCCAATAGCTTCCTTCCTGTTTGAAGTATATTTCAAGGGTATTTCAAGCATACAAATGCTTGCTACTGGTCAGCTGTTAAAAATGAATAACCCCATGTTAGGCTATATCTGTTTTCCAAATATCGAAAATATAAGGTAAGAAATAGATTTAAGAAGAACTCACAAGGGCTTGTACTCTGAGAGTATGCATGTCCTTATTCTCCCATCACAAACATATTTGTAGGTCTCTACTCTGGGTGATACATTTCATGATTTACAGTCAATCACTGAATGGCACTAAAGGCCAGCATCCTATGACAGCATTTTAAGACCACTGTTTAAAAAATAAAAGATACAAAATTTCAAGTCATTATATTTCAAGAAAAAGTCATAATATTTTAAGAATAAATACTTTGACAAAATGGTAAACATCACAGCATTTTTTAGTATTGGTTTTGCAGTCTTTACTATTGGTTTAACAAATGAAGAAACACTTATTCTACTGGGGAATCAGCACCAGACAAATCCAGGAAGTAACAGTATTCCACAACTAGATATAGAATCCATGAAGTAAGTGTTCTTCAGTGCTTCTGAGGCTGTAGTGAAACCAGTGGATCTGGTTTCTGGATGGATGGATGGATGGATGGATGGATGGATGGATGGATGGATGGATGGATGGATGGATGGATGGATGGATAGATAGATAGATAGATAGATAGATAGGTGATACCATATAACTGACTGATCGTCTACGTTAAACTAAATTAAATATTCCTTTACTTTTCTGTTGTCTGCGTTCCCTCCAGCATGATTAATGCAGATTTCAGCACAGCGACAGTGCTCATCTCATTCGGTGCAGTTTTGGGGAAGACGAGCCCAGTGCAGCTGCTCATCATGACCCTGCTGGAAATCACCACGTTCAGCATTAATGAACACGTCGTTGTTGAGCTTCTGGGGGTATGAATTACTAATTATTTATCCATTCATTTAGTCAAGTTTTATTATCATCTTTTCCGTTTACTTTTATGTGACATGTGATGATGACTCCAGGATCACTACACAACACATGAGATTGTACACAGCTACAAGCAGAAAGGAAGGGGTATGCAGGAAGTGTTACGGAAGGATTTGTCCCAGATAAAATGCATGACTTTTCCATAGTGGGCTATGAAATTATATTTCAAGCATATATTTGTAGAAAATAGCCATAATTATCTGACAAAAGAATAATACAGTTTTAAACTTTAAATAAGGAACTGTATTTAGAAATAAGCTTAATAACCATAGAAATATTTTATATATACAGTACTGTGCAAAAGTTTTAGGCACCCTATTTCTTTATTACAAACTTTATTATAGATTTTTTTATTTTATGACTTCTACATTATCGAGTCAGTACAAAAAACATTTTAGATTCCCAAACATTTGTTTTCCAGCACAAAATTAAATGTTACAGAAAAATGTTTGTATGTCATTAAAGAAAGCAGCATATTACGTAAGAGACACTTTTCAGACAAAAAACACAATGAAGGCTGCTGGGTTTTGCTGCAAAAATAAGAAGCGAGTGTGAAAGTCAAAGTCTCCAGAAGAACTGTGGCTGGTTCTGCAAGATGCTCAATAAAACTTACCAGCTCATTTCCTTATAAAACTGCACTAATTGTACTGAGACTACTATTTTTATTTTTATTTTTATTTTTTACTACTGTTTACTGCTCTTTACAGTGTATTTTGTTTAATGTAGAAACATTTTATTTCATTATTTTGAAGGCTCTTTGCTCTACACACTGCAAAAAATGCCTTTCTTGAAATAAGCAAGACAAACTTAAATCTAGTTAAAGTGTACTAAAATCAAGCAAAACTATCTGCCAATGGGGTAAGCAAAACTGATGTGGTAAGAATTCCTGAAAATAGCATAAATATCTAGTCACTAAAACATGCTATTGGGTCTTAAAGCTAGACAAAAATACCAAAATTTGAGCAAGTTGTGCTTATTAAAAGCAATGAAAACTCAGATATTCTGGATAGACTTACTTAAAATAAGTAGTTTGGTCTCTTGATTGAGCTGACTTTAAGAATTTATCCCTTAATCTAAGATAAATAATTAGCAAAAAATAATTTTAAAAAATAAATAAATAAAAATAAATTTTAAAAAAGCTTACAATAAGACACAATTTCTTCAAACAGCATAATAAAAATAAGTGATTTTGTCTTAAATTAAGGCACCAGAAGCATTGTTATTTTTAGCATTTTTATTGGAACAGGGAAAAACATTATGTCAGGGATTGTAGAAGGCAGCGGATGCAAGCGCAGATTTTTATTGAATAAAGTATAAAACAAACAACCAAAACTGTGAAAAAAAGAACCATAAACGTAACAATGGACAAAAGGTAAAAACATGCAGACTATGCAAGCGGTATAGAACACGAACATGACAACGACAAAAAGCTTGACAATTAGGTGCTGAAAAACTAGAACTTCTATAGAGGTGCTTATTAGGAGGAGCACAGAACAGGTATGAGTGATCAGTGGGACATGTGACATGGTCAGGTGACATGCTGGGGCTGATGGATCACGTAGTTCGATGTGGATTTAAGCATAACCATGACACATAGCTGCTTCATTGAAAAAAAAATGGTCTTAAAATAAGGAAAACAATCTTGTTCCTCTGCTGGGATATTATGCAAACCATTGTTGTAACTTGTTACTGGTTAAATCTTGCTCAATATTAGCTGGAATATCTTATTAATTCTGATTACTTTTCTAATACTTGACAAGATTATTTTTCTGTTTACACAAAAAATAAGACAACATTTCCCCAGAAACAAGGCTTTTTTTTTTTTACTTTCTTGAAATTCCTTTTTTGCAGTGCAGCATTTCTTTGCATGTGCCTAAAACTTTTGCACAGTACTGTAGTTCACAATAAGAAATATTAGGTCAATTTGCCTAAATCCAAGATGTTTGCATTTGCTAAGATTGCAATTTTTGTGGTGTAGACCAAGTTTACATGTACAAAATTTGACTGAATGTGCAGTAGTACTGATATAACTTTATGCACTAATTTAATTTTATTTTATTTCGTTAGTTTTTTTTTCTTAATAATTGAGGAAGACATCATTTACAGTGCTGCTGAGGTAAAAAAAAAATAAATAAATAATTAAAAAACACGTAGAAATGTTTCTTTGTGTCCAGGCATCTGATATTGGTGCTTCCATGACCATCCATGCGTTTGGAGCTTACTTCGGTCTTGCTGTTGCTCGTATGCTTTATCGCCCAGGACTTCGCAATGGCCACAACAACGAGGGATCTGTTTATCACTCTGATATGTTTGCAATGATTGGTACATCCACATCATACGCTTACATAACCACAATATGAATATGAATATGATGAATATATTCACATTACAGCATCTGTTTTATGTTCTTCTACATTTATGTAGCTAGAAATATGTGTATTATGTAGATAAAAATGTAGAAATCTACATATAAAACGGTAGGCCAACATATATTAGTTATTCCCTGCATATTACTATGCATACATATGAATTTATATGAAAACGCAATACTGTATAATATGCAGAGTCATGGGTATATAGGAGAGCTACATACAGACAGGTGACAAATTAAAGGTGGTAAAAAAAAAAACATCAAGTGTCTTGGCCAAAACCTCTGCCGAAACAGCTTCACTGCACCATGGCATTGATTCTATAAGTCTCTGGAGCTGTACTAAAGAAATGAACGCCATTCTCCAAAAGACATTCCCTCAGTTGGTGTTTTGATGATGGTAGTGGTGAGTGTTGTATAATATGTCACTCCCATAGATGTTCAGTTGGGTTGAGATCTGGTCATAGCCAGACCATAGCACATGATTTACTTTATGTTTATCCTCATCAAACCATTCAGTCATCCATTGTGCCCTGTATATATGGGTGGGGCCATCCTGGAAGAGACAGAATATAAATGTTCCATTACATATATTGTATATCATTCGTATACATACTGTACATATCTGTATATTCATCGTTATCATCATTATAGATAGATAGATAGATAGATAGTATGTATATTCATCATCTCCATGAAGGAAGTTGTACAGTGTAAATGCAAATGTGTATTAATCCCCATCATTTATACTCCAAAGAACATGGAAGTTTAGGCAGAATGTTTGTATATATTTTGCACCCCACAGTGTTTTCCTTTATATGACTAAATTAGATTTTTATGATCATTGCATAATGTTATAATTCATTTATTCTTTCATTCAACAATCAACATAACAGTTTTATTGGAATAAATGGTGTGAATGGGCTGTATTTTTCCTGTCTATAGGTACTGTGTATCTGTGGATGTTCTGGCCAAGTTTTAACTCTGCTATTGCTGACCCTGGAGCTCCACAGCTCACTGCCATCATTAATACTTACTTCTCTCTGGCTGCCTGTGTGCTCGCTGCCTACGCTACCTCCAGCCTAGTAGAAGAGAAAGGCAAACTGGACATGGTGAGTCAAACCAGAAATCTAGTCATTTTGCTTATTAGTTTTAGTAAATTAAAACCTAAAACAAAACTATTAAATAAAATGCTGTTCACCTGAACTGAATTCTAAATTGCCAAACAACATTTTTTCTGTATTGTCAGGAAGTCTGAAACATATACAGTATGCATTATAATTTCACAATTAGATATTTAGCTTAGAGGATGTTTAGATAGAGACAGCGCTGTTCTTAGCCTTCTTCTGTCCCTAAGCAACTCAACAACAGTAGATGGAAAACTACAGGAATGACAGGAAAAATACTACATACATGTCACACATTTGTCAGTTACAAACTGGAAAACTACCAAAAAAGAAAAAGGTGCTGACTGTAGTGTAATTTTACCAACTACAGAATTTGTTGGGGCTGCCTGTGGATACAATGTTCCTAAAGAATATGTGCACATCATTTTAAAGAAGAAAATTGCAGCAACATGATGGCAACATCTTCTGCAAATGTATTTTGTGCAAAGCTTATAATTATATATGATAATTATAATCACAGTAAACTGTAATGTACTTACAAAATAGTAAGAGCTAGAACATTTAATTATTTTTTTCACACTACTTATGTAACCCACTGTTTTGAAGGATACATAATTTTTGGCATAGTTGCTAGTTGCTGGCACAGTGCTGCCATTATGTGCATCAGTGTAATAAATGCATCAGTGAATAAAAAAAGATATGGACTGCTAGGATTTAGTACAATTGATTTAAACTCTGCACTCTGATAAGACCATCTAATTGACTTGAAAATCAGTATTTCTTTAATCAGCCTTTCCGACACAATCATTGAAAGGTTTGTGAGTTTTTATGCCATTGTTATTTACCTTGCTGGCTTACTTCACGTATGCCTTCGGCTGGCCCTGGATTGGGACTGGAGTTTCCCCAACATTACGGCTAGCAAAATAACAATATATCAATGCCTAGTGCTAGTTTGCTTGCTAGCTATTGTTGATGTAATTTGCACTTTATGTAATGTCTCAACAAACATATCAAAACAAACTTTTGTCATTGTAACAGGTCATTTTTAACAGGTGGTATGGATGATGATTAGAGTCCGTAATGATGACTAGGCTTGTAAAATAATTCTCTGCTCCATGAGCAGCTGTGTTATTTTATTAAGTGGTGGCTAACTAGATTCCCCAGAAAAGCGTGTTAACTAGAAGCCTCAGTTTTAAATGATGTCATGTGCTTGAATTACTTGCATGCTTCTGATACAAAACCCACACGAATCTCTGACATTATCATGAATGTATCATATTTAAGTGTTTAATCATGTTTCTACAGGTGCATCTCAATAAATTAGAATGTCGTGGAAAAGTTCGTTTATTTCAGTAATTCAACTCAAATTGTGAAACTCGTGTATTAAATAAATTCAATGCCACAGACTGAAGAAGTTTAAGTCTTTGGTTCTTTTAATTGTGATGATTTTGGCTCACATTTAACAAAAACCCACCAATTCACTATCTCAACAAATTAGAATACTTCATAAGACCAATAAAAAAACATTTTTAGTGAATTGTTGGCCTTCTGGAAAGTATGTTCATTTACTGTACATGTACTCAATACTTGGTAGGGGCTCCTTTTGCTTTAATTGCTGCCTCAATTCGGCGTGGCATGGAGGTGATCAGTTTGTGGCACTGCTGAGGTGGTATGGAAGCCCAGGTTTCTTTGACAGTGGCCTTCAGCTCATCTGCATTTTTTGGTCTCTTGTTTCTCATTTTCCTCTTGACAATACCCCATAGATTCTCTATGGGGTTCAGGTCTGGTGAGTTTGCTGGCCAGTCAAGCACACCAACACCATGGTCATTTAACCAACTTTTGGTGCTTTTGGCAGAGTGGGCAGGTGCCAAATCCTGCTGGAAAATGAAATCAGCATCTTCAAAATGCTGGTCAGCTGAAGGAAGCATGAAGTGCTCCAAAATTTCTTGGTAAACGGGTGCAGTGACCAACACCAGCAGATGACATTGCACCCCAAATCATCACAGACTGTGGAAACTGAACACTGGACTTCAAGCAACTTGGGCTATGAGCTTCTCCACCCTTCCTCCAGACTCTAGGACCTTGGTTTCCAAATGAAATACAAAACTTGCTCTCATCTGAAAAGAGGACTTTGGACCACTGATCAACAGTCCAGTTCTTCTTCTCGTTAGCCCATGTAAGACGCCTCTGACGTTGTCTGTGGTTCAGGAGTGGCTTAACAAGAGGAATACGACAACTGTAGCCAAATTCCTTGACACGTCTGTGTGTGGTGGCTCTTGATGCCTTGACCCCAGCCTCAGTCCATTCCTTGTGAAGTTCACTCAAATTCTTGAATCGATTTTGCTTGACAATCCTCATAAGGCTGCGGTTCTCTCGGTTGGTTGTGCATCTTTTTCTTCCACACTTTTTCCTTCCACTCAACTTTCTGTTGACATGCTTGGATACAGCACTCTGTATCCAGCCAGCTTCTTTGGCAATGAATGTTTGTGGCTTACCTAGTGAACCAAACTGAGAGACCATTTTGAAGGCTCAGGAAACCTTTGCAAGTGTTTTGAGGTGATTAGCTGATTGGCATGTCACCATAGTCTAATTTGATGAGATAGTGAATTGGTGGGTTTTTGTTAAATGTGAGCCAAAATCATCACAATTAAAAGAACCAAAGACTTAAACTACTTCAGTCTGTGGCATTGAATTTATTTAATACACGAGTTTCACAATTTGAGTTGAATTACTGAAATAAACTAACTTTTCCACGACATTCTAATTTATTGAGATGCACCTGTAAATATTATATCAAAACTGAAACTATCACAGTGGATATTACTCTTAAAAAAGAACTACAAGGAATGATAAGATGGAATAACAGCACCCTTTTAAAGAAAATCTGAAGGTTAAATGTGCAAGTTTTCTTTCACAGGTTCACATCCAGAATGCAACTCTGGCCGGTGGAGTTGCCGTGGGAACATGTGCTGATATGAGCATTGAGCCGTTTGGAGCCATGTTGATCGGCATCTTTGCCGGAATCATCTCTACTCTTGGCTTTAAATTACTCACTGTGAGCACCCAAATACACATACACTGTTCACCCTGTCTAAACAACAAGCTTAAACAACAGCTTAATATTTTTTGAGTGTCAACCTTGTAACAGTATATTTATTGTTATTTTCTTTAGCCCATCCTTGCATCACACTTGGGAATTCAGGATACGTGTGGAGTGCATAACCTTCATGGCATGCCTGGGATTTTGGGTGGTCTGGCTGGGATTGTAGCAGCATCAATGGGCAAAAAAGAAAAGTAAGACTGGCAAAGAAACACACACAGTGTTTTCCAAACTATAAAATACATTCAAATGTATTTTACAGTTTTTTTCTATTTTTTTCAATTTTTCTATTCTTTTTGATTTCTTCTCTCAGAAAAAAAGCAGAGCACAGCCCACCCTCTTATTGTCTCTTGGCCCATGTGAAATGAACTCCTACCTAGTCAAATTCCACCTTCACATTTCCCAATGTTCTTTCCCATTCAAATGAAAGACCTTTTTCCCCAAGGCTAATTTTATTCACTCGTGCTCAGAACAGTTCTTACTTGTTATAGCCTAAATTTGATTTGCACTTGAAATCAGTTGTCCTGTTTCTTGTGTTTGTCAGTGAAATTAAAGATGACAGAGAAAAACAGACTGAAAAGCATAAACAAAAATGGGGAGAAGATCATTGTTGGATATAGACAGAATAAAACTATACACACTGCATGCTGTGATCATGGGAGGTGGTAACAAACACACATTTCTGGACCAAAAGTAGTTTGGAAATCCCACTGCACCAGTGGATTTAAATTTCACGTCACTCTGCCCACGTCAGTACACCACTTCATTTATGACCACAAAACAGAGCCCAAACATTTTTAAAAATGGCTTGCACCAAACTAAAATGCCAATGCATCAACAACACTGTAAGCAGGTGGTTAAACTTCACCTGCTGCCAAGACTATGGTTTACTTTAAGTTTAATTTGTGAAAACTTATAAATTTGAGTTCAATATCCAAAACTTGACATTTCAATTGGAATTGGAGTTAAAGAGAATAAATAAGTTCACATAACTTAATGGGCCTATCATATTTTACAGTGACGCATTAATAAACAACTACTCTTGCACCAACATGAAACTAGAGCCCCAGGACTCCAGCTTAAAAAAAAATTATAATAATGGGGCAACACTACCTCACTAGTAGAGGTGGCAGAAGTAAAATGAATCAAGAGAGAGAATGATTAACCAGAACAGAAAACAAAGACTAAATACAGAAATTTGTAAACCAAAAAGTGTCAGTTGGGCATACAAAATTCGGCAAAAGAGTCTGGATCATAGTGGTGGTTGTTAGGAAAAGGTTGATGGTTGTGGACCATATGAAAATGCATTTATCTCTAATAGGTGCAATGAATGTAATTGATTGATATTGCTGCTGTTGATCAGCAACATGTTTACAGACAAAACAGTGTCAACCATATAGTTTTAATACTGTGAGAATTGTTATTGATACCGCAGGAATTGTGCAGGAATTGTGTTTGTATATTAGCATTGCCATTAATATCATTATGTATAGTGGGTATAGAAAAGATTCACCCCCCCCTTTAAAATAATCACATTTTGTTACTTTTCAGCCTGAAATGAAGACAGATAATAAAAAAATAATAAAAATTTAAAAAACAGAGTCACTGAGTTGGAAAAAGGATAACCCCCTCCTAAAAATGACTTGTAAACTCAATAATGTGTAGCTAATCGAATTCTCAGTGGGACACAAAGCCATTTGACTTTCAACTGTGATCAGCTGTGGTCATTTTGATTAGCTCAGCATGAAAACTATGGGTGCCAAGACACTGTCAAAAGATCTCTGGGATAAAGTTCTGGACAGGCACAAGTCAGGAGATGGATACAAAAAAATTCAAAGGCTTTAACAATGCCTAGAAGCACAGTGAAGTCTATTATTAAGAAGTGGAAGGTATTTGGTACAACACAGACCCTCCCTGGATCAGGACATTACTCCAAACTGGATGAAAGAGCCAGGAGGAAACTGATCAGAGAGGCTACCAAGAGGCCTACAGCAACTCTGAAGCAGTTGCAGGAATTTATGACAAAGAGTGGTCATTGTGTGCATGTGACAACAATATCACAAATTCTCCACAAATGTGGCTTCTATGAGAGGGTTGCAAGAAAAAAGCCACCCACGACTGAGCTTTGCCAAAACGTACCTTGAAGATTCTGAGGCCACATGGAAAAAGGTGTTATGGTCAGATGAGACTAAAATTTAATTATTTGGCCTCAACACCAAACGATATGTCTGGCAGAAATCCAATACAGCTCACCATCCAAATAACACAATTCCTACAGTAAAGCATGGAGGTGGTAATATCCTGTTATGGGGGTGTTTCTCTGCAGCAGGGACTGGAGCACTTGTCAGGATAGAAGGAAATTGGATGGGAAATTGGATCCGTCAAATTCTTGAGGAAAATCTGCTGCCTTCTGCCAGAAAGTTGTCAATGGGAAGAAGGTTTACCTTCCAACATGACAATGACCCAAAGCACACAGCAAAACTGACCACACAATGGTTGAAGGAGAAAAAGGTGAATGTCCTTGCATGGCCTAGTCAGAGCCCAGACTTAAACCCAATTGAAAATCTGTGGAATGACTTGAAGACTGCAGTCCACAAACGGTCACCATCAAATTTAACTGAACTTGAGCAGTTCTGCAAAGAAGAGTGTGCAAATATTGCAAAGTCTAGCTGTGCAAAGTTAGGAGAGACATATCCCAACAGACTAAAGGCTGTAATTAAAAAAAATAAGACAAATTAAAGCAAGGGGGTGATCCTTTTTCCAACTCAGTGATTCTGGGGTTTTTTCTTTCTTTTTCTTTCTGATATGTTGGTGTTATATCTTTCACTTGGATGTTATAAGTTGCAGTGAGTAAATACAGCTGGATAAAAGAAAAACTGTGTCCATCTTCATTTCAGGCTGAAAAGCAACAAAATGTGATTATTTTAAAGGGGGGTGATTCTTTTCTATAACCACTGTATGTATCTCTTCATTTCCTGTCTTTAGCATTACTCCTGGTTATCAGGCTGCTGCTTTAGCTTCATCTCTCGGTTTCGCCCTCATCGGAGGAGCCATCACAGGTGTGTACACACAGACTTTTGCAGTTTTATCTGTCTTCATAACCACCATTAAAATATCTAAATAACTGAAGTAGTGATGGAAACATAGAATATGTCTGTAATTCAGTGTTCACACATTTTCCACTGCCATTAACACTGTAGGAATCAGAGGACATGAACTTACACTGAACACTTATGCCACGTGAAAGCTATTACACATTTATTTAAGACTGTTTACATGAAACTGAGCTCATGTTCTCTTCGAAGAGCCAAAATTATAAAGTATCCAACTTCCCCACACTCCAAATCTAGCTGATCAGAGAGAACATGTTTGATGTCTACATTCTACATCTAGTTTTGCACTGGAGCTGCAAGGCTAATGTAGTTAATATGAAAGAGGAGATTATACACTGCAGTTTAGCATTGTGCAAACTACATTTCTAAATCATCACTGCTTCAGTTCAAACAGCTTTGCAGGCTTGTTTACATAAGTGCTTTGTGATACTGTATGGCACACTGTTATCTATAAACCACACACTGCGACAATGCAGAACTAAAAACAGTAGTCGCAGTCATAAAATCTGAAGTGTTTGGGGTGATAATATAGTTCCACTTTGATGTGTATATTTAATTTCTTTAAGAAGGACTTATACTGTGATTTTATTAAACAGTTTAACTATATGTGGTATTACTGTGCCATAGAATGTGCAGTGTCCAATGTGTCATAATTTTATGTCATGCAGTTTAGATTAAATTAAACTGGAGGTGATAAGTTTCCTCCACTCTTGTATTATTTGCATGTATGTGGTATATATGTAGTTGTGTGTAATCTTGTGTACCCGAGTATAGGGCTGTACTGCTAAAAATTCACTTGATTTGATCTGGTGCTACAGGTCTTATACTAAAGCTGCCATTTTGGGGACAGCCACCTGATCAGAACTGCTTTGATGACTCTCTCTACTGGGAGGTGAGAATGACAAAAACTGACTGGTCCTTGTAAATATGAATAAAAAGGTGATACAAGTCCATACAGGATTTTGAGGTTTTTTTGTGATTGTTTCGGCCAAAAATGCTTGATTTTGCTGCAGCTTTGGTTTTTTTTTGTTTTTTTTATTTGTGGTGCAACTTGCAGAGTTTTTTGTGCTTTTTTGCCGAAAACTACCTGAATTGACGAAATTGCAATAGAGCAAAATTCTTTTGCATGGTCTTTCACTGTAATGTTTGTTGGAAAATAAGACCTTTTACCTGTACTCATGTTCGACGCACACGAAGAGATACAGGTGCATCTCAATAAATTAGAATGTCGGGGGAAAGTTCATTTATTTCAGTAATTCAACTCAAATTGTGAAACTCGTGTATTAAATAAATTCAATGCACACAGACTGAAGTAGTTTAAGTCTTTGGTTCTTTTAATTGTGATGATTTTGGCTCACATTTAACAAAAACCCACCAATTCACTATCTCAACAAATTAGAATACTTCATAAGACCAATAAGAAAAACATTTTTAGTGAATTGTTGGCCTTCTGGAAAGTATGTTCATTTACTGTACATGTACTCAATACTTGGTAGGGGCTCCTTTTGCTTTAATTGCTGCCTCAATTCGGCGTGGCATGGAGGTGATCAGTTTGTGGCACTGCTGAGGTGGTATGGAAGCCCAGGTTTCTTTGACAGTGGCCTTCAGCTCATCTGCATTTTTTGGTCTCTTGTTTCTCATTTTCCTCTTGACAATACCCCATAGATTCTCTATGGGGTTCAGGTGTGGTGAGTTTGCTGGCCAGTCAAGCACACCAACACCATGGTCATTTAACCAACGTTTGGTGCTTTTGGCAGAGTGGGCAGGTGCCAAATCCTACTGGATAATGAAATCAGCATCTTCAAAATGCTGGTCAGCTGAAGGAAGCATGAAGTGCTCCAAAATTTCTTGGTAAACGGGTGCAGTGACTTTGCTTTTCAAAAAACACAATAGACCAACACCAGCAGATGACATTGCACCCCAAATCATCACAGACTGTGGAAACTGAACACTGGACTTCAAGCAACTTGGGCTATGAGCTTCCTCCACCCTTCCTCCAGACTCTAGGACCTTGGTTTCCAAATGAAATACAAAACTTGCTCCCATCTGAAAAGAGGACTTTGGACCACTGGTCAACAGTCCAGTTCTTCTTCTCGTTAGCCCAGGTAAGACGCCTCTGACGTTGTCTGTGGTTCAGGAGTGGCTTAACAAGAGGAATATGACAACTGTAACCAAATTCCTTGACATGTCTGTGTGTGGTGGCTCTTGATGCCTTGACCCCAGCCTCAGTCCATTCCTTGTGAAGTTCACTCAAATTCTTGAATCGATTTTGCTTGACAATCTTCATAAGGCTGCGGTTCTCTCGGTTGGTTGTGCATCTTTTTCTTCCACAATTTTTCCTTCCACTCAACTTTCTGTTAACATGCTTGGATACAGCACTCTGTGAACAGCCAGCTTCTTTGGCAATGAATGTTTGTGGCTTACCTAGTGAACCAAACTGAGAGACCATTTTGAAGGCTCAGGAAACCTTTGCAGGTGTTTTGAGTTGATTAGCTGATTGGCATGTCACCATATTCTAATTTGTTGAGATAGTGAATTGGTGGGTTTTTGTTAAATGTGAGTCAAAATCATCACAATTTAAAGAACCAAAGACTTAAACTACTTCAGTCTGTGTGCATTGAATTTATTTAATACACGAGTTTCACAATTTGAGTTGAATTACTGAAATAAACTAACTTTTCCACGACATTCTAATTTATTGAGATGCACCTGTATGTCTTGGCCCAAAGCTGCAGAAAATCTGTGGTAATTTTGAAAAATTGCAAGCTCCTCCTGATATTGCAGAGTTTGCTTGATTTTGCTTTCATTTCTGCGATCGCAAAATTGCAAAATCCTGGAGGGACTGGTAAGTGATAATATGTTCCTGAGACCATGTGGGTTTCCTCCAGATTCTCAAGTTTTCTCCCACCTACAAGAAAAAAACAAGCCGCTAGGTGGATTGGCTGCTCTAAATTGCATTGAATTGATGAATGGAAAGAAATCCCTTTTAATCAGAAGGAAAAAAAGAAATAGGAAAGCAAGAAATCCCTTTTAATCAGGATTTTTCTATATTAATGATCAATGATCATCACGAAGACACGATAGATTGTGGATTTTAAAATGAATATTACATCTGTATGACTATCCATCTAAGCAGTAGGAACAGAATACCTCTAAGCAGAAAACACTGAAGGATTTGTGTATCATTATACTATTATTAATTATTAATAATTGTATGGGTTTTTTTATCTGCAGGTACCTGAGGAAGAGGAGGCCGGTGAAAGTCTTACTCACACTGATCACTCAAAGAACAAAGCAGAGGCTTAAAACTCTTGTGCTCTTCACACTTAACTCAAATCCAAAATCCACAACCAACTCAGGGAACTTGAACAATATTAGTTATTTGAAGCAGCTCAAACAAACTCTAATCTCCAAAGCAACATACTACTTAGTCTACATGTGCAAGGACATTTCAGAATATTTCCCCATATTACCGGAAATCATGTGACTGGGAAACCCATTTAAACATGGATGCTCCACACCAGACTGTCTCCAATTGGTAAACACATTGCCACCACTTGGCGCTTGGTTACGTCAACTTTCTAATTAAACGCTTGAGCATTGTTTTCATGATTGTCATGGATTGGTGCCTGTTGTCCATCATCATGAATTCAATGGCAAGAGGTGCGTTTTTGATGGATACCAACATGTCCTTGTGTCACCTAATCAGAACTCAATCACAGAACTAAGCTGTTGAAAATTAACAATTTTGTTCATGCACCCTACCATAGACCTTTTGAGATCCTGGGATTTGAGCTGGTCACTAGCACAGAACCCTCACAAATGAGCAACCACTGCTCAGTATTTAACACGTACACACATCTATCCCTGCATTCTTTCACTATACGCTTATATACACATCATCCCCAGATGGAGCTGCATTTACAAACTAAATATGATTATGCAAAAATGCAACAACAACAAAAAAAAGGATCCTAATTTATAGGACATATTCACAATTACAGATTTAGGAAGCAGCTTTTTAAAACAAATTTCTGCAGCTACTTAATCTTTCGTTACACACATTGTGATATTTTTGTAACATCTAAGACCCAAGTGCCTTTCTGCAACTCATCTCAGATTGGTCTATGTAAAAACATGTCTATTTGCATACTTTACTATTACCTTTATTTTTATTTCTTTATTCTTTATTCCTTTCCATGTTTGACACAGTCAGTAGCTTTTTCTGCTCTTGTTCATGTCAGGTTCAGATCTTTGAGTTCACTAGCTTCGAAATCTGTTTTCATTTCATCAGCCATTAAGCACCTACAGAGTTTGTTCACATGATATGTCTTAAACAATCATTTATGCACCTAAATTCAAGCATAGTACAGTATGTTCTTACTGAAGGAAAAGCAGTAGGAATGATAAAACAAAACTGAGTCAAGTGGCGTTATAAGGATGTTAGGAGCATACATGCATATCTGTTTAAATTAAATATTATGACATCACAACAATTTGAATAATAATGATTTGAAACAGTTGTTGTTAGTGAACTCAGATGTTTGGTCCTGATTGTACATTAAAGATCACAGATAGGTGACTGGCTTATATGATTAAACACTTTGTGTGTGTGTGTGTGTGTGTGTGTGTGAGAGAATAAAATGTACTCAGCATAGTTAGGATGTAGGTAGCTTGGCAACAACATGAAATATTATAAGGATAAAAATGTAACAAGCATATTATTTCATTAATAAATGTTTTTTATACAACTTTCCTGTATTACTCAGAGTATGGGAAGTGATGTGATGGGAAAATAATGTTCAGTGAGGTGCTGGTGTGATGTGGCTCGATGAGAAGTGGATTTTCTTATAACAGCACGTCGCAAAGTGTTTATAATGAACATGACTCGGAGAGAGTGCGAGGATCCATGTGCGAGAGGATTAATAACAAATCCACAATCCAAAAGCACAACTTGAAACCAGCCAAGGTCAATACACAATAATCCATATGATTAAAACCAAGATAAAAGGGCGAATCGAGTGTAGTTAAAAGGCAAAGCACAGGTCAAACATGATAAGGCTAAGGATAATACAAAAGGCTCAGAACTTGCAAGAGAGAGAACTGTTGGGCAAGGCTTCGCAATTAACATAAACATGTGGTGGAAAGCTGGTGAACAGTGATAAAGTGCGTGATAAATAAGAAAGAGTTTCTAAAATGGATGTCTCAGCTGAACATACGTTTCAGAGAGATCTGCATGGATGTGTATTTAGCTCTCAGTCTCTCCACTGAAAACAGTCGATTTAGACATCGTGAATGGTCGGGTTACAGCAGATCCCCACCAGCACCAGAACAGTCCAGATTTCCTGCTATAATGACAGTGGAACCTACAAGGTCAAGGTAAACACCCTGGCAGGTGCCAGCCTATCACAGGGCACCACACAGCAGAACTTTCCACTGTAGATTTTTCTGAAATGAACAGAATTTACAGCCATGTTACTGAACCTGTGGCAGGCACCTTCCCCTTTAAGTAGCTTTTCACATCATCTGCCTGTTCGTTTTTAAAATCACCCAAAACTTGTATAAATCTCATGTTTAAAATATAATTTTTATACTGCACAATAAATTGCTGAAGACTACTGAAAAAAGTCACATAAGCACTTTTTTGTTTGTTTTGTTTTTTTAATTTAATTATTTATTTTTTTACAACATCCAGATATCCACATATAATGAATATGAATATTAAAGAAGCTCCCTAGAGGACACAAACCATCCCCAGCCCCCTGGTTTGGCCTTCATTTGCATATTAGAATATGATATTTTATGACAGAACAACACTTGTTTATTACTAAACCCAAATTTTCAGCCTCCCCTTTTAACACTCTGACCAGCCTGTGCTCCCAATTTAACTTCCCTATTAATTTATTCCACTTTAGATCGCTCATTGCTTGCTCTGCCAAGTGATTGGTCTTTTTATTGGGTTCATATGTGCTTCATACACCTTTCGGCATGTATAATACTGCCTCATACCATTAACTGAGTACTACACAAGGGATCCCAAGCTGTAGACAAACACAAGAGATCTATAGGCTACACACATTATAGAGGATTTTCACAATGACAAAATACACTTAATAAACATTATAGTAAACATTGCTTTGCATTTTGCAGTTCTACATAGTGGAATCAGTGCAGTGCTGCTCTCTCATGCGCTACATTCTGGCGAACAAAGGAAAATATTTTGGAGAGTTACATCAAAATTTTGGGAAATCCTGTAAAGTCCAGGTTAGGCTATTGTTGCAGTACCGTAGAGGGACGATAGGGAGCAGTAATACAACAAATGTTACTTAGTGAGCAGTTAGTAGAAGAAGTACAAACTTACGTAATTTTAGTAGGCTCATAAAATGGCCTCCTATTCGACATTGTAGTCCACTAGACACTCCGTAAAATGGCATTCTTTCAGGTTCAACGTAGTGCACATATGTAGGGAGTAGGGAGAGATTTCGGATTTAACCGCAAAGAATGATGGGAAACGGGTTAACAATAATGGCTTCGCTCTGGCTGTGATCTTATTGAAAGTTTGAGTAAACCCTCTTGTTTAAAAATAATAGGAATTAAATAAAAGTAAAATATTTAAATAATGAAGTAGGTGTCGTCTAAACAGTAGGAGCGTTTTTGTCACGATTTACACCGCTTCATCCAGACTGGCCTTTCCTTTTTCACTATGGTAAGGTGTAAATATGATTAGCATTAGCCTAGTGCTAGCTGGACAAAACACTCCATTCTAACTTATTCGCCAGTCAGTTCTTATTATGCACAGAGCAGTTCTCTGGTTGGATTATTCCGAAACGACGCATTCAATGTAAATGTTATCCTCATGGTAAACACACCCTTAGTGCTAGTTTTACGGGGGGAAAGGTAACTGAAATTGACCGTCACAGTGAACTTACTGGAATATAGGTAGCTTTTCTCTTAGCAGTTTCTTATGGCGTTTTATTTCTGCTCTTCTTTTACGCTTCGACTCTGAAGTGTAAACTTCAATAGAAATGCATTTAACAAATCATACATTTTACAAATGATTGTACAGCCTGTAGATTTATACAACCGTGTTTGTCCGGTGATGATGCTCCTGTGTACTCGAGAGCTGTTTATTCATCGGCCCACTGTCTCATGCCACGTCTTTATCGAGCTGTGTGGTAATTACAGCTGTCCCAGCTTCAGCTGTCCACATCCACAATGTTTTATTCATACCGTTGAACACTTGGACGTTGACTTTGTTGATAAAATTGAAGCTGGTGTTCTAAACATTTGTCCTGACTATCAAAGTGTCCTGTGGGTCTTCGTAAAACATTAGCGCCACTATTTTTGTTTTGTTTTGTCTCCTTTATTACAGTAACATCGTCTGAGAGATAAAACTATAGGCAGCATACTGCCTTTTGCTAAACAAGTTTGTGATCAGAAAACCCCTCGAGCATTAAAATGTGTATGACGCGAACGTGACTTGCGCATGCGCAGAAACCCTGGTTGGTTCGACGACACAGTGGCGCGTGTGTTATGGGTTCGGGGTTTCTGAAATAAAATGGAGGATAAAGTTTGCTAGCTAATGTTGACATGAACATGGTTCACTATCTGGTAACTTCTTCGTGTTTGGCTTTATCACTCAAGATGGCAGATCACTTAATTGAACTGCAATTAAATCTAATCCTGAGCCATAATATTCTCTAAATATTAATTTCTTCACATTTTTATTTTCACATTCTGTCATATATATATACAGCCGTGGCCAAAAGTTTTGAGAATGACACAAATATTAATTTTTACAAAGTCTGCTGCCTCAGTTTTTATGATGGCAATTTGCATATACTCCAGAATGTTATGAAGAGTGATCAGATGAATGGCAATTAATTTCAAAGTCCCTCTTTGCCATGAAAATGAACTTAATCCCAAAAAAACATGTCCACTGCATTTCATCCCTTCCACAAAGGACCAGCTGACATCATGTCAGTGATTCTCTCATTAACACAGGTGAGAGTGTTAACGAGGACAAGGCTGGAGATCACTCTGTCATGCTGATTGAGTTAGAATAACAGACTGGAAGCTTTAAAAAGAGGGTGGTGCTTGAAATTATTGTTCTTCCTCTGTTAACTATGGTTACCTGCAAGGAAACACATGCAGCCATCACTGCTTTGCACAAAAAGGGATTCACAGGCAAGGATATTGCTGCTAGTAAGATTGCACCTAAATCAACCATTTATCGGATCATCAAGACCTTCAAGGAGAGAGGTTCAACTGTTGTGAAGAAGGCTTCAGGGCGCCCAAGAAAGTCCAGCAAGCGCCAGGACCGTCTCCTAAAGTTGATTCAGCTGTGGGATCGGGGCACCACCAGTGCAGAGCTTGCTCAGGAATGGCAGCAGGCAGGTGTGAGTGCGTCTGCACGCACAGTAAAGGCGAAGACTTTTGGAGGATGGCCTGGTGTCAAGAAGGGCAGCAAAGAAGCCACTTCTCTCCAGGAAAAACATCAGGGACAGACTGCTATTCTGCAAAAAGTACAGGGATTGGACTGCTGAGGACTGGGGAAATGTCATTTTGTCTGATGAATCCCCTTTCCAGTTGTTTGGGGCATCTGGAAAAAAGCTTGTCCGGAGAAGAAAAGGTGAGCGCTACCATCAGTCCTGTGTCATGCCAACATTAAAGCATCCTGAGACCACTCATGTGTGGGGTTGCTTCTCAGCCAAGGGAGTGGGCTCACTCACAATTTTGCCTAAGAACACAGCCATGAATAAAGAATGGTACAAAAACATCCTCAGAGAGCAACTTCTCCCAACCATCCGAGAACAGTTTGGTGACGAACAATGCCTTTTCCAGCATGATGGGGCACCTTGCCAGAAGGCAAAAGTGATAACGAAGTGGCTCGGGGAACAAAACATCAACATTTTGGGTCCATGGCCAGGAAACTCCCCAGACCTTAATCCCATTGAGAATTTGTGGTCAATCCTCAAGAGGCAGGTGGACAAACAAAAACCCACAAACTCCAAGCATTGATTATGCAAGAATGGGCTGCCATCAGTCAGGATGTGGCCCAGAAGTTGATTGACAGCATGCCAGGGCGAATTGCAGAGGTCTTGAAAAAGAAGGGTCAACACTGCAAATATTGACTCTTTGCATAAACTTCATGTAATTGTCAGTAAAAGCCATTGACACTTATGAAATGCTTGTGATTATACTTCAGTAACAGTTAGTAACATCTGACAAAAAGATCTAAAAACACTGAAGCAGTAGACTTTGTTAAAATTAATATTTGTGTCATTCTCAAAACTTTTGGCCACGGCTGTATAACCATTTGACAAAATCTATCAGTTTTTTTTTTTTATATATATATATATATATATATATATTTTGGAAAGAATCTATTATTGAATGTGCTTAAATAAAATGGTTTAAAACACCATCGAATATAACACATATTCGATGGTGATCTGTTTATAACAATAGAAGATTTGGACAGTCCCCTTTCATAGCAGTGATGTTGCAGGGCTTTGTGGTATGTGTTTGTGAAACAGCTCAGTGATCAACACACTTCACACTGTAGTAATTTATAATCACACTGTCCGGTGTCACCCAGATGAGGATGGGTTTTGAATCTGGTTCCTTTCAAGGTTTCTTCGTGTTGTCTCAGGGGGTTTTTCCTTTCCACTGTGGCCTCTGGCCTTTGCTCATTAGGGATCGAAACCTGCATCCATATTTCTGTTAAGCTGCTACATGCCAGTGTTGTTAAAAGTGCTATACATGTAAAATGGAATTGAATCGATTGGATTATGTACTGACTCTTTTATAAGTCAATATAGACCTACGGTGTCTGTCAATTGAGTAAACGTAAGCGTTTGTGTTTAACAGTCTGCAAAAGTGAAGCGGGAGAGAAGCAGGTCAAGCACAGACACGAATGAGAGGAGACGATCGGGAAGCAGAGGTTAGTGTTTATGAATCAGAGACACCCTGCACATTTATAGTGATTTTCTTGCTTTTAAAAACACAACTCAGAAGTTGACCGGGTGTTCTGTCAATTTGTCCTACCTTGTCAGATTTTTCTACCACAGCGCAAAATTATAGTTATATCTATCGATCCATCCTACCACATCGAAAAATCCTACTGCGGGCTTCTGCTTCACGTCTGTGACAACGTAAACTAGTTCAGTGTAACTTTACCGAAGAGTCTTATTAGGCAATGGTAGGATGATTTTACAGTGCAAAATACCTTATCAGATTGTCCTACTAGTATAGAATAAACGGGTAAACCATTTTGAAATGGTTCACTAATCAGTGATGCATGCCCCATATGTAGCCTAACCTTTCTATGAAAAATGCTAACAAAGATGATCACTGGTGCTAGCCGGCTTCGTAAGAATGTCACCGTAAACGTTCTCATTACTGCTAGATGTCTTGGTATAATAAAAATGAACATAAATAGTCAAAAAGTTGCCTTACATGAAGATAGCCATGCACCAATTCAGGACACCGGGGTGTGGGTGTGTGGGTGTAAGATAAATTCCAAAGAGCTACACTCAATCTACCAATCTAAACTTGCCTGTTTTTGTTAAAATTGGTTTGTTTAAATTATAATTCTAACAAGATGGCACCATTTTAAATAGGAACATTATTGTTGTATAAATAATATTAAACAAGATAAACAGGGAAAGGATTGAGACCTAGAGAACGTTGATTGGACCAGAAACTAGCGATACGTCAAGGGAAAAACAAACTAGACTCCTGTAGCCAGTTACAGCTGGATGGTTCACCAGTGTTTGTCCTAAGTCTGTCCTAAATCATAAGCAGAGAATAGTAGATTAAAACTGTGTAGAGTTTCAGTTGCACCACAGATAACATAAACACAATGTCACTACATTGCAGTAACATCATCCATCTTGAACAGGAAACCCTACATCCATGATCTATACTAGGAGCTTTATGATCTTCATAACATACTTTTATTCCATAGCCTTTGGGAATAGTTGAATGTATATTATGTGTGTATGTGTATGTTTGCATACATTATATTTTTGTCGAGGGAGAGAGTGGAAAATACGTTTATATATAACAGACACTGTTTTAAATGTGCTTTGTAATTTCAAATGTACTTACTTTTGTCTATATAGAATTGCTGCTTGACACACAGAAGGGAGGATATAACCCAGGGTTGTCAAACTGATCGAAAATATGGGAAAGTCCCATCAGAGACAATCTTCATTATTCTCAGTCAGCTTTTCCCACCACTGAAATCTAACATCCATGATACCAGATTTTTTAAATAGCAGCTATTGCATTTGTTTATGGGCAGTTGTAAGCTTTAAGTTACATAACTTTAAGTTACTTGCTGCAATGTTTATTAGTGTATAAACTCAATCATCGTGCAAGTTTGTGCCAATACACTATGACTTGCTTTTATCACATTGTGTTTGAATTTTAACTTTGGGTGACTACAGGAAAGGTGGCACAGTGTTGCAGCAGGTAACTTTGCCACCTTACAGCTTCAGGGTCTGTGGTCCGCTCCTGATCTCTGGTTACTGTCTGTGCAAAGTTTCGCACAAGGATGTCTTGTTTCCTCCCACATAATGGTGAGTGGATTGGCTACTCTAAATTGCCAGTAGGTGTGACTGTGTGAGTGAATGTGTGTGAGCGCTGCAGCACTCTGTGATGGACTGGAAACCCTTGCATTTGTAAAACAAGAAACTACTGAAGGGAACGGAAAACATGAACATGAACAAGACTAACACCATAGAGAAAGTGTTAATGAGAACAGGAAACCACGACCAAATATGGAAAGCAGAAAGAGCCACAACAGAAGTCATAAACAGGATGTTCATATTGACTCAGAGCAGCAGGGACAGTAACACAACACAAAGCAGCCAATTTCATGTCATTAAGAGGTCACAACAACCAACAGCACGTGTGTTACAGTTTCACAAGGTTCACAAAACCGAACAGTAGCTCTGTCTCAGTGTTATAATGGAGTCTTGAATAACAAGATCAGATTTAATTATCGAGGTTTTGGCTGAAAAGTGTTTGTCTGGTCTTTGTTTCTGTGTTGGATTGATTGACAGGAAGAGATGAAAAGAAGCGAAAACGCAGCCGAAGCAGATCCTCATCGGTCAGTTCATCTTCCTCCTCTTCGTCGTCGTCATCTTCATCTCGCTCCTCTTCTAGCAGTGACTCGTCATCACGCAGCAGGAGCAGTTCCAGTAGCAGTGGTGAGTTCATATGTAACTGGACAAACTTTTGTTTTTAAGTGCAGAACGCAGTAGAGCAGCTGATTTACAGAGAACATCATTTTGGTGTAATGTCATTTTGGGAAGTTGACATGTCATTTTATTCTTTCTCGCCAGATTCTTATCGAAAGAAAAGAAAAGTTTCAAAGAAAATTAAAAAGGAAAAGCCTGGCAAAAAGGTATGTTTTCATTAGACATAGTCGTATTCTGATGTCAAATATTCACCTGTGTGTGACTGCAACCCAATCACTAGGAAAGTCATTCACTGATTATGCACAGTTAATGTATCCTAAGCCCCTCTCTCTCTCTGTCTCTCTCACTCTCACTCACTCACTACAGTAATGACATGTTTAGTGTTCTTCCTCCATAGATAAATCAGTTGCATTTTTTTTTTTTTTTAATAGAAGCAGAAAAAAGACAAAGCACGCAAACGAAAGAAGGACAAGAAACATAAAGGAGAGGAAGACGCCTCTGGTCCTGTTCAGATTTCAAAGGTAGTGGTTTTATAACTCATAATCTACACTGGAGCTCAAAAATAAATTCCTGTCATGCTGATGTGTGTCTGTATTGCAGTACCTGAAGGAGAAGAAGCGGAGTGGCAAGTACAGCATGATCTCAGGGAAGAAGATCAAAATGAAGTTGAAGAAATCAAAGAAGGACAAGCAAGTGAGTCATCGACTTAGTAATATAGAATTTAATAATAGTATTAAATGCTGCTGTTATACTGTGTGATGTTGTGAACCATTTTTACTACACAACTTTTACTGGTGTTGTGTATACTGTGTAAACCTGATTTTATCTCTTTTTTTTTTTTTTTTTTTTTTTTTTTTTTTCTCTCTCTCTCTCTTCTTTTTTCATCTTTTTTTTTTTTTTCTTTTCAGAGAGACAAGAACCGCGCTGAGCTGTTGGAGTTTCTGAACTCAACTTGCTAATTCAGACTTTATGCTTCCACTTTCCCCATAATTATTTTATTTTTTATTTTATTTTTATTGACTTTGTCTTAGCCAATCAGCTCTCAGGGAAATGCCTGTAATTTCCTGTAATGGACAGCACTGTGGGGCCCCATACAGCTCACCACAACTGGAGAAACATCTTATTTTGTTATCTTGTTATCTTTCTATATTGTTTTGTTAACATCCAGTGTTACTCACATATTATTCCTGTTATAAAGCATCACTCTCCTATGTGTTTGCTATTTTGGACATTTTAATACAGTTAAGGTTTTACTTTAAAAAAAAAAAAGTTTACTTTTAATCTACCTGTATTTAGACCACTATTATTGTAACAAGATCACACAGGTTTTTAATATGAGAAAAACACAGTGACTCTTTTTATATCCAGACAGACTTTTTTTCAGTACCCCAAATTTCAGAATTACAGCAAACACCATTATCACCTAAAAGGACTTATGAGACATTAAAAGTGGACATGTAGAAAATATCAGTAGACACAATCATGATGGTACATTTATATAAATATGATAAAACACGCAGCATTCACAAAATGTGTGTTATTTGTCGTGTTAAATTTATGTGGGTAAGAATTGAGAACATGCAGACATCTGTAAGGATTCTTAGATAAATAAAAACAAATCAGTCCAAATGTGCTGCTGCATTTATTTAAAGAACTTCTTTACTTATTTAAAAATGCAACAAAAAAATTACAATAAAGGCATACTGGGAATATATTGTATGTAGAAAGAGAAAGTATTCTTGTTTCTAGCACATTTGGAGTTGCCCCTTCTCACTGAATAACATTGTGCTTTTTGTCTGTAGCCCTGACTAAATGTCATTCAGTAAATTCATTTGCAGGTATAGGCAGAGGAAAAAAGGAGTTTAGCTAAATAAGTTAACACAATCTGCTGGAGGTCACCTATCATACACTAATAGAGAATCCATGGGCCAGTTCATATCTGTCTGCTGGCTGTGTTGGACGCGTTGGATGATTTTTGTCAAAATGACTGCTTTTTTGCCTGTATCATTCAATCTCTGTAAGTTTACAGTATTTACTATTACCTAGAATTTGACCTGCTGCCTAGCCAATTATATTAGCTACTGGAATGGATGCTAGTCTGCCCTGGCATTAGCAAAGAAAACACTAACACAGTTGAATATACTTCAGTTAATGTTATCATATTACTTTACAACAAGCTTTTTCAGATGCCTTCCAGGGAGGCAAGATGATGCCTCATTTTAAACAAGTATATGTTTACTCCAGCATATTGTAACATTTTACTGAGGTAGGGCTAGGGTTGCTTATCCTCAAGTTCAACACCGCAGTCCATCTTCATACACACATGGATAGCTATAGTGCTAACTATGTTTATGTAAATAACATAAAATTTATATTTACAGCCGTGGCCAAAAGTTTTGAGAATGACACAAATATTAATTTTAACAAAGTCTACTGCTTCAGTGTTTTTAGATCTTTTTGTCAGATGTTACTAACTTACTGAAGTATAATCACAAGCATTTCATAAGTGTCAATGGCTTTTATTGACAATTATATGAAGTTTATGCAAAGAGTCAATATTTGCAGTGTTGACCCTTCTTTTTCAAGACCTCTGCAATTTGCCCTGGCATGCTGTCAATCAACTTCTGGGCCACATCCTGACTGATGGCAGCCCATTCTTGCATAATCAATGCTTGGAGTTTGTCAGAGTTTGTGGGTTTTTGTTTGTCCACCCACCTCTTGAGGATTGACCATAAATTCTCAATGGGATTAAGGTCTGGGGAGTTTCCTGGCCATGGACCCAAAATGTCGATGTTTTGTTCCCTGAGCCACTTCGTTATCACTTTTGCCTTGTGACAAGGTCCCCCATCATGCTGGAAAAGGCATTGTTCGTCACCAAACTGTTCTTGGATGGTTGGGAGAAGTTGCTCTCTGGGGATGTTTTTGTACCATTCTTTATTCATGGCTGTGTTGTTAGGCAAAATTGTGAGTGAGCCCACTCCCTTGGCTGAGAAGCAACCCCACACATGAGTGGTCTCAGGATGCTTTACTGTTGGCATGACACAGGACTGATGGTAGCGCTCACCTTTTCTTCTCCAGACAAGCTTCTTTCCAGATGCCCCAAACAATCGGAAAGGGGATTCATCAGAGAAAATGACATTTCCCCAGTCCTCAGCAGTCCAATCCCTGTACTTTTTGCAGAATAGCAATCTGTCTATGATGTTTTTCCAGGAGAGAAGTGGCTTCTTTGCTGTCCTTCTTGACACCAGGCCATCCTCCAAAAGTCTTCACCTTACTGTGCGTGCAGACGCACTCACACCTGCCTGCTGCCATTCCTGAGCAAGCTCTGCACTGGTGGTGCCCCGATCCCGCAGCTGAATCAACTTTAGGAGACGGTCCTGGCGCTTGCTGGACTTTCTTGGATGCCCTGAAGCCTTCTTCACAACAGTTGAACCTCTCTCCTTGAAGGTCTTGATGATCCGATAAATGGTTGATTTAGGTGCAGTCTTACTAGCAGCAATATCCTTGCCTGTGAATCCCTTTTTGTGCAAAGCAATGATGGCTGCACGTGTTTCCTTGCAGGTAACCATAGTTAACAGAGGAAGAACAATAATTTCAAGCACCACCCTCCTTTTAAAGCTTCCAGTCTGTTATTCTTACTCAATCAGCATGACAGAGTGATCTCCAGCCTTGTCCTCGTTAACACTCTCACCTGTGTTAACGAGAGAATCACTGACATGATGTCAGCTGGTCCTTTTGTGGAAGGGCTGAAATGCAGTGGACATGTTTTTTTGGGATTAAGTTCATTTTCATGGCAAAGAGGGACTTTGAAATTAATTGCCATTCATCTGATCACTCTTCATAACATTCTGGAGTATATGCAAATTGCCATTATAAAAACTGAGGCAGTAGACTTTGCAAAAATTAATATTTGTGTCATTCTCAAAACTTTTGGCCACGGCTGTATATTGAAATGACAATATCAAGAATTTAGGACATCATTTGTTTGCCCTAAGCATTCCTTTGTCCTAATCCTTTTTTTTTTTTTTTTTTTTGTCAAATTAGTATAATAAATGTCTATAGTTCTATTTAAGATTTCCTTTATTGTCATGTCTCTGCATTTGTGTAAAAAAAAAAAAAAAAAAAGTAAATATCTTCATTAATATAAACCATTAAGTACAATATAACAAAATGACTTAACTTAATAATTGTTGATGTGGCTCAAAACTAGACCAACGTTTTTGCCTAAATTGGACAAATCAGAATTGTATCAGCTGTGTGTGCAAATCTATACACATCAGATCTGTGTTGCTAGTATATGCTGTTTTAGATTGAATACATATACAGTCTGTGGTTGTGCATGAAAAAACGGATTCGGGTCAGCAACTTTGGGTAATGTTCACATCAACTATCAGAATGGGGAAAAGATGTGATCTCAGTGATTTTGACCGTGGCATGATTGTTGGTGCCAGACGTGCTGGTTTGAGTATTTCTATAACTGCTGATCTCCTGGGATTTTCACACACACCAGTCTCTAGAGTTTACTCAGAATGGTGCAATAAAGAAAAAACAGCCAGTGAGCAGCAGCTCTGCAGACAGAAAGGAAGATGAAGGTTGATGAGAGAAGTCAACAGAGAATGGCCAGACTGGTTCGAGCTGACAGAAAGGCAACAGTAACTCAGATGACCACTGTGTACAATTATGGTGAGCAGAAAAGCATCTCAGAATACACAACACGACGAACCTTGAGGCAGATGTGCTACAACAGCAGAAGACCACATCGGATTCCACTTCTGTCAGCTGGTCTGATGAATCTCAGTTTCTGCTGAGACACACTGCCCTATGTGTATAATGTTCTATTACTTGAGCAGCTCTACCTCCTCACAATCGTTTCAATGTACTGTACGTATGTCCTAGCATACTGTGCAAATGATAAATGAACTTGACTATTAATGTTTGCATTATAAACGTAGTTACTATGTTAGCTGTGATAAAGGACATTTATCTGTCATTTTTTCATATATTTTTCTTTTTTTTTTAATATCGCAATTCATATACCCATGTACTCCTATCTGTCATCAGTGGAAGGGTTTAAATAGAGTCATTAAGTAATCCATTTTATTTATCATTTGATTAAAAATTTCACATTTCGCACATACTGAAAATGGAGTTTTAAATTCATACAGCCCACTGACAATAAACAGACACCTGAAATGATGATTACACCAATACTGAATCATTAACATTTGGAAAACGTTACTGATTTAAAAAACATTGCTTGAACATATTTAACATATTGTACTAATAAGCTTACTATTCTAAGCTTCTATATGTAATCTTTAGGTTTGTGTCTAAAAAAAACCTAAAAACCTTTCTTTTTTTTACCATTTAGAAAGTGGTTTATCAGGTACAGACTGCTAAATGCCTTACAAACCAGCCCCTGAAAACATCTGCCACTGACATTCACAGCTGTTAAAAGATCTAGAGATTTCAACTGTTATAACTAAACTTAAACCATACACATGGTATTTACATAGTACAGTAAATGCCAGAGAGTCTTTGGAAACCCAGCAGGAGTGTTACGATACCATCAGTATGAAGAGAAATATTTACATCATTACCATTTTTGTATAGAAAATTATTTATTATTATTTATTGTTGTGCTTTTGAAAATTGAAAGTGATCTGCAGAAAAACCACTGTATGATATTTGGTGGTTATTATATCATGAATTTACCTCGTAGGGTTTTTTTTTTCTCTTTCTTTTTATCCATAGTGCAGCACTATTCGTGAAGTCGCATTTTTGGAGTCCAAACATCCATCACACATGGCCATTAATGCCTTTGTGTCTGAAATCTGGCATGCTAAACACACGCTGTGCCTTTTCAGCTGTGTGTCCAAGTCCTTTTTCAACATCCTGAGATATGGTGTGGACTTCCTCTAATCCAGAACTGCTGGAGGTGAGAGCCACAGAGCTGCCGAACGGATTGATTCTCATTCGGGATTTGAATGTAAGCATGGACAGGCTGATGGAGCGCTTGTTATTCCACTGCCGAGTCAAGCGCTGTGCCTCCTTCTCTTCCTGAATGCGCTCCAGGGTCTCGAGAAGAACGGCACGGAAAAGACCGGAAACCTCTTGCACCTCTGGCTCGTTCTCTGTCAGGACCTGACGAAACCTGCCAAGAAAACAGAATCTCAGGTTTAAGAGATCACTAGCTACTAAGCTGCCCACATATAATATACAATGCTCCAACAATATCACTGAGTTAAACTGCTGAATATTGGTGCTGGGACTTCAATAATTTAGTGTGGCCAGTCCAACTACCTGCAAGGTTTTGGGCTAATGGAAAAATAAATAAACAGTGTACCCAGAAGAAACCCAGCTTCATTAATAACTCTGTCTTCACTCTGCCAAGTGAGCAGTATGCCAGTTTGTCAGTGTATTAAGTATACTGATCTGGTAACTAAAAATCCGACAGCATATGACGGTTAGCTGTTCCAGAAGGGTGGGTGTTAGTGTAGGACGGGTTTGTACTAAAGTGTAAATTTATACTTGTTATTCATCAAGGAAATGTGTCTTCTGAGTTCAAATCACATTTCTTTTTCCTGGTTTGACTAGACGTCACAAGCGAAGGTACTGCATCCAGCTCTAGCCATGTATGACTCCAGCACAGTTTGTTGTTTTTGCTGCTTTAACATAGCAACTAAACCTGTTAATTAACTGACTGATTCATTTCTGAGGCTTAGAAATGTAAGGGGATTTACAACCTGGATAAAACCCCTAGACTCAACCAAGAACTTTCAGATAGTGTGTTATCTGTATCTGCTAACTGTATATTTCAGATCCCTTTTCTCAATGCAAATTACAAATTTCAACCTATCCAAGGCCGTGTAAACCAGGCCCAGTGACATTTAATTGGTCTTTGTGTATCCAGAGAAGCCCCCAAGCTCATTAGGGCCAGAGGTTATAATGGTTCTGTCGTGTGTTCCACAAAGCCACTTTGGCAAAGCCACTCGTTCTACCCTCAAGAGGCCTAGATGTTCTTAGGGAGCTTTAAAATAGCTCACTGTGGTGGGTTTTATCTCTATAATTAAATCATTCTGCGTGTGTTTGCTGCATGTGCCTCCTAGGCATGGACATATACAACGCTCTTCCTGCATCTGAGGGTGTGAGTGGGAAAAAATAAAAAATAATAATTAAAAATAATAATAATAAAACTGTATTTATAAATTCTGACTCACAGCTTCTTTAATTTGGTTTAATATTCCTTTATGCAAAATGATGCAGCTATCAATTTTAGAACACATTCGTATGTACCAAACCGCATATTGCTCTCATAGTGATACTTAGCTGTCTTGTCTTGTCTCATTTCCCAAAATAAATCAATTTTCTACATTTAGCTTTTATAGTAATACAGCTGTAACATTAATTTTTTAAATTCCCAATCTATATTATTTTAATCGCAATGATGGTGAATATGAATGATCTTGTGGTTATGGAGCCCCGGGTGTGTGAGCACAGAAAGATTAGCACTGATCCCATAAACACTGTGGAATATAGCTGAAGTGATCAGCACTGACTACACACATTTCCAGGCAGCAACCTGTTCCACAAACTCAGGAAACAGATTAGGATTAGCATTAGATCACAACAAGCATCACATAAATATTCGCATTAAACAGAAAGTATGATGATGGGCAAAATACCTTGCTAGCCTACTTACACATCAGTTTTAAAATAATGAAATATCTTTTACACACTAGTTGTCTGTCCTTTTTGATAATAGTATATTTCTAATTAATTATAATCTATAATAATCTATTGATGATGAATTAATTTCAACTGCTGCCTTTTAAATCAACACCTCAGTCTGAATCATCCCATCATTACACCCCTAATATTGAGTATTATTCACAACCTTTGTTTGTTGTTAGTTGTTAGATGTGAATTTTATAAGGCCCAAGTGTAATTGCAATTAGAATTTTTTTAAAAAGTGAAAAAATGGCTCTAATTGCCTTGTTGTTTAATTAACCATCAGGGATAAACATTTTCCTCTTTATACCAAATTATTAGAATTTTAACAATTACTACTACTACTACTACTACTACAACAATAATAATAATAATAATAATAATAATAATAATAGATTTTTAGGTTTAAAATATATAGGCTATTTCTTCATATGTTTATAATAGTGTGTAAAATAATATATACATAAACATACATATTACTCACATGTGGAAAACATGTGAAGGTGCATTTCACTATGCTATGCCCTAAAATCACACATGGGAATTCAACAGATGTGATATCGTGTGTATATGTGACCATGTCTGGGAAAAAAATAAATAAACACATGACCTACATGTGAAATAAATGAATTGTGAGGGAAAAAAAATCTCATGTGGGGAAAAAAAAAAACATGAAATGTCCACATGTGAAAAATGTGCAAAACCATATGTGTCAAATTCACGTGAAGTTCGTGTGACTTTTCTGGGGGTAAACTGGGGTAGATTACTGTTACTGCTGTGAGCACTGAGGCAGGGTAAATAAGGTGATGAGAGGGGTTATTATATGAGATTTTCTGGGCTTCCACCCGTTTACCGGCGCCCTTGGTTTCATCACAAGCAGCTGAGCATTTTCCTGGAAGTCTGAAATACTGTCTCTGTGTCATGGGCGCAGGAGCCATTATACATGGGCATAGTACAAAGACACGTGTCGTCGTCCCCGCACCCCCAGACGGTCTTGAGCACACCAAGGTATATATTTGAAGTAGGATATCGTAGCCCATGAAATTGCTGATTGTTTGCCGGTTTTGATCAGCAGTTTTGTTGTCGAAATAATTATTTAGCCTATGAAACTGTCAAATATGCATAAGTTTGCAAGCTTGCTAGTACACCAAAATTGTGTGTATGTGCCATCGCTACGTGTCCATAAACGATTTAACGGTAACGTTAGAAAAATATTCACACAGAGATGAGCATCTTACAATATTTTAAGAGGAAGAGGACAGAGGAGGATGAACAGCAGGTCATACTGGTATTGGAGTGAGCATGCCCCCGAGCCCGCCCTAGCATTTCAGCGTCCCCACCAGGTTCCTACGCCCCTGGACTGTGTAGTTACAGGCATCTGATGCTGTGATTCTGGGTTAAACAGGAAAATATCGCTGATGTATAATTAGAAACGAGTGATAAACTGAGGCCGCGCTGATGTGGGATTACCGGAGGATGACGGCTCCGCAGTAGGACGGATGTACTTTGCTGCACAGGTCCTCGAGCGCCAGTCTCTCTCCGTGGCTGATGTCGTAGGAGACGCGCGGCGCGCTCACCAGCCAGCTGTAGTCCACGCCGGTGCGCAGCCGCCTGTACTCGTTATCGCGCTCGCGCTGCAGCCGCTCCGCCTCCTTCATCTGCCAGCTGAGCTCGAGCATCAGTGTGTCCGTCACCACCTCGGCCGGCTCGCGCCGCGCGCTGCGGTACAGAGGCTCGCTCCAGCCGAACCACGACATGGCCACGTGGCTCCTTCCTCACACTGGGCCTGGTAAGATAAAGTTAGATTAAAAAAAAAAAAAAAAGTGTGTGGATTTACTTCATTTTAATATCTAACCGAAACGTTATGCAAATTATCCTCGAAAATAAGTCACCGAAAAGTCACATGTGGAAAAGAATAAGTATCAGTTTTATGTTACGTTTCACACGTTTCACAGCTATTGATTGCCATTTTATTTTTATGTGATTTTGTCACATTATTCACTTTCACGATTGCATTTTCACGTGAACTCATATTATTAACATGATGTCACATGTGTACCTGAATTCACGTGCAATTTCAGGGCATGCCATGTTGCACTTGTTTTTCCACTTATGATCACATGGTTGGAAATGTGTGATTTAATGCATAAGGGAGATTACAACTATAATGTTTTGTGCTTTTTTTTTAATTACCACAATTGTACTTTGGACAATTGAAAATTGGACAATGACAATAAAGTTGAACCTAACCTAACCAACTCTTTTGACAGAAACATTTGATGTTACCATTGTGTTTAGATTACCATCAGATTCAAAAACGTGTTTCTTTTTGTTTTGTTTTGTTTTGTTTTACAAAATGTGTAAAGACAATGGGTACATTACAGATAATGGGTTACAATAGTTGTCATTCAATGGGGCATTTAACTATAAGGCTGTAGACAAGACTATTATAATAAGTAAACTCTAACCATGATATTCTTTTTTATATCCTTCTGATATGTTTGGATTTGGTTATTTATTCCATCCGAAATTGGTCACTATAGTATAAAAATGACTATATCTCTCAATAATATGTCTGGTGGTCTGGGAAAACACATGAGGGGGAAAAAAATAAAAAGCAAAAACAGCCAAAAATGAATAATCCGATTTTGACATGTAATATACTGTGAAACCTCTACTTTCAGAAAATATAAACTCATTTTAACAAAATGATGTTGAAATGATTCCATTTTAACAAACACAGCTGTTAAATGAGGCGGTCTGACTAACTATGTCTAAAACCTTGCGAGGTCAGTGTGCTTTACTCATGCAGTGTGTCATGATTTGATCAAGTCGTTGGAAAGTCATGTGCCATAATCATGTACTATCATCATCATCATCATCATCATCATCCAAACAGAGTAGAGCACTTGCACACTCTGTACGGATGACAGAGGAGAAAGTTTTTAAATTGTCTTAATGGCCTAATAAAAAGGTATTAATGAAAAAGAAATTTAATCAACAGAACAGAACTGACTGAATTAATCAGCAGTTATTTCCTCAGTAATGTGAGCATTAACAGAGAATAGAGATCAGTCGAGCGAACAGATGATGATGAGGCGTGTTTACATGCTTGATGTGGATGAGACTGATACAGATGATGCTGAGGATGAAAGTCATTAGTCATTTTTCACTTTTAACTCGATCCACAATCCTCAAAATTAGGCAGTGACAGTGCTTTGTGTTTAATATTAAAATATTATATATTTATATACTATATATAATATAATATAATGTGATATATACAGTATAGTGTGTGTGTGTGTGTGTGTGCGTGCGTGCGTGCGTGTGTGTGTGTGTGTGTGTGTGTGTGTGTGTGTGTGTGTGTGTGTGTGTGTGTGTTATTTCAAAGTAGATGGATCAGTGATCATAACATGTTTAATTTCAAGGCACAAGGAGCAAAAGCAAGGAGGGAATGTAAAATTATCCCAGAAGAGATTAACAGGTCTGTAGCAGAAACCCTCACCAGTAAAAGAGGATATCATCATGTGTGTGCAGAATAAATATCAACGGCCAAGCTTGGGGCACACACACACACACACACACACACACACACACATGTATTCCATATATATATATATATATATATATATATATATATATATATATATATATATATATATATATATATATATATATATATATATATATATATATATATATATATATATATATATAGAGAGAGAGAGAGAGAGAGAGAGAGAGAGAGAGAGATCTGATTATATTTCTAACAATGTTCCTCACCACATAACTGAGTCCTCACACTACTGTGGTGTTAAATGCTGTTTGATGTTGTGTTGTTTGAAAACACAAAGCTTCTGTCATGTACTGGAAATTACCATGTTGGTTTGGATCATTATCACACTTGGATTTAATATGACAGCTACTCTATTGTACCACTTTGTATCACTCTCTGACTTTTTTTTTTTTGCATCTGTATTGCATTAGATATGAGCAATTTGTAAGTTATCGTTAAAGTTTGATCATTAAATGAACACACTGCAGATATTATAGCAGTTGAAATAATTACAAGCCTTTAAAAAAAATAATCCACAATTGTTGGTACATACCTTAAACTCTTTTCTCAACACTTCAGACTTTGAGAATAAACTCCAACTCCAAATCTGCACCAGACTCCAGGTTACAATTTTCAAAATGTGTGCAATTTGGTTTGCTTATTGCTTTCCAATGGCTGTCCTTGTATTCTCTCTCTCTCTCTCTCTCTCTCTCTCTCGCTCAGTACAGTCCACCCACTTTTCTGTCTGTTTCTGTTTTACTTTCTTGCCATCTCTCTTGTTCTCTTTAGTTCAGCTCTCTCTCTCTCTCTCTCTCTCTCTCTCTCTCTCTCTCTCTCTCTCTCTCTCTCTCTCTCTCTCTCTCTCTCGTCCCTGGAGCGCTGATCCAGCACAGGCTGCTTTATAGTGAACGGCCTAATTCACATTCTCCCTTCCTCCCTCCCTCACTGAAGTAGCTCCTCACTCACAGTTGCTATAGCGATGTTCTGTAAGCCTTACAAAGACAAGAGGCTGACGCACAGAGAGAGAGCAAGAGAAAGAGAGAGAGAAAGAGAGAGAGAGAGAGAGAGGTCACACCAGCCGTAAATAGATTACTTGCCTGCGTGTGGGCTAGGATGGCAATGTTCTGCAACATTAAACCCATTAAAAGTCTTTACTTAACATATTTGTTCACTTTGTTTGGGGGAGTATGATAGGTATAATGAATGGTACGATGAGTCATTTACAGAAATTTTTTTAAAAAGTGATTTCAAACTAATAACTAAATGTTTTCGAGAAATCCAAGGTGGATATTTTGTCATTATGAAAGCTTTCCTGTGTTTCAGCAATAATTATTATGGGTTTTGCCGTACAAGTAAGGTTCGCTTACCATTTGGTATTTGCACACCCACTGTTACAAGAAAAGAACAGCTGAGCCAAAAATATGTTTGTTTGTTTATTCACACTGGATCTGTGAGTTTAATTTAGTGAAGTCTAATGGACACTGAAGGCACCGACTGATGTTATTCAAAAATCCAATGTGGAGATTTTGTTGCTTTGTGACAATATGTAAGCTTTCGTGCCTTTCAGCAATAATTAATTTGGGCTTTATTGTACAAATAAGATTCACTTCCTAGGAATTTGCCATTTGCACGCTCACTGTTAGAAGAAAAGAACACCTGAGCTAAAAATATATATATGTTTCTTTGCACTGGAGCTATGAGGCTGTTTCACTCATAACAGACTTCTAAATGGATGCTGAAGGCATCGACTGGTTGACACTTTACTCTTCAGATTCTATTCAGTGTTCTAGCAGAAATCATATTACCATTGCTTTTAGGAATAATACATTATATGCCGCAGCAGGGCATCTACCTCCACAGAGCTGTGCTGGTCATATTCTGCTTATGTAAATGCAGATTATAGCATATAGCAAGATAATGTAGCTAGAACAAAACAACAACATGCTTCTAAACAATCTGTATAGAAAATGTACAGAAGCCTGAAGGCTGACAGATGGATAAGAGATGGATGAAGCTTTAAATCCAAACACAGCTAATCAGGATTATACACACACACACACACACACACACACACACACACACACACACACACACACACACACACACACACACACACACACTCTACATGAGTGAAGTCAGGCCCTCTTCTCTCTACTGCTCCCTAAGATGGGTCAACTGTAGGATAAACATTAAATTACTTTAATTCCCAACTCCAGGGCTGCCGGTTCAATCCTGAGTTTGGGTTAATGTCTGTGTATCATGTTGCACATCGCTGCCATCTCCCAAAAAACATGCCATCTAGGCATGGTGGATTAGCTACTCTAAATTGCCCATAGCTGGGATTGAGTGTGTGAATGTGTGTGTCCATGGTGACCTGCAATGGACTGGGGTCCCATAAAGTGTGTATTCCCACCTCACACCCACTGTTCCCATGATAGACTCTGTATTCACTGCAACCCTGGCCAGAATAAAGTGGTTACTGAAGATGAATTCATTAATTTTAATTACACCAGTTTGCTTTGCAGAAGCATCATTGCATAATAAATCATTTTTATACTTTCTTCATTCTCAGAAATTATACCTTCTGTAGCTAATGTATGTAATTGCTTTATTTGTTTACTTTGTTGAATATTGGACAACAGTTTGTTAATTTAGTCTTTGGAATTATTGTTACGTATTTAAAGTAACTTCATGCAGTATCTCCAACTGTTACATTTAGAAATCTGGAAGTCAGAAATGTATTGCCTTGAAACCCCAAAGTGTATCTTTAAGTGTGTTTAATTGCAGTTTATTTGATGTGTGAAATTGCTGCATTGGGCGTGTTGGAGAAAACAGTTTTGGATAAGCCCAGTGCTATTAAAGGAACAGTTTGCTGAAAAATGAAATGTACATCATGGTTACCTCACCTGAAATGTAACTGATCAACCAGGACATGTTTGGTGTCTGAGAATTGCCTTTTCTGTTTTTCACTGGAGCAATGAATGAAAACTAAAGAAGGAAAAGTAAAGAAACATAATTTGATACAGGTTTCTTAAATAGAATTAAAAAAAAAAAAAAAACACTAAAAAACACACACACAGTATCCATTCTAATAACATTTCTTGTTAGTAGTTTTGTTTTTTGTTGTTGTTGTTTTTCAAGTGTTTACACAATGGGCCTCATTTATCAATCTTTCAGTAAAGTTGAGTAAAAACCTCCACCAGATTTACAAAAGTTTCAGAAACACAGATTTTCTTAATACTTATGTGCATATGTTGCTGAATGCCAATCACCCGTAAAGTGCAAAGAGCGTGTATGGCACAGCTGGATTGCATTTAGCGACACCCACAAAACTCCATAAAAGCTTATAGAGTGCTGAAAACACAAAATGACGACTAAACAGCAAAAAAAAGAATTTGTCAGACAGGAGTGGATGGTATCTTGAGTCAAGTTTATGTTTAACTTTAGCAGCGTAAAAATTACTTTAAAATTACAGAAAAGGTGAATCGGGTGTGAATTAAGTGAGGTAAAAAGAGAACATTTTAACAAGAAAAAAAGAAATATCTATATATCTATATATATATATATATATGCTTTGAATAATAAAAAATTAAATCCCAAAAAAATTCATTACTTTTGTTTGGGTAAATGTAAATAAATAAGTTATTTAAAATTGACAGAGTAATTCAAATATAAAAGTGCAGTAACTCATTGCAAATGATATGATTGGAAGGTGACCAGTCAATGTTTACATTAGATATTCTGCTTATGTGTAAATTTACACACAATCAGAAGCATGAGAAGGATACAAATTTTTTTCCTGAAATTACTTAAATGCTCCTTTGAATGATTTTGAATGAATCCATTCATATCTATTTTGATAAATGAGGACCAATGTTAGGAAATGTGTATTTCCCACAATGCTCTGTGAGCACGTCAGTTTTAATACTGAGAAATGTCTGAGAGCAATGATCCTCAAGGCTATACCATTCAAATGATTATATAATGAAAAAGTGTCAGGACAAATAAGAACCCATCTATCAAACCCTAGTGTTGATAAACAGCTAAGAAGCTAACAAATGCACACACCTGCTAAACTAAGATGGTGTGTTTAATATCTCTACCACTGCACTTCCCGCTGTGTCTAAGGAGAGCCCTCCACTTCACACTTTTCTGTTTTCCCAAGCCTAACACATCTGATTCAGCTTCGTTAAGAGTGTGACCTTTAGCTGTGGTGAATCAGCTGTAGTAGAGAAGCTTACTAAACTCTGAGTGTGAAAAAACCAAAGACATTTTTGCTTATGAGATTGCTAGGAAGCACATGAGGTCATCAGGACACATTAGTATATCTATGCACTATGCTTAATTATTACTCTATCAACTATGTACAGTATAGTTTTCTCATCCACTAGTAATGTCTGACTCATGAAAGAATCGTTTTTTTTTAACTGATTATGTAAAATAATTAGTGTGAATTCGATTCAGATGTCAGTTTTAATCAAACTTTGTATGACATCACAGCACTGCTAGTGTTATTGACATAACCTCATCAAAAAAGCTCAGTTCTTTGCAATAAATCCCGAATAGCAACGTTAAACTGAGCAAAACACTGGTGTTCTAAATTCATGAAATGAGTGATATGTGGCACAATTTTAAGGTTTTAAAATTTTTTATGTTTAAAAGTTAAACTGAATCAGCTGAATCAGACGCTTGATACATTTAAATATGCAATTTGAAAGAATTGTCTCAATACATTTAATTTAACTTCCTATCTCTAGCTTTCATCCATATACATCATACAGTGGTGCTTGAAAGTTTGTGTACCCTTTAGAATTTTTTATACATCGGCATAAATATGACCTAAAAGATCATCAGATTTTCTTATAGACAAAGAGAACCCAATTAAACAAATGGGACAAAAATATTATACTTCGCTGTCATTTATTTATTGAGGAAAATGATCCAATATTACATATCGGATTGGAGGAATTTTAGGCCATTCCTCAGTACAGAACAGCTTCAACTCTGGGATGTTGGTGGGTTTCCTCACATGAACTGCTTGCTTCAGGTTTTTCTACAACATTTCTGTGGAATTAAGGTCAGGACTTTGACTTGGCCATTGCAAAACATTAATTTTATTCTTCTTTAACCATTCTTTGGTAGAATGACTTGTGTGCTTAGGGTTGTTGTCTTGCTGCATGACCCACTTTCTCTTGAGATTCAGTTCACGGACAGATGTCCTGACATTTTCCTTTAAAATTTACTGGCATAATTCAGAATTCATTGTTCCATCAATGATGGCAAGTCGTCTTGGCCCAGGTGCAGCAAAACAAGCCCAAACTATGATACTGACACCACCATGTTTCACAGATGGTATAAGGTTCTTATGCTGGAATGCAGTGTTTTCCTTTCTCTAAACATAACACTTCTCAATTAAACCAAAAATTCTATTTTGGTCTCATCTGTCCACAAAATATTTTTCCAGTATCCTTCTGGCATGTCCATGTGATCTTTTTAGCAAACTGCAGATGGGCAGCAATGTTCTTTTTGAAGAGCAGTGGCTTTCTCCTTGCAACCCTGCCATGCACAATATTGTTGTTCAGTGTTCTCCTCATGGTGAATTTATGAACATTGGCTAATGTTAATGTGAGAGAGGCCTTTTGCTTAGAAGTTACCCTGGATTCCTTTTTGACCTCGTGGACTATTACACGTCTTGCTCTTGGAGTGATCTTTGTAGGTCGACCACTCCTGTGGAGGGTAACAATGGTCTTGAATTTCCTCCATTTGTACACAATCTGTCTGACTGTGGATTGGTGGAGTCCAAACTCTTTAGAGATGTTTTTTTTTATCTTTTCCAGCCTGATGAGCATCAACAACTCTTTTTATGAAGTCCTCAAAAAACTCCTTTGTTCATGCCATGAAACACTTCCACAAACATGTGTTGTAAAGATAAGACTTTGATAGAGCCCTGTTCTTTAAATAAAACAGGGTGCTCACACACCCCTGATCATCCCACTGGTTAATCCTAGAGGTTCACATACTTTTGCCACTCACAGATACAGTGACCTCCACTAATATTGGCACCCTTGGTAAATATGAGCAAAGGCGGCTGTGAAAAATTGTCTTTATTGTTTAACCTTTTGATCTTTTGTTAAAAAAAATCACAAATATACTCTGCTCTCATGGATATCAAAAAATTGCAAACAAAACACAGGTTTATCAAAAATATATATCTTTGTTAAATATAGGTGTGCAACAATTATTGGTACCCTTTTTAGTCAATACAGTCAAAGAGTCAATGAGATTGGAGTATACATGGCAAGGGCTCTGAGACCATTCCTCCATACAGAATCTCTCCAGATAGTTCAAATTTCGAGGTCCACGCTGGTGGACTCTCCTCTTCAGTTCACCCCACAGGTATTCTATGGGTTTCATGTCAGGGGACTGGGATGGCCATGGCAGGACCTTGATTTTGTGGTCAGTAAACCATTTTTATGTTGATTTTGATGTATGTTTTGGATCATTGTCCTGCTGGAAGATCCAACCACGGTCCATTTCAAGCTTTCTGGCAGAGGCAGTCAGGTTTTCATTTAATATCTGTTGATATTTGATAGAGTTCATGATGCCATTTATCATAACAAAATGTCCAGGTCCTCTGGCAGAAAAATAGCCCCAAAACATTAAAGAGCCACCACCATATTTAACCGTGGGCATGAGGTACTTTTCCATATGGCTACCTCTCTGTGTGTGCCAAAACCGCCTCTGGTGTTTATTGCCAAAAAGCTCTATTTTGGTTTCTTCTGACCATAGAACCCGATCCCATTTGAAGTTCCAGTAGTGTCTGGCAAACTGAAGACGCTTGAGTTTGTTTTTGGATGAGAGTAAAGGCTTTTTTCTTGAAACCCTTCCAAACAACTCGTGGTGATGTAGGTGACTTCGGATTGTAGTTTTGGAGACTTTCTGACCCCAAGACGCAACTAACTTCTGCAATTCTCCAGCTCTGATCCTTGGAGATTTTTTGGCCACTTGAACCATCCTCTTCACAGTGTGTTGAGACAATATAGACACACGTCCAATTCCAGGTTGATTCATAATATTTCCAGTTGACTGGAACTTCTTAATTATTGCCCTGATGGTGGAAATTTTCAATGCTTTTTCTTATAGTCACTTCCCATTTTCTGAAGCTCAACAACCTTTTGCCGCACATCACAGCTATATTCCTTGGTCTTACCCATTGTTATGAATGACTAAGGGAATTTGGCCTATGTGTTACCTCATATTTATACCCCAAGTTATGGTTGATCCCTTATGTATATATATATATATATATATATATATATATATATATATATATATATATATATATATATATATATATATATATATATATATATATATATATATATATATATATATATATATATATATCTTATAACCTGTATTGTGTCTGCAATTGTTTGATATCCATGAGAGCAGAGTATTTTTGTGAATGTTTTGAACAAATGATCAAAAGGTTAAACAATAAAGACAATTTTTCACAGCCGCCTTTGCTCATATTTACCAAGGGTGCCAAAATTAGTGGAGGGCACTATGTGTAATATTGGATCATTTTCTTCAATCAATAAGTGACCAAGTATAATATTTTTGTCTCATTTGTTTAATTGGTTCCCTTTGTCTACTTTTAGGACTTCTAGGAAAATGTTTTATGCAGACATATAGAAAATTCTAACTTTCAAGCACCATTGTACATCCGGAACTTCATTGTCTTTTCTGCTCCATGCTCATTCATTGCAAGTCATCTCTTTACCCATTTCAGATTATTAAATGTTTAATTGATTAAATTTGTTATTAATTATTACATTTGCACACTGGGATCAATTTAAGTGTATTCAAGTCAATTAAAATTTTTCTTTTCTTTTTTTCTATCCAGCTTCATGGCAGTTTCTGTGTTTTTTACTATTCTAGATATTGTTGGTTGTGTATATAACTGTATAATGTATTCACACTGAGAAATATAAACAAATGTAGTACAATAAAAAAATAGCCTGGTGATTGATTATAGTTATCAAACTTCCATACAAAATGATTAGTGTTCTTAATAATTTAATAAACCTTATGTATAAACCTACTAAGAAATGCCCCCTAACAAATGCTGCCATATTTTTTTCAATTAAGTTATTCAATATATATGGTGAGCAAAAGTGTGTTCATGGTCCAAACTATATATTATATATCACTAGATAGTACGTCAAAACAGTAATCTCCATCAGCTACGGTGATCCATCTGTACCTATACTGCCATTTTGACATAGTATTTAGTGCAGTAGGTTTTGGACATAGCCTATATATTGAAAATAATAACCTGAGCAAATTATGCCAGTTGTTTTGGCTTTTAATTAGGAAACAATAAGTGGTCGATCTGGATAATAACTTTTCAGATCTCTGTAAAACTGTGACTTAGTTACAACCTCAAATATATTTGATGTGTGAATGATTGTATCCACCGTAATTCAGGTTAAATTAGCCATATTGTAATTTGTTATTTACACAACTTTTCTTTTGGTAGGTATTTACAGTAATCTACTAATTATAGGCTAAATTAGGCAGCTACCATTTAAGTTACAAACATAAGATTTTGGCCACAAATTTTACGGTGCTGTTGTTCCATATCATGACAAGAACAGACATCTGTAAAGCCATTTAAAGGATTGAGAAATTACTCATCTCAGGGAGTAGTTTAAATATGGTTTAAGTGCTGAAATATATTGATGATTTACAATAATGTGACTTTGGGAAGCTTCTGGATATTAATGCTATTAGAACATCATGCAGGATTGTGGCTGGTACACACTGAATCAGCGGTGTCTCAACCAAAGCTTTAAGGCTCATACGAGAGCTTTAAATGCTGTAAAGGATATAACCAATTCACTTTCTGACCACTAGATGAAGCTCTTGTCCCACTCATTCTGCTGCATCATTCAGCTGGGAAACAGTTTTTGTAGCACACATGGTTCAGTCACATCATATATAGTTTTACTAGACCTATACCTGTGCTAAATAGACAAATACTTTTAAGAACATTCTATATGTAGATGGGTGTGTGTATGGAGACCAGGGTCAATGGAGACCAGGGACGGATCAGATAATCCTTAGGTTCCTAGCCAGGGGCCTCCCCACCCCACTATGCATGAACCACTACAGGGAGTACTCGTTACAAATGTCGAAGGCCTCTTCTTCTCTCATCCAGTCAATGACTGTATGCTATACATCAATGAAACTGGCTCAGTTTAGATCCAATCATTTCAGTTTAGCTTCCAATCATTTCACCTCCAGTGGACAGTTTGACCTTCAATCAAGTTAATCAGAGTAGAAAAAAAAAATATCAAGAATTGTGCCAATTTGTCATCTACAGTAAGCTGCACATGCTACACAATGTAGTTAGTGCTATAGATATCCGTGTGCATTTAAACATATGCACCTCAGTAAAATGTCTCAATATGCTAGAGTAAGCAAAGACTCGTATACAATGAGGTCATCATCATTGCTGTCCTAGAAGGCATGAACTCCATCTAATTTGAAAAAGCATGTGGAGGAAAGTTTCGCTAATTTGCTAACATGAACTGGGTATATTCAACTAGGTCAGCCTGATTTCTTTGCTAATGCTATGTTTCTTTGTTAGTGCCATGAGTCCAGTAGCTAATATAAATTGTCTAGGCATCGAGTCTAATTCTAGCTAATGGTAAATATTACAAACATGATTTAATGATGTTTCTAGGCAAAACAGCATAACTGCTTTAAAAAAAAAAAAATCAACTTTAGATCAGTAATGTCGAAAATGAGTTTAATTTCATCAGTTAAAACATTTACTTATTATTTTAATATTTGAGTACATAATAAAATTAGCAACTATTTACTTTCACTTGAGTACATTTTTGGCTGGATACTTCCACTTTTAATTGAGTAAGATTTTGACATATTATCTATATTTCCATTGTATTTATATTCACTTAAGTATAATTTCTCAGTACTCTGTCCACCCCTGACTATGCAAAGGTCTTAATTGCATTTCACCTCGCAAACTTATTCGCCAAATCATCAAGTCCAGCTCTTTAACAAGCTCTCTCTTAACAAGACCGGGCAGTAGTGACAGTATATTGAGTCTTCTTCAGCCCATTTTAGACTGGAGTTAATTTTTAACCAAACCCATCTATCCATCCATTTTCCATAGCGCTCATCCTACACAGGGTCATGTGGGAGCCCAGGAACTATCCCAGGAACTTGGGGCACAAGGCAGGGGAACACCTGGGACGGGGTGCCAACCCATCGCAGGGCACAATCGCACACACATTCACACACTACAGACCATTTGGAAATGCCAATCAACCTACAATGCATGTCTTTGGACTCAGGGAGGAAATCCCCAAAGCACGGGGAGAGCATGCAAACTCTGTGCACATGGTGGATGCGGGATTCAAGCCTCCAACCCCGGAGGCGTGAGGTAAACGTGCTAACGACTAAGCCACCATGCCCCATTTTTAATCAGACCCATTAGAGAAAATGAACTTTCTCTGCCTTCTCTTTGCTTTTAAGTTTTGTTTTTCACCTACTAATCTAGTTCCACTTATAACAGTTAGGTCCTAACTGACTGCTCATTAGTTACAAATTCAGCACCAGACACCAATAATGTTCCTGACTTTTTTTTCACATTCTGTGTTTACATATATTATATATATAATATACTTATATATATATATATATATATATATATATATATATATATATATATATATATATATATATATATATATATATATATATATATATATATATATATATATATATATATATATATATATATATATATATATATATATATATATATATATATATATATATATATGAAACAGTGGCTGAACTAATGATGGCGTAAGATATTTCGAAGCCCCTTAAACACCTGGCAGCAATCAGGTGACTTATCAGTGTGAACAGAGATATTGCTTACTGTGCTCTGTGAACTCTGCATGCGATCAAAGTCTGCGGCACACACACAAATTTAACTTACTATACAGTCCTTATCCTGTGACCTGGGTCAAAAAGAAGATATGCGCATTTTATTGTACCCATTCACATCACTCGCTTATTAAATGAAATATTTAAAGCAAGTAAAATAAAAAACAAGAAGGAAATAAAAGACGTCATGTACGTAAAAACAAAAACAAAAACAAAAAAGGCCTAAGCAGCTTTGGAATGATGATGAATATGGAATGAAGTATTGAGACCTAACTCCACAAAACTACAATACAATTTTTAATAAAAAATAAATAGAATAAGCAATAAAAATAATTTTAGAAATAATAATTGACAACTAGTATCTCATGTTTGTGCAAAACTTCTGCAGTAAACTCCCTGTGGTGGTTCATCCAACACTGACTAGTGCCTTTCTCATCTCATATAACGTCATATGCTTGAGCTTTAGGGAGAGAAATGGGCCGCATGGAACTATCTGATCCCTGTTTTCCTCCTGTTCTTTCTTCTTCCTTAGAATATTGATCACATTCAGAGAAGTCCTAAACACAGAATCCTTTTTTACCAGGGCTTTTGAATACTCATACAGTGTTATTCTGAGTAACCATGGCTTTAAATGGCTTAAAGCTAGCTCTTTTATCTGTAATCCATACTGTAGTTAAAGGTCATGTGTGTTCAGCATCTCTGTGTCCTGTCAGGCTTTAGCTGGGTATTCTGTTTTATCTATAATAACTGCTCAATAATATCTATAGATATTATTAGCTATCTGCTAGTAACACTGGAAACTTATAGTAGTCCTAGCTAGCAGTAATACAGTATAACTTAGCTTTCTTCTCCTCTTATAAATGTAAAGTGGGTTTTGGCTACTTAAGAACATTTAGGTAGCAAAAAAAAAAAAAAAAAAAGCAGCAGTATAAAAGGCAACACTGCTAGCGTCATAATCAGCTAGCATAGTAAATATTGCTGTGTTGCTAGCGCTTGTTAAGGCCAATCCAAACCACATTCCCTTAACAGCCATTATATTTTAAAGCGAATTTTAATACAAAAAAAAAAAAAAAAATCCTCTCCTATCAGACTTTGATTGCAACTAGCGTTGAGGATGCGCTGAAACCTGCTTATTCACGTGTGTTCAGCATCCGAGTTATTAAAAATGTAGTCTGAAGCGATGAGTGACTCATATAGCAGTACATAACTCATAGTCATGAGTCACGCTTTGTTTTTCTGGCTTCCTCTTTTTTTTCTGTTTCTTCATCAAATTCCATTTATGAAACAACACCCTGTGAAAAATAGTGCTTTCAACATGCTTTTGTAACGCACAACTCAAAAGTGTGTGTCAGTTTGAAGTGGGAGCAGAAGAACGCTGCTGAAGAGAGTCTTGGGATGATCCTGTGTTACACCTGTGTTTCATGTGCACTGCTAATATGAGCCATTTAGGCAGCTTAATCTACGGTACTTTGATGTCTTTCTGATACTGTAAAAATGTACATTTTTGTAAAATGTAAAATTCAAGATGTAAGCCTAATTATGGCTATTGTATAATCAGTGTTTTGTTTTTTGTTTTGTTTTTTTAAATCTGTATAGAAGGAAAAAAACAAAACAAAACAAAACTTACTACCTGACTGCTGAAACCATCATTTCCTCCACCATGATCAAAAGAAAATGGTCAGTAGCAGGTATCAGCTTCAGGTATCAAAAATGCACGGTCGTAATTACAGTTTATAGGGACTGTCATGTGCTACTTGTAGGTTAGGAGCTCTAAAATCTTGTATTATATTGCTCCTATTTACTCAGCTAACAGTTGTAAACTGTTTTAATGGTATGTTGATATTCAATGGGAAACACTTGGATTGAAATAGCACTGTTAGCATTTCAAATCACGGCACGTTTTTTTTTTTTTTTGACACTTCTAACTTGTGAACCTCGCATAATTAAGTAAGATTGTACTGCACATACTTGGAAAAGTGTGGATAAGAAATGAAAAGGCTCGGCCAATTGTGAAGCAGACACTATTTATGAATCACAATTTATTCTCCTGAAACACAAACATGTAAATATAATAGCCAAGTATTATATCAAAAAAGCTTTCATATTAATATTAAAAGCTTGAGCATTTTAATCTCAAACCCTGTGGTGTATTTAATAAATTTGCGTCTGTATAATTTTATGATACACGTTTTACCAAAATATGCAATAAAACTCCAGAATGGCACAATGTTGTTGTTAAAGGAAAGGTTTCTGTTCAACATGGTATGTTCCTGGTATAAGCAAAGGCAGTAGGGAGCAAAATGGGATTGGTCAGTGATTAATGGGCAATTTATCAGTTGTTAAAATATAAAACATTTTAAATATCCCCAATCCAATCAACAATTCTCCATCCCCCTTGCCATATCTATTAGAAATATCCATGTTAAAGGGGTGCAGGCATCCTTTCTCATGTCTTTTAATGTTCAGAGCTGTTGAGAGTCCAGCTGCTTACCTTCAAAACTGGAAATATGATGACATTTTTATCGAGACATCTTTAGCATGAAGTGTTTCAAGTCGAACACCAAAGGAAATTACATATAATGCTGTATTTAATCTTTATAAAGAAGCATTAAGAATAGTTAGTGTTAATGCAGGCCAGTGATTGGCTAAAGCCTCAGAAAATGTGATGCAATTATGAAAGATGATGAATTGCTTAATTTGCATGATTCAATCCCAAATGTGTCTCCACTCCTCTACTTTTTGTTGTTGTTGTCTTCAGTAGTATGGTATGGTAGTCAATTTCAAAAAGGGGAAGCTTTTCAACTTTCACTTGATAATGGCTTAGACCCTGGAGTTTTATGCGTGATTATATCTTGATTTCTGGCTTTTCGTTACTAAAACCTGTGATTTCATTAAGGGTATGCAGACTTTATATCCGGTGTATGCCATTCTTATGTTAACCATTAAAGTATAGCATTGTTTCTCCAGCCATAAAAATACGCATTGTTTTAAACTTTATATTAGAAATACATCACAAAATGTTTTTTTAAACCATAAAAAATATTCTCTTTAATAACCATCGTGTGTGTGAAGGTCACCGAAGATCAGAAATTTCAGAAATACTCAAACCACCGTCTGGTACAAGCAACCATGCCACGGTCAACGTCACTGAGATCCCCATTAAGATTTGATTTGATGTTAATTGAAGATTTCGACCTGTATCTGTGTAACTGTATGCATGTGTGATTGGCTGAAGATGAACTGCATGAAGAAGAAGAAGAAGAAGAAGAAATGCGCAGACTTTTCTTTTGGAGCACTGCCATCAACTTGAGATAAAACTTTTTTCTTTTTTTTTTATAATTGAGAATATCTTTTGAAAGAATGTCGATCATCCCTCTAGTACAGTTCCAGAGACATGAAGAAACTTGTACAACTTTCCCAACCATAAAAATATCAATGGCATTATGATTATATTTATGAATGGCATTAATACACACTGTAAATACACTTACATCAGGAGAAACACAGAGCACTGATGGACAGTGAATACTGAACAGCCATGTTTAATTCACAATAACATATATCCAACATGAATATATCAAAAACATTTCAGCTGGTGTGTTCTAACCTAAAATCCTTACAACTACAATATATAGAAAGAGAATGTGTGTGTGCATCTGTTTAATAAAAAAAAAAAAAAAAAAAAAAAAAAAAATACAAGTCAGAATAACTATTAAGTACAAACACGAGGGCATGTTGCATATGTTCTCATCAGGAATATAAAATGCATCGATGGATCATTAGTTAAATTATAACGAGAATGGCCAATTTAAGGACATGCTGAGCATTTTGGAAACCACATTTCATCATCACAAATGAATTTCACAGTAGCTGCTAATTATTTATATGACATATTGTGACATTTAACGTGCACAATATTACTGTAAAGGCTTCACTAGCCCTTAAGGAGGCTGGCAGGACAGGTAGCATGTTTTGGCACCATCGCTGACATGAAACTGATCTGATCTGAAGGACAGCGGCTCTTCAAAGTGTTTTCACTTTGGACAAATTTGAAAGAACATCATTTGCCCTTCTTGAATAAGACAGTTCTTACTTATCCTTATTCCACGTACACACTTAGCCTCCTCCCAAATACAGCATTTGGGTTAGTAACAATGTTGTGCTTGATAAATATCTCAGTATGTTGACAGTCATTACTGTCATTCACTAATACTTTACCAATAGTGTGTTAGCAAACAAAACCTCAAAGTTCCTGTGTGTCCAAGACATTCAAAAATTCAGTGTTTATTTCTTTGTACATCTAAAAATTCAGCTTCAAGCAACAATTTGGCCAAAAAAAAAAAAATACACAACTGTCCAATGTTGCCCTTAGACCAAAATATCTTTAGCAAAAACATGTTTGGTGTTTGCTTCATTAGTTTGGTACTGGAGCTATGAGACTCATGTAGCGAAGAAGTGAAGCTTATAACCTCCAGTTTAGCATTGTGCATACTGCATGTCTAAATCCCCTCACACTCGTGTCAATACATCAGAGAATGAAATTAAATAGTATAAAATAAGAATACGTCCAAATTAACAAAAAGAAGTAAAATTCCACCCTCAAGCTTTTCGCCAAACCTCATATAGGAGTAATAGAGAGTGGTAAACTATGTGCCATGGAAGAAATGATTCTGGCTTCAAGATGGCCGCTACTACTGTTTAACTCTACGACATCATTTTGAGCATTTAATGATAATAGACCCTGTTTGCACTTAGTTGTTTCATGCGTCATGATTATCAGAATTCTATCTGCATAGAGATGTTTCACATAAAAATGAACAATGATAAACTACTTCAGGTGGCCCGAGATACATTTTAGCCACGTTTGATAAACAAAACCAGCCCCAATAGGTTCGAATGTAATGAGCTAATTTGTATAGACACACACAAAGCTATCAGATTTCAGTCTGTCTGAACACTACATATGTAAATGCATGTAATAAAATTCTCATCAGAATACAATCCAGATACAAGATGGATGAAATGGCCAGGTGTAAACTGGCTCACGGTCTCAGAAAAAGCATAGACAAGGCTATTTGAAATACTAACCAATTAAAGCCCTTTAAGGTGAACATTTCACATAAATAAGGGAATGGGCGCACTGTACACATGGAGTTTTGCATGATGCTAAACTGGAAATAAGCTAAACTAATGTGTACATTCAATTTCTGGCCAAAATGTTCCATTACTGCAGGTCACGCAGCGGGAAATCGTTGAGGACTTTGTACTGCTTAAGACCAGCTCAAGCATTACAGCATGAAGACAGGCAGGAGGTCCAGACAAGTGAGAACTTTAACTCTGGTTTAAACTGATGAGACAGAAATAACTGACATGAGACATGAATTATTGTGGCTAAGCATCAAGCATAAAAAATGTGTGTCCTTCCGTGTGCGTTGATGAACAAAATGGTGGCCATACTTTACTGCCCTGTATACCGAGCTCAGCATTACTGGAATAAAAGAAATCTTATGCTGCATACCTTCCCGTTTTCAATGCACCCTCGTTGACTTTCCCTTGACTTCCATTGACACAAGGGCAGGAGAGTGTATCGGGGAGTGGACTTAACAAGAGGAACACACAACACAGGGCACCAAGTTCAACATATCTACATCCACACCAGTGCTTCATACATTACAGTCAGTACAGGATCTCGTGGAGTTTTTTTTGTGATTGTTGCAGCCAAAAACGCTGGATTCTGCTGTGGCTTTTTTTTTTTTTTCAAACTTTGCGATGCAATCTGCACTTTTTTTGTGCTTTCGTTTTTGCGGAAAACTACTTGAATTGCACAAAATTGTTTTGCACGGTCTTTCGCAGTGACGTTTGTTGGTGAATGAGACCTTTTAGCTGTACTCGTGTTTGACGCATGTGAATCAAAGAGGGCGTTGTGATGATGTCACATGATGTCTGCGATCTGACTGACATTAGTCTAATACTGTTGTTCGGTTCATATTTGATAAAGTAAACAGCACGGTCTGATTTTCACCGTCCCACTGATTAAAGTACGTCTCCACTTTTGCACAAATTTTACAGTTCCGGTGTATGTTTGCTATTTCCTGTTATTACTTATACTACAGTGTTGTTGAAATCTGATTAGCCAGAATTGTAGATAACAGCAGCACTGACAGTAGTTCCAACTCTAATTCAAATAATAGGTTTATATTACAGTAGCCGTAGTGTTTACACACTCCACACAATCTAAGCCTAATAATAGACCGATTTTAAATAGTGTTATTATTTAACAAAGAAAAATGTGTAATCCTTGATATGGTTATGCTTTCCATAACATTAATGGAAGGAGTCTCCAGTGTCAGCACTTTGTAACAGTCAGTACGTTTCTGCCCTAGGAAAGTCTTCATGACAGAACGACAACGGTTAAATATCACAAACTGGCGTACATTAATAAAATAAATAATGTATTCGTTGGCAAATTGCTGCGGCACAAAAGGAATAAATCACTCTGTGGCGTGCTGTTATAGGAAAAGAAACCACTACTGGGCGGTAGCAGTAACTCCGCTTCACGTCAGGTTGGATCGCACCGATTATTTTCCTATAACACACCCCGTCATTTTTTACTCCTTCTTTGATAATTCCATGTTATCAAAGATACGATGGTGTGGGCGAGTCTGTTTTCATAATCATAATGTGCATCAGCAGTCCGTCATCTTCAAATTTGTTTGAAATGTCATTTCTGAAATGATGCTTAGTTATCGTATCAGATATTACAAAGTGAATGAGAAGCTCCAGTGTATGATGCTTGGATATGAAGTAATAATGGTTTTGTTGGCAGTCATAATGGCCAGGTTCTACCCTGTCCTGTTTGGATTTACACAATCAGAGTTTTCTACAGAGATGAACAAAATGTGAACATGCACTGTTAGTCAAAGTTATAAAACCAAGTCTGAACAAGCATTTTATCAGTCCATACAGGATACAGGTTTTGTGGTTGTTGCGGCCAAACATGCTTGATTTTGCTTCGGCTTTTTTCAACATTTGCGATGCAAGTTGGAGGTTGTTTTTTTTTTTTTTTTGCGGAAAACTACTTGAATTAGCGAAACTGCAATTTGCACGAAATTGTTTTGCACCGTCTTTCACAGTGATGTTTGTTGGTCAATGAGACCTTTTAGCTGTACTCATGTTTGACGCACGTGAATCAGAGAGGGCTTTGGCTGAATCCGTGTTGTGATGACGTCACATGGCGTGTTGTCATGATGATGCCATATGATATCGTCTTGGCCCAAATCTGCGGAAAATCTGCTGTAATTTTGAAAAATCTGCGGAAAATCTGCTGTAATTTCGAGAAAAAAAAAGTGCCTGCGAATATTGGAGTTTTCTTGATTTTGCGTTCATTTCTGCGATCGCAAAATCGCTAAATCCTGGAGGGACCGATTTTATTGCTCTTGATTAAATTCATCAGCAGAACCAGATTAGACAAAAAGTGAACAGACTGCGTCATTTCTACTCCGGACTCTCTTAAACTTCAGGTCAGCGTTTAGACTGATGCAACAGCACTTTAGATGGTGGCAGGGATTTAATCAAGGGGGAGTCAGTGAGGTCGCCTAAAAACCGGTTTCGAAACAGCCATAGTATTACTACAAACTAAGCTGTAGATGTCTGGTCATGCAAGAGCTGTAGGTACGAATGTTTAAGAAACTCGAGCCAAAATTCCCTCGGCATTGCTCAACACTGCTTTTAATGCTTGTGAGTCACGCTCATGTGACGAGAACACCACGACTCGTGAACCATCAGCATGTCCCATAAATGAGGAAACGAAAAGATTGCAAAATGCATTTCAGCATTAAAGGCTTGCTGAATCGTTACTCAAACTGCATTTATCTGTCAGAAATATAACAAGGCTCAGCAGCACAGTTTAAAATACTAGTAAAAATATTCTACCTTACAGCATAGTTTCTTTTAAAAACAGACTCACGTCTTTTTTTTAACGTATTACCAAATCTAAATATTATAAAAGTCTCTGGAAAGGAAAACAAAATCATTACTAATAAATTAAACACATAAATTATTATTTGTTTACGACATAAATTGCTTATGGATGTATCCAGAAGGGGTAAAGAATATGTATTTTTGATAGATCATTATAATAATAGTAATTTTTTTAAAAAAGTCCTTAAACTTGAGCCAGCAGCTGGATTTTGCATGCGTGTGTTGCACGAGATCCACAAGAAAACGACGACACAGCAGGTTCTCAAATGTGAGAAGCTTTTTTGCATAGACACACACACACACACGCTTAGACTTAAATGACGCTTCACGAACACGGCGCTCGCAACGCACACATGCAGCACCAGGTCTGATCAGAGGTCAGCCAGCCATCAGGCAGTGACGGCTCAAGGTTCAGAGTTTTGTATACGTGTGTGTGTGTGTGTGTGTGTGTGTGTGTGTGTGTGTATGTAAGGATCATGTAGAATGTGTTTGGACCCCAGAGCAGATTTGTTCCACTTGTCAAAACAGCAATCAGGAAATTTCTCTTGCGAATCTTTCTCCAGTTGATTCACTCCATGTTTGAAGTGAGAAACAGCTCTCTTGTCTCGTTTCACTCTCTATGGACACACTGAACCCATTTTAGGTTCTGGATCCACTGTGTCCCTGACCAGGTCGAAGTGGTTACTGAAGACGAACGTATGAATAAATTAGAAAATGAAGCCTTTTCCGGTGCTCCTTCTCCTAGCGACAGTGTTGTCACACCATTTGAACCAACCATTGTCTGTCTCCATGTCTCCATTATGTTTTCACTTTAATAAGCACAGAAGGGTGTGTGGGGTGGGGATTAAACACCCCGTTTGCCATTATTCCCTTTCAGGTAATGTTGAGGCATGAAATGTGTTGAGGATAGAAACAATGACCACTGCTTGTGGTTTCACTCTCAGCTTCTGAGTAAAAACACGTCTTCACAGTGAGCTAGCTGTCTCTCAGCTAGCTTCTGTCGAGAGGTGTGCGTAAAGATGATTTGTGTCCGATGTTTACATGCAAGTTCACTCATATGTCGCCTGATGCCATAAAATACAGCAACAGGTCAGATGATATGTCAGATCAGATCCAATATGATCTAGCGTTTTGATACAGATGTTCAATATCGGATTGGTGCATGCCTCTTTGTCTCAAACGGCTCTGATTTTCTAATTCATCAAATGTACAGGTCCTTTTGGATATACTTATGTTTTCTGGTGTCTTTATTATTGGATTCTTTGTACTCGTTCTTCCTTATAAAGACGACTCCACTTCTCTTGTGATGGTGACGTCCTGTGGAGCCACTTGAACTTTAGGCTCGCATTCCAGAGACTCACTGATGACGTCCAGAGTGGTGGAGACGAGGGGTTCGGCTTCGCTCCCGCTCTCCGTACTTGTGTTTTTGTTGTCGGGGGCTTTGCCGTTTTGACAGCACAGTTTAGCGGCGCACTGCGTGCGGCAGGAGAGCTCACAGAGCGAGGCATGTGACTCTGAGCTCACCATGACGAACTCAGGCTGGATGGTGGTGGCATGGATGCCCTCGTCATGGAAGAAGGCCTTGAGGCGCTTGGCCACACTCATGTAGGAGGCAGGGTCTTGGCATTTGATGTGAGCTGTGGCAATAATGCGACTCCCGGCAAGCTGCCAGATGTGGAGCTCGTGCACCGCCAGAACGCCATCGAGCTGGCGCAGGCGAGTGCTTAGGAGGCTCACGTCGATCTGCTTGGGTACAGTCTGCAGCAGGATGAGCGCGGACTCCTTCAGGAGCGGGTACGTCGTGTACAGAAGAATGCAGACCATGATGAGGCATAGAGTCGGGTCCAGGTACAGCACCCAGCAGGGCCCGGCTGTGGAGAACGGGGTGCTCGTGTTGCTGTGTTCTGCCTCGTCAAAGCCCACAAGCGTGTGGTTGAGATGATGGTGGTCACTGCAGTGTGTGTTGGCACTGCATGGGTCATTGCAGGGAACACCGGGCTCGCATGGACGCCACACAAAGGTGAAGATGATGGCGTTGACCACGACGATGACTGAGCCAAGCGCGTCACCCAGAACATGAAGGAAAACACCATGCATGTTCAGCTGGGATGACGAGGACGAATCATGCTCGTGCTCGAGGTCGTGCTCGTGATCCAGCTCGCTGTTCAGCTGCACAGCTGATAGCTCTGTCAACACCGACACAAAAAAAAAAAAAAACACAGTAAGACAAAGCACAAAGAAAACATTAAAACACAGAAAAAGTGGTTTGTGTTCAAAATTAAGAATAACTCAGTTTCTCTAACAGTTAAACAAATTAACCAGTATTAGTCTATCAAACTACAAAATGGAATTTTGTCGATAAATTATGAATAAAACAATGGTGATGGTGGTGATAAAAATAAAAGTCTGCTCAAAAACCTGAATGGAACAAGAGAGAGGTTAACATTTAAACAATGTTTCATTAGTTTAATTAAATAATCAGTGACAAATAAAATGTAAAAAGATACATTTCTCACCCAGAAATGATCCTTTATTTAAACAAAAATCAAGAGAATTCAGCAGGTCTGGGTGCATTCAGTGAAAAGGGGTTACTGAATCCAATGAAATTTTCAAAACTGCCAAAAAAGATTTTATGCCGACACTACCTGGTCAAAAACCATGAGACTAACATTAATATGGATTTTTAACAAAAACTGTAATAGAACATGTAGTTTATCATTTAAAAAATAAAAGCACCAAACATATCCCAGCTGTTAAATGGAACAAGACAGGAAAAATGATCTAGGAAACAATTTTATTGAGAAACCTCAGAAGGGACTGCCAATAGACCATGGGTGAAATACAAGCCAAAAAATTTCAGAAATATATTGAACAATCTGGCAGGCAAAATCCAAATAGGCATGTGTTTTATTACCAAAATGAAAAGTATTAAGCCCTTAACCCTCAACTGCTTAGCTGTATAAATGTGATAAATGTAAGTCGCTCTGGATAAGGGCGTAAATGCGAATGTAAAATCATGTAATAATGGCTTAAAATTTAACCGTAAACCCTCCAGACGTTGAAGATGTTGAATGAGAACAAACGTCCAGAAAACTCCCAGAAGTAGACCCCCCCCCAAAAAAAAAAAAAAATTTCTGCAAACAAATTAACTCATTAATTTCTAGTTGTCGTTTGAACTGCTGCAACAGTCGCAAAGAACATAAATCTTCCAAAGTAAAACTACCACTGTCACATGGTAGTGGAGTAATGTAATTAAAATCATAGATATTAGTCCAGAAAAAAAGTTGTTAGGGCACATAGTCTGACATGGCAATATAATATACAAACCCATGTGTTTCTTTGTGTGCTAAGGAATGAGAGATATATTAACACAAACTGGTGTTAATTATTTATTAATTGACCGGTTTGGCACGTGCAGATTACCAGCCTGTGATCGCACTGCTACATGACCTGCACTCTAACAAAGCAACATTTGATGTTCCCATGTGACCCGGTTAAGACTGGAATGCATGCAGAGGTAACTGTGTGTGTGTGTGTGTGTGTGTGTGTGTGTGTGTGTGTGTGTGTGTGTGTGTGTGTCTGTCCTTACATGTTTTCTGCTGTTTTTACACATTGTGTGCTTTTTAAAGGGGGTGGACAGATTCATTAACTAGCACACTGTGCAACAGAAAGGTCCAATGTGCTTGCCCAGTTTCTAACAAGGTTAAAAAACAATTTAAAAAAATAATAATAATAATTAAAAATGTTATTATTATTATTTTTAAAAAGCACAGCTTATGTAACTCAATAGTGTGATGAGTTAATTATGTGCATTAATACAGACTGTGGAAAATAAACTAGTACTTGAATCCCTGTGGGGGTGACATTTTGCAGCCAAACCTGATCATCTTCTGTTCATGTCTCTGGTGATAAAACATCGTGTTTGCACCCCAGACAAAACCAGCAAGTCTTTAGCCACCATTTTGTCTATGTGCTGTGTGTTCCCTCGATGGTTCTGGCTAGCGTGTTAATTTTTGCTTATCGAAGTGCTTAAATGCGAATTGACTGTGTGCATTAGAGTTACACTATATAACAGTTTTGTGTTGCACTGTACTGTATTTTGGTCAGTGTGTTACTGTATTCACAGCCTTTCTTTCCGGATTGTCTAGCCAAACCCAATGAGGAGTTCTGCTGGGAGTCTGTTATCAAAGATTAAAACTGTAGTGTGTTCATACAGGGTTACACAATAACCACCAGCTCATCTGTTTTAGTTAAGATGTAGACACATTAATGAACCCAAAACACTGTCCATTTACCAGTGCTGCTGTATCTTTCAAGTGGGAAAACGAAGACAAAATAAGATATTAAAATGAAATAAGAGGAAGGGGGTGAGACTTAATATCAGAGAGTTTGAAACAACTGTCATTCTTGGGGGGGGGGGGGGGGGGGAGGAGTAGCATACGCCATAGCACTGAGGCGATCTGCACCACTGAAAGTTTCTCCTCAAGTTGTTAGATCAATGAAGTAAAAAGTGTTTATGACAATTATCTCAACGGTCCATTAAACCTGCTTGTTCGCTGTGAATGAATAAATCATATGTAAAATCTGATAAGTCCGGATACATAATCTACTTGTCCTGGCACCTAGGCTTAGTCCACCCCCCCCAATAATATAAGCAAACCAGAAGTAAACTGTGATCCTGGGATGAGTAATATGAGACATATTACGATAAATATCTCAGCACATCTTTCTGATCATATCTCATGTGTTGTCAGTACAGTGACGGTTGAACACAGATTGAACACAACTTTGGTGATTGAAAGGTTACAGTGTGATAAAAGTTACCAATCATTCAGATCTGCTGTGTCACTGACAGGAGTCCAGCTGTGGACAGCTACTCTTAAACCAGTTTATTACCCCGTTACACAAGAAAGCACTTTTCCAAGAACATGAGTTAGGATTAAAAGTTCAGGTTTCAGAACTGCTGAAACACACCAGACAATAAATTCACCTGTGAACACTACATAAGCAGTCTGTAGAGCGAGTCCCACAGGCCTGCCATTCTCACTGCATGTCTGCACAGTTATTTGAGGTGACCACAATCATTCTCCACAGTTGTTCAAGTGCACAATCAAATGTTCGTATAGTGGTAGCTACATTTAAAAGGCGATTTTGTCTCCTTCAGAACACTGTCTATATTCATTTAAAGAGACACGAATTATTGAATAAAAAGAGGTTTAGAAAAGATATTTACTTACTTTAAAAATTATATGTACATTATTTACTTTGAAATTTGTGTTTTTTATGTAAATATTTTTACCGGACAGTGTCTGGCAGGATCTTAATTTGAGGTTTTTTTTTTAACCATCAAATACAGTGTATATATACACACTATATATATACACACTATATATATATATACACACACTATATATATATATATATATATATATATATATATATATATATATATATATATATATATATATATATATATATATATACCATGTCAAAGTAACATCCACATGAATGCCAGGACCCGAGGTTTAACAGCAGAACACTGCCCAGAGCATCACACTTCCTCCGCCAGCTTGCCTTCTTACCATAGTGCATCCTGGTGCCATCTCTTCCCCAGGTAAGCGACACACACGCACCCCGCCTTCCATACGATGTAAAAGAAAACATGATTCATAAGACCAGGCCACCTTCTTTCATTGCTCCATGGCAATTCTGAAGCTCATGTGCCTATTTGTAAGCACTTTCAGTGGTGGAAAGGAGTCTGCATGGGCACTCGGACCGGTCTTGCAGCTATGCAGCCCCAAATGCAACAAGCTGCGATGCACTGTGTGTTCTGACAACTTTCTATCATAGCCAGCATTAACCTTTTCAGCAATTTGTGCTACAGTAGCTTTTCTGTGGGATCGGACCAGATGTGCTAGTCTTCGCTCCCCACGCACATCCGTGAGCCTTGGGCGCCCATGACCCATGAAAATATAGTTGCAAAAGTTTGGTCCAGTAATGTAAGTATTTAATCATTTCCATATTGTTTACAAAACTGGCCATAAGTGACCATTTTGATTTCAATTCTAAACATATTGTTTGTACTAGTCTGCTATGTTGGTGCTGTTTATGCTTTGAAAAAGCAAGAAAATGCTATTTTATTTCAAAGCCTAAAAAAAATGTTCGTTCGTTCATCTTAAATAAGCATTAGGGTCGTGGTGGAGCCAAAGCCTACCCCGGGAACATTCCCGAGGTGGGAATACATTCCCACCTAATATTTTGCAAATCATGCTGAACAAACAGAAACACTTCATTTGACGAGGTGACATATCAGTCGGATCAATAGGTGATTTATAGGTTTAAAGTAAACAGAGTTAATGTGACCATTTCAGTCCTCTCTCAAGTGAGTGGAAAAATGACCTGGAACACCAAAGTTCCACTGTTTCCTGTTTGGATCACTTCATGCATGTACTGGAGGAAAGCATCTAAATTCCTAGCTTATTCACGTGCATGTAAACTGCCTATGAAAATATATTATAGCCGAATAAAGCCCAGTAAACTGGTTACTCATTGCTTGGTTACTGGATTTCATTAACCTGGTCATTCTTCCACGTTTATTGCCAAAAACTGATTTTTCTCAAAATTATTTTATGTATAAAAGCTTTGTGCTACTTTGACTCGGACATGTTTATATGGTAAACCTGCTGCCTCAACAATGGTGCAACAATAATCATTAGAAACATGCTGCACGACAAAAACAGATAACTACTACTGTAATATATTATTATTGTTTTTTGTTTAATTGCTACTAAAATGATAATTACATTAGTCATCCTTCAGCCTTATTATATGTAAAAATCATGTTGGGGGAAAAAAATCCTTTGCCTTTTTTTCTGGTCATGCATCTCTTCAGAAATCTCCCATGTGACAGTCAGTAGGGTGAAGCTTGAAGCTTGTCTCTGACTGATTAACCTTCTCTTTATTCACTAGAATAAATCATGTGATGGTTGTTATAACAGACACGGTCCCTGAAGGGGTTATTAGAGTTGGTTTTGTGCATGTGTATGATGATTCTACTGCTTGTGCTCTCTCTCTGTTATGGTGTCAGTGTGTCGCAGCATGACTCAGTGTCCTAGTGCGGTGTGATTTTTACACGTGTTTGCGCCGCAGGAACATTTCAGCCTCATAGCAGTTCAGGGACCTTTAACACAATTCCATAACCAACCTGCATATTCAGTTCATTAAAGTTACACAATTAACACTGACTTTCCTGACTATACCATGCTCTAAGGGTACTTGGACTGGGATGGAGTAAAAATGTGAATCTTCAGAGCACCCTTTAATATATACCCGTTAGCCCTTTTCACCAAAAAGGTAACGGAGTTGAACCGATTTGCAAAACATTCTGTACAGTATTGTACAGTATTCTGTACAGTACTGTACACAAAAATGAGGAACCGGTGATATCAGGGGGCATGAAGCGACAGAACCCTTCTGTCGCTATGATAAGAACTCTGGTTATAGGAGACTCAATTATAAGGAACACAAAATTAGCTAGGGCTTTAAGGGCCAGGGTGCTGGACAAAGCAGGTAATCTGAGGGTCTTAGGCAAGCATAGGTTTTCAAAGGTAGCTTTTCCACATAGGAGCTAATGATATACGCCTTCTTCAGTCAGAGGTTACTAAAAGTAACATTGTAGAGGTGTGTAAATTAGCAACGGCGATGTCCGAAGCAGTAGTATGCTCTGACCCCATCCCAACGTGGTGTGGCGATGTAGCTTACAGCAGGTTATGGTCGCTGAACTGCTGGATGTCCAGGTGGTGCTTCGAAAACAATGTGGGATTTATAGATAATTGAAGTAGTTTTGAGGGCAAGACTGGCCCATTAGGGCGGGCCGTTATCTATGCCGCTCAGGAAGGTGCTGTTCAGCATAGCACACAGTCTCAGAACGGGCCTAGTTAATCAGTGACAATCCAGAGCCAAGGCCAGGGTTCAGACAAGCAGGCTAAACTGACCGTCTGCTAGCTGCACTGAGTCGTCACTCAGGTTCCACTATGTTGATATCCATTGTTAAAAGCACTATACAAATAAAATTGAATTGAATAGAATTGAATAACAACGCTATCTTTTTACAACGATTCATGAGATATGAAGAGAATTAGTGAACACTTAGTGAAACTGAAATCACACTGATGAATCAAAGATGTGAAGAAGAAACATCTATGTGACAGGCAAATGCAATTAACTGAACAGGAGCCACATTAGTAATGCTGATAAAACTTGCTTCAAAGAGCTACACAACAGCTAAAAACAATAATACATGTACCTCATTATTCTGTAATTGCATAATTGGTGTCTATTATAGTGTCCCTGTGCTGTGCGTAAACGCTAAAGAATTCGACTTTGAATAGTAAAAAAAATGTTCTCAAAGAAAATATAGTTGTTTGGGGTCTTTCTTAGTAATCTGTGAACTGTTCTTTAAACAGACATGGAAATAAGCCCTCTGATACGTAAATATAGTCCTTTTTTTACGTCATCATTCATGAATTAACAGTAGGCCTGTACAGATTCTGAACAAATTCAGTCACATATCAATCTGAGGCTAATAAACTGAATCAGATCATATCAGATATATCAGATTCAGTGGTGTCAAATATCAAATTTAGTATTATATCATGTGGAAGCCTGTGAAGCACAGCCAGGGATGTTTGTGATTCTTTTTTTTTCTTCTTCTTTTTTTGTTACAGAGGTGGAAATCACAACCCACTACTATCAAAGTTGTATTAATTATTGAGTCCTTATCATTTTTAGCCTGTTTGGCCGGTCACTTAAATTCATTTGGTTTAATTCAACGTGAAAAAACAAGAAAACCTATAAATAAAGTCAACTTGGACCTGTTGTATCGGTGGAAAGTTCAGGAATTAATGAAAAGCTACAATAAACAGTTAAAAATATTATAGTACATATTGAATAAAGAGACTATTCTTTTATTACTACATAATTTTTTTTATACAGCTAAAGGGGTCTTAGGTCAAAGTTCAATCCGTTTGAGTACAAAAGACTTAATGGCTAGTCAGCAAAATAGTTAGCTAAAGTCATTAGCTAGCGTATACTCGGAGTCCATAGTGCCTGGTTGCCTAGCAACCGCGTTCGCGTTCCTTTAACCAATTGAACAGTGACCCCTACATTTCCGGCTCCTGACACACCTGAGCAGGTGTTAAAGGTGATAAGATTACCTGGAAAAATGCTGAGAGAGGGGGAAAAAAATACAACTGGTTTGGACTAAACTCTGCGGTTTATAATCTAAATAGCCTGTTAAAACCTGAGCACGTTACGAAGCACATATATATGAATGAAACGAAAAGGTGAAAAGGTGAGCTAAAAGCCCTCTCTCACCAGCTGGTCCCCTGCTGTCGGTGTTCATGCTGTTCGGGCTGTTACTCCCGTGACCTGCGACCAGGTTGTTGGTCTCCTCTCCGGCGGATGCGCAGTCAGTGGACATCTCGCCCTTGCGCGTGTTCGCCCGGGACTGCTTCGCCTTGCCGTGGCTGTGCGAGTGAGCGTGCCCGTGGAATAGACACAGCCCTAGCAGGTTCACCACGAGCCCCGCGACCCCGACGGTGATCACCACGAGCGGGCTCTCGATCTCGTGCGGCTCGGTGAAGCGCTCGATGGCTTCGAGCACAATAGTGAAGCAGAGCGCGGTGAGGAACACGGCGTTGACGAGGGCGCCCATCACCTCGGCTCGGATCCAGCCGAACGTGTTCTTATTGGTGGACTGGGTGCGCTCGGCGAAACGCACCGCCACCAGCGCCACGATCAGCGCCATCACGTCCGACAGCATGTGGAAAGAGTCCGAGAGCATCGCGAGCGACGCGGTGAGCCGGCTCACCACCACCTCGACCACGAAAAAACTGAACGTTAACGACAGCATGCATAGCAAACGGGCGCGGTTGGGTTCACAAGCCATGGTTTCCACTCAGCTAGAAGAAACACACACACAGCTAACACAACATACAAACAAAACAATGCTAACCGGCACTGGCTAGCAGATTCACCCCAGTCAGACGAGATTTCCCCGTCAATTCCGACCTACTCCTGGACTAAACTGAATATAATCCGAGTGATAAATCTCATTCACGACGCTTCACGCCTTGTTCAAGGGAATCGTGACAGAGAAGGAAAAAAAGCACCGAGCGGCGTTTTGCAGACGGAGTTCAAACTTTGCACCCGGACCGGCAAAGTTTCCACACGGAACAAGGCAGATTCCTGTGACCACGCCCACCGAGCCTCACACGTCATTGGCCAGCGGTTAGGGACCGAGTATAAATTACACTGTGGAGGGGAAACTCCGTTACTTCCTGCAGCTGTATTGCTAACAAGATAAATGAGATCCATTCCTTACATAAATGTAACATATGCAGTTCAACTGTGTCCTCCTTTTGGCTGCATCTAATTTATGAACAATTTGTAAATAATAAAAGGAAGCTATTGCACGTATATTTTGAATGTAAACATTCACTGTCTTGTTTAATTGAATTTTAAATGTCGTTTTTCACATGAAGAGATTAGAGATTACAAAAGATATATTTTATTTAGTTCAAGATTATGTGATATTAAAGGTCCACCACTCTTACAATAGAAAAGAAATGAACCCCTGGTTATGTTTCATGGACCCCACTTTAAGAACAAGGGCTTTATTGGTTGTGGGCTGAAAAAAAAAAAAAAAATACAATAGAAACCCTCAAAGAATTTGTAATGGTTTTAATGGTTACACTGGGAGTTGTATTCTTTTTAATGGAAACTGTAATGGTTCCTGTTTGTCTCTACTAATAATTTGTTGCCTTCTATTGGTGGCATGTTATGTCTAGTGGATACCATTAAGGACCAATGTCCTTAATACGTCCTACTACATAATGGAAATTATTTGGTAATGGTTTTAAAGGTTAACAGCTGATGGTTTGTAATGGTATTTGTAGTGGAAACCATTAGAATATCTGTGAAGAATTCTTTTTTTTTTTCCAGAAAGATAGAAAGTGATTCAGAGTACTCTGAATTTAAAAAATGTAAAACTTGAACTGTATTTAAATATTCTGAATCCAGAGGTAGCTGGTATAAGAGAGCTGGCATTTAAAGGTAAAAAGACATCAATATCAGGTTTAATTTTTGGCATCTGAATCACATTATTTGCTGTTAAAAATGTTTGAAAGTGGATTATTTTGGATTTCTCTGGAAGCAAATGCCACCAATGGTCATAAGACAAATACCTAGAATGGCATGAAAAAACAAGGCTAGGGCTGATTTCTTTCTAGCCCAGACTGTAGATTCATGCAGCCTATTAGTGTCCGGTGATTAAACAGAGTGAAACAGCCCCCAGATCTTAGCTCCATTTGGGCTGATATTTTCATAATTTTGTACCACAAAATGTTTTTGGAAGAGAAGTTAAAAGTAAAAAACTGAGCACATATTGTTCAAACAAAGTACAAAGTTAAACAGTAAAGACAAGACAACTGCAAGTTTAGTGGGGTTTTTTTATTTGTTTTTGTTTGATTGATTGATTGATTGAATGAAAGGGTCACAGCTTTTCTGTTTACTCTGGTTGATATTCAGAGGAAACATGGCACAAACCCAGTAGAGTGGAGTAGATCCCAGTAGAGCATTGCAGACTTGGAGAAAAAAAAAAAAAAAACTAAAAAAAAAACTCACAAATGCAGCTCCCTATCTGGTTGTAGGTGTGTGTGTGTGTGTGTGTGTGTGTGTGTGTGTGTGTGTGTGTGTGTGTGTGTGTGCTAGTTTGTCCCATATTATTATTATTTTCGGCATCCCATATAACTATTGCATTTTAATCCCTTGATATTTGTTACGTGGTGTACTGGATATAAAAAGTCTGCACACCCCTGTCAAAGTGTCAGGTTTTTGTGATGTAAAAAATAAAACTTAGATGAATCATGTCAGATGTTTTTCCACCATTATTGTGATACAACAACGAACAAAATTGGTTGAAAAGGTGGAAAACAAATAGAAAAGTTTTAGGGAAAAAAGAAGAAAAAGAAAAGAAAAATGTACAATAATGTGGTTGCATAAGTGTGCACACCCCTTAACTAATACTTTATTTTTGCTTGTAACACAGCACTCAGTCTTTTTGGGTCAGAGTCTATCAACTTAGCACATCTTGATTTGGCAATTTTATTCCACTCTTCCTTGCAAAAATGCTCCAGATCTATCAAATTGCGAGGGGATCTTCTGTGCACAGCCTTCTTCAAATCATTCCACGAGTTTTGATAGGATTTATCTGGGCTCTGACTGGGCCATTCCATAACATTGATCTTCTTCTTCTGAAGCCATTTCTTTGTTGAATTGGATTTGGGCATAAAGATTTGACACGATTTACCTCGGTTTAATTTTTTACATCACAAAACCCTGCGATTTTAAAAGGGGTGTGTAGACTTTATCTTTAATGCTTTGCACAGTAGTCCAGTAAACACCCACTTATACTCACCGGTATAGGAATTTATACACAGCCCCTAAACTCTACAGTGAGAATGAAACCCGTAATCCACGCTGCTTTGCTCTCAGTCGTTTTTTAAACGCAGCTGGGTTTTTTTTTTTTTTTTTTTTTGCAAGTGGGACAAAGGATAGAAGCGTGTGCACAGCTTAAAGATACATGTTGTGATCGTAAATAAAAAATAGATCTAGACTATTAAAATAAGTGACTGCTCTCTTGGACAGGTGCGTTTTAAAACACATTAATGTAACAGTTCATATCTGAAAAGCTCAGATGCCAAAGCCGTGCCAATTTGGTGTAATATGTATTTATAACTTTGCTGTTCACACGTTTCGTAACAACTGTTTAAGTGTTGCCCGGCAGCGGGTGACGCACTGGAATTCAGCAGCTGGTGTGTGTGTGTGTGTGTGTGTGTGTGTGTGTGTGTGTGTGTGTGTGTGTGTGTGTATCTCTAACCTTAAGCAAAGTCCTCCACACAGTCTCTACCATAAGTCACTCTTGCCTGCACCAGCCTAGTATAACTAAACATTTGGACACATAATGTTCCATTTAAAAAAAATATGTTTCATCCTTCTTTTAGCTAAAAGAGTGTTTTTACTATCGTTCTTCAACCTCTAAACTGGACCCGAAAGGAAACTACTGCAAATGGTACTTTTAGTGTTCACTGGTCAGACTAGTAGACCATCTTCACCAACTGATGTTATTTTCCAGCTTATTTCCTTATTCCTTGAGTAAATTTATCAATAAAAGGTTTCAATTTTCTAATTGCTTTACTGTTGTATTATTTTCTTAAATACTTATTTGTCTAAGAAGTAATATTCATAGCAGTAATTCAGAGACTCAGTGACTCAGTTTCCTTTTCATCAGCTTGAACCACATACATAGTGCTGATCATTATGTCCAAACAATTTTTATTTTTATCTAACCAGAGAACACTCATTCAAAAGGCTAGTGTTCACCTGTAAAAACTCAGTCAGGCTTTTTATACTGGTATTGGAGCAGTATGATGATGTGGGTCTCTCCTAATGGTGGATGTACATATTTTGGTTCATGATGCCTCCAACTCCTTCAGAAAATTCTGTTGTTGTTGTCCTAGGGTCCAGTTGAACCTTTTGGAATAAAGTTCGTTCATCCCATGGAGTGCATTTGTGCCTCTCTCCTGAATGGTGTAGTGTCTGTGTTGTCCCAAGATTTAGTGGTACCTAAAGCTGTTTAGAAATGACTACTAAGGAGGAACCAGACATGTGAAGGTCCACAGTTTATTTTCTGAAGTCTTGGCTTATTTCTTGTATTTTCTCATGTATCAAAGGCAAAAAGGCACTGGCTCTACAGCCCCAGGTGCATTCCCAATTATCTCCTAATTTGGACACCACAGACAATTCTAAAATACCAATCAGCCTACAACACATGTCTTTGGACTGGGGGAGGAAACCCCCGAAGCACAGGCATAACATGCAAACTCCACACACACAGGATGGAGGCAGGAATCACACCCCCCAACCGCGAGCCAAACATGCTAACCGCTAAGCCACCATGCCCCTCCCCATTCTAGATTCAGTAGCGGTTAATCAGAACATAATATATGCACTTTGCCACGCTACCACATCAAACATACATTCACGTCAGCTACTGCACAGTTTTATCAGTAATCACCCAGAGTTATCAACCTTGATTGGATCAGCTCCTGACCCCATGGAACTTGAACAGTCAACTGAATACTTAGAGTCAGCATTCCGTTACACTCTAGATAATGTAGCTCCACTTAAAAGAAAAATAATTACAGAGATAAAAACTAGCACCCTATTATAATGATCACAGGCACACCTTAAAAGAGACCACTTGAAAATTAGAATGTAGGTGGCATCAAACTAAAGTGGTAGTATTCGAAACAACATGAGAGGAGAGCCTTCTTAGCTATAGAAAGGCTCTTAGTGTTGCTAGATTAACTTATCTCTCCATCAGAATAGAAGATAACAAAAAGAATCCTAGATTCTTACTTAATACTGTAGCAAAGTTCATTAGGAATAAGACCACCACAGAAGCATGCACACCATCAATCAATGGTAGCGAAGACTTCTTGATTTTTTTCAATGACAAAATTGAAAATCTCAGGCAAAAAATCAGACTATTCGTTTAAAGCCAGACAATATGATAACTAACCATGTAGACAACAATATAACCACATTAGAACTGCAATTTAAATGTTTTACTCCCCTTTGAGAGACTCCCGTTCAGGGTCGCCACAGCAGATCACCCATCTAGATATTTTGGCTGGGGTTCATGAAACATTCATGAAATCTCTCAGTCAGGATTTAGGCCTCATCATAGCACAGAGACAGCACTGGTTAAAGTGGTAAATGACCTACTACTGGCCTCTGATCAGGGTTGTGTGTCCTTGCTTATGTTGCTTGACCTTAGTGCAGCTTTTGACACCACTGATCATATTATTCTCCTTTATAGGCTTGAAAATGTTGTTGGACTTAAAGGAATGACCCTCTCTTGGCTCAGGTCTTATTTTACTGATTATTATTAGTTTGTACATGTAAATGGTGAGTTCTATGCATATTAAGGTAAAGTTTGGTGTTCCACAAGGTTCTGTTATTGGCCAACTGCTTTTTTCTCTATATATGCTACCTCTGAGTAAAATTATTCATAAACATGGTATTAGCTTCCACTGTTATGCTGATGACACAGTTACGTTTCAGTAAAGCCAGATAAAAGACATTACACACACTTCCTTCTACTTAATTCTGACAAGACAGAAGTACTTGTACTAGGACCACAGGCAGCTAGAAGTACGTTTTCTGATTACATAGTAACTCTGGATGGCCTTTGTTACATCATGTGCAGTAGTAAAAGACATTAGTGTGATTATAGACTCCAGGCTCTCATTTGAAGTTCATGTAAATGATATTACTGGGATGGCCTTCTTCCATATCAGAAATATTGCTAAGATGAGAAATATCATGTGACTACATGATGCAGAAAACTAGTTCATGCTTTTCTTACCTCTACTTTGGATTATTGTTATGCTTTGCTATTTGGATGTTCCAGTAGGTGCATAAACAAGCTCAAGTTAGTCCAGAATCGCACATTTTCGATAAATGTATCAATTTAAATTTTATATCTGGATTTCTGTATAGCTGCTTTGTGACAATATGCATTGTGAAAAGCCCTATATAAATAAAAATTAATCAAGCACCTATGGGCGTGATTGGTCAGGTGTCCACCTACTTTTGGCGATATAGTGTCACTAATCGATTGCCGCTAAGCAATGGTGTTATAATGACCTCCGACGTGAACCAAGAAGATCTCCTAATTGACTTGCAAAAAGAAATGTATGCTAACCTGATATGTGGAGTTTTTAAAAAATGAGATTGGAGCTCTTCAGCCTCGGTGTAAAACTTTTGGCCTCAACTGTAACTACACAACAATTTTTTCAATTTCCTAATATGTTTGAAAAAACTGCATAGCAAAAACTATTGTGAAATAACTAGACAAGAAAGTTTTTTCTTTTCTTTTGATTTACGCAATAAAGGTACAAACATTTTTCACAACAATAAAAAAATACAATGACGAATAAAGTTAAGCACGAATGCACAATCTATACTCACATTCTCAGGCACACATAACTAACATTAAATACAATTATCCAGTGTTAGACCTTTGGCCAAATTGCACTTTCTAAAACACAATAAATAACATTTCTTGAAATCCTTGATATTAAGCTGCATGAAAAGGCATGAACTTAAAACAAGGCCAAGTTTTCCAGCTAAGGTTGATTTTGTGTCCTATAAGGAAAGCCCAAAATCTTTCTACAAGGCTTTCAATGAAGCCTTTAGTAAATGCTTCTGATGCTTTGTGGAGTTTGTCATTTCTCAGGACTGATACACTGTGCTGAAATCAGGACTGGTTTATAGTCTGTCAGTGTTAGCGAATACCCTGCATGGGCCTGCACTTCAGTGGATAATTCCTCTCCACTTCTCCTATATTAACCGCCTGCAGTTTCTTAATGAGCACACGCTCCTGAGGTCTGATGCTGACTCTCTGCTCAGGCCACACGTTCTCTTTGCCGTCACCTGCAAAATGGACTTTCTTCTTTCCAGGTGACGTGTCCTTGCTCTCATCTGCAAGTCAAGACATAAGCATGTTAAGCATCACTCACATGCAAGATGGAAGTGAACTGGAATAAAGCACTGGGTGTACAAAAACATGAGGGGTGAAGCGATGAGATTTAAGTAGTACTTAACTGCTCATTCAATATGGACTCAAAGAACATTTAGATTTATGTATTAAAGCTGAAATAAAGCCACTTGATGTGGCACTTCTGAATTCCCTCGTCACAAGATAACCCCTTATATAGAGGATAAACTGAAAAATATTAAGTGTGCTTGTATGATACCAAGCACTAACTAAAAAAAGAACAAGAATTTTTTTTTTTTTTGGAAAAGCTGTGTTTTTTGTATTATTAACATCAAGAGAGCGAGAGAGAGGAAAAAGGGAGGGGCTGCTGAGGAATATAGCTGCTGTAAGGAAAATGATAAGGACTTGTTTTGCAGATGTTTAACAATATAAATTAATAAAATGTATGATATCACTCATTCATTAATAACATTGTTTTTATATTATTGGCAAATTGCTGTGGTATAAGAGGTGTAAAACACATTAAGATGTGCCATTATTGGGGTGGGTAAATTAAATTTAAAAATTATTTTTTTTTTAAAAAAAATCACACCACCTAGACACTGATTTTTTTCCTACAACCGCACACCACATGTTTTATTCCTTACTCCTCATAGAATGTTATTCTGATTCAGAGATTTCTACATTTTAAGCTGTCTTATCCATGCAAGATTGTGAAATAAAAGGCTATGTTCTTTCAGAAAAAAAAGTCACTGCAATAAAAGTATTTAGTTTCTAATTTGACTGAAGGATAATGTTCCATAATTATGATTTTAATGTTGAGTAAGATTAATTTTAATATGGTGAATAATATTTAACAACTGAGCAGCCCGACTGGAGTATTTTGGAATCTCTGCAGTTGTGAATGTCAGTTTGTGGCCCATTTGCACTCAGTTTATTATAATTATTAAAATCATGTAAAAAAAAAAAAAAAAAAAAAAAAAAAAAAAAAAAAAAAAAAAAAACACAAAACACACAAAACCAACATGTAGCACAATCAAAACAACATTCATATACACAAGCCATGGTTAGCTGTTCTCTGTGTTCAGAGGGTGCAGTGGCTTCCGTTTCACCGCCATACCTCGGTCTTCTGTAAACAGTGGAGAGTGTGCCCTCTGCTGCCTCATCACATTATAGGCCTTCATCAAAGTGTCTGCTCTGTAGAGGAAGAGAGGTAGAGAGAGAGAGAGGTAGAGAGAAAGAGAGAGATATTTTTCCCCCATTTCATTTAAATTTGAATCATTCATTTTGCAGCAAAAGTGTGACACTGCTAAATGTATTAATTGGGAAACCTTTAGCACAAATGTGGTTTTAGCCACGATATGTTTGGTGTCTGAAGTACAACACTTTAACAGCTAATATTAAACTAATAGCAGTGGTGAAAAGAGTACAAAACACACTGACTTGAGTAAATGTATGGATACTGTAACTCATTTGAGTAAAAGTAGTGATCAAGTAAATTACTCAACAAACAGTAAATAGGTCATCTGGTGAAAATGTACTTTTTTACATCTACAGCTGATACAACTAATCTGACAATAACTATAACCTGCATGCACAAGTAAACACACAGGCATGCACACATTCATTAATACACACGCACACAGGGTGGTCTAAAGATTAAGGGTGGATTCTATTTGAGTATTTCTTTCTCTCAATATTTTATCATCATTTTATAAAATACAAATTGTATTAGAGAAATTATGTAAATTGTATTTATGCCATAACGGTCCATCTCAGGCACACCGAACAGACCTCTTTAAAAATGTTTACCTGGCCAGCTTCTCGTTCGCTAGTCTCTCTCTGATGCACAGTTCCTGCTCCTTCTCTGCGAGGTGAAGAGAAAACATGAAGAACAATTACAGTGTTGTAACAATGCAGGAGTGTCAGAGTGTACAAAAGATGAGTAAAAAGCAGTTAGAACATCAGAGCAGTGGTTACAGTTGAGAGACAGAGTGTTTACTGCACTAAATGACCCCATTCCGCTCTGCTCATACTCATCCACGCTGTTATCACTTATCTTCACAATGGAATGTGTTCGGGTTCAGGCTCTGGATTTGAACCCTATTAAAAGCCTTTAGTCTGAACTGAAGATGATGTCTATACTTGTGTAATCCTAACAATATAAAGGAGCTTGAAACATTCTGCATGTAGAAATGTCCATGATCTTCTACAAGTGTCTCCACGTTGTGGAGGAGACTCAGTGCTGTTATTGTTTTCCAAATATAAATTGTGTAGGTGCAGATAATTTTGTAAGCAGGATTTTGCAAAAAAGATACCAATTTAAAACTGTGGGGAAAAATCTATACAGTACTGCCACATGTCTAAATATTACTCATTGCATGTGTTGTTTGGTTTTGCTTAATTACAAAGGTGCCAATAATTCTGGATAGGATTGTGATACTTATTATAACATGATGGCTAAATATGAAGAGACAGCTATTTGTTCAGCCAGACCCTCCAGGATGATAAAGCAAAGTCTGCAATATTAGGAAATATAATTATAAATTACCTCCACATTACACCACAGATTTTCCACAAATTTGGGCCAAGACACGTCATGTGACTCATCACAGTGCACATTCAACCAAAGCCCTCTTCGATTAACGTGTGCTGAACATGAGTACGGCTCAAAGGACTCATTTACCAACAAACGTCACTGTTAAAGACTGTGCAAAACAATTTCATGCAATTGCAATTTCACCAGTTCAAGTAGTTTTTCGAAAAAAATAAATAAATTAAAAAAAAAAAAAAAAAAAAAAAAAAGCACAAAAACTCTGCAAGTTGCATTGTAAACTTTGAAAAAAAGCTGCAGCAATCAATCACACACAAAAAAACCCCCCAAAAAACCCCAAACCATCAGCGAAATCCTGTACAGACTGTTTAGCTATTCCAGTAACAATGCTTCGATTAAGTGTTTTTTAAAGTCTTATTTTAGGACACTGTTAGCTAGCTTATCAATGTTTAGCTAACCTACCCCAGTGATGGTCCCTCATTACAATGCTATCTTTTTTAAAGGCCGGTTAACACAATCTAGTTAACTGTAGTGCAGAGAAAAATCCAGTAAAATTTTCCGATTAATTCAAATACTGAAATCACATACAGATAAAGAGATGTAACAATTATAATTAAGCAATAATCGCTGTTGTACTGAAACTCATCCTGAGGCCTCGTGCCTACAGCCGAGCCGATATTCAGTATAATGACTGGGTGTGATTTTGCGTTTATACAACAGTTCTATTAATAAGAAATGTGTATTGAGTAACTGACATTTGACACACTATATGGCGAAATATTGTCTTTTCTTTTTTTGCTCCATCAACGAAATTATACTGAACAAAAATATAAACGCAACACTTTTGTTTTTGCCCCCATTTTTCATGAGCTGAACTCAAAGATCTAAGACTTTTTCTATGTACACAAAAGACCTATTTCTCTCAAATATTGTTCACAAATCTGTCTAAATCTGTGTTAGTGAGCACTTCTCCTTTGCCGAGATAATCCATCCACCTCACAGGTGTGGCATATCAAGGTGCTGATTAGACAGCATGATTATTGCACAGGGGTGCTTTAGGCTGGCCACAATAAAAGGCCACTCTAAAATGTGCAGTTTTATCACACAGCACAATGCCACAGATGTCACAAGTTTTGAGGGAGCGTGCAATTGGCATACTGACTGCAGGAATGTCCACCAGAGCTGTTGCCCGTGAATTGAGTGTTCATTTCTCTACAATAAGCCGTCTCCAAAGGCGTTTCAGAGAATTTGGCAGTACATCCAACCGGCCTCACAACCACAGACCACGTGTAACCACACCAGCCCAGGACCTCCACATCCAGCATCCTCACCTCCAAGATCGTCTGAGGCCAGCCGGACAGCTGCTGCAACAATCGGTTTGCATAACCAAAGAATTTCTGCACAAACTGTCAGAAACCGTCTCAGGGAAGCTCATCTGCATGCTCATCGTCCTCATTGGGGTCTCAACCTGACTGCAGTTCGTCGTCGTAACCGACTTGAGTGGGCAAATGCTCACATTCGATAGCGTCTGGCGCTTTGGAGAGGTGTTCTCTTCACGGATGAATCCCGGTTTTCACTGTACAGGGCAGTCTGTCCCCCTTGATAAAGTCCTATGTTGTGTTGGCAGTGTGTTTGGGTGTGTTCCATCTAATTAATTCATTTGATGCATTGCTCTGTAAATTGGCAGATAAGATTCCTTTAAACATCTGAATTCTTTCTGCTGCTACCATCAGCGGTTTGCTGATGTCACTGTTGTGGATCGAGTGGCCCATGGTGGCGGTGGGGTTATGGTATGGGCAGGCGTATGTTATGGACAACGAACACAGGTGCATTTTATTGATGGCATTTTGAATGCACAGAGATACCGTGACGAGATCCTGAGGCCCATTGTTGTGCCATTCATCCACGACCATCACCTCATGTTGCAGCATGATAATGCACGGCCCCATGTTGCAAGGATCTGTACACAATTCCTGGAAGCTAAAACATCCCAGTTCTTGCATGGCCAGCATACTCACCGGACATGTCACCCATTGAGCATGTTTGGGATGCTCTAGATCGGCGTATACGACAGCGTGTTCCAGTTCCTGCCAATATCCAAAGTCTTAGATCTTTGAGTTCAGCTCATGAAAAATTGGGGCAAAAACAAAAGTATTGCGTTTATATTTTTGTTCAGTATAGTTCAGAAGGAAGCCAACACCCAGACTGACCGACAGCCCGTATTAAGTGTAGTAACGGTTTCAATGTAACAAAACTATGGCTAGAATTGGAATTTTACACAGCGAACACAGACAAGCGTGATACAAACAGTGAAATACCCCAGTAAGGTTGTACTAAATATCAGCTCTCTTGGAAGGCCGCTTGACCAATCAAAGTAGTGGACCGAAACTAACCATTGTATAATTAAGTACAATTAAGATTATAATGAAGAATAATTATCCTTACGCTCCAGCCTCTGTTCTCGCTCCTTGAGGTCCTGCTCACGCTGGCGTAGTGCCTGCTCCTTCAGCTTCAGTTCCACCAGTTTAGGCTGCTCCAGCTCACATGACCTCCGCTGCTGCCTCGCCTGAGCCTTCTTCTGCTCCTGAGTCACATACGTGGAGATTAACGAGCTCTGGAGGATCGACTCCACTGAGGGACGCAGGTAATCCTGACAACAGAGCCAGGCAGAATGAGAAATTGAGGTGAGCAGCAAGTATTTCAAGGTTATATTAAAAAACAGTGTATTGTCCAGACTATAAGATTATTTAGCCCTCTAACAAATGGAGCATGCTGCAGAATTCTCAAATCAGATGGGTCAAAATGTGTTGACAAATTTTCTATAACAGCAGCTCTGACAATAGTTCCAGATGTAATTAAAATCATAGGTATTTATTAATGTGCACATTCTAACATGTTGCTTCCATAGTAACTGCTAATTTGCAGGGACTTATATGGTGGACTACATAATGTCAGCCTGATATTAAAGAGGATTTTTAAAAATGTGTTTAACAAAGAAAAACATAATATTTGTAACTGTGAAGCTTTCTGTAAGGAAACATTTATTTAAATGTTTATGTAAGGAGTCTCCACTGTCAGTGCTTTTCACCCTGCAGCAAACCTGGAAAGAATTTTCAAATTTTTTTTATTTTAATTTAACATCTAAACAGACCTTTAGATGCAGCATCCTGCTCAGCAGCGTGTTCAGCTCATCCGAGTATCGGTACGGAATCCTCCTGAACTTCCCCACGTTGATCTTCTCAGCCAGTTCCTCCTGGTTATAGGCTGTGAAAGGGGGACTGCGAATTCCAAGAGGGATTTAAAAAAATAAAAAAAAAACCCACAAAAGTACCTCATAAGAAGCTGATACACTGAAATACTCGATGGGGAATGAAAGTCTGAATACTCACGACAAAGCACAGAGTTCATACAGCAAACATCCTAATGACCAAATGTCTGACTTTTCGTTGTAAGACATGCGATTCATTTGTTCCTGTGGGCAAAACCAGCATTCAGTCACTACTAGAGTAATGCAAATGGCTAATAAAAATAAGGTAAAGAACTGTAAAGACATTAAAGTTTCCTGCCAACTAAAATGAAGGACGTCCAGCTCCCACAAGTTCTTGGTGCTGGGAAAATGAAACTTGTCTAATGTCTACGAGCGCTCTCTCTCTCTTTATATAAAAACAAAAGCAAAAAAAACAATAACCAAAGCTTTAACCTCAGTTAATAACTTCAGTTTTCACACCCTTTTCAAAATCGTTGGTATTCAATGCCTTACTTACAGGTGACATGTAATACGGAGTTCCCACAAAGGTTTTAGCAAAGCTTGTGTCGTGTTTAAGTATCCGTGCCAGGCCAAAATCTCCGAGTTTTATGTTCTGCCTGGCGTCCAGGAAGATGTTAGCAGGTTTCAGATCACGGTGAAGGACCGTGCTGCCTCCATCATTTCGGCCATGGCACTCCTTTAGCGCCAGAGACAGCTGAGCCATGACACGCAGGATAAATTCCTCCTCCAGATATCTCCTGTCCGACAGCAGCATGCACACACACGCACACACACACACACAACAGACAGCACAAAATACAGAACAGAGAAGATTCTTTAGTGTCATTATAAACATCTGGAATTGAACACAATGGGGCATTCTGTTATAAGCAAATAATCAATGATGAGGTGGTGTGATACAGCCTGATGTGACCCCCAAAAGTTGATTATTTTCCAATGACAGCATGTCCCGAAGTGTTTTATTCTTCTTATATCACAGCAAATTGTGGAGCGTCCACCATACAAGTCCCTGTGAATGAGTTGTTTCTATAGAGACTATAACATGTCAGCATTAATATAAATAAACTATAAATGAATAAGAATTCAACAATTCTGTTATAAAAAAAAGTAACATGACCAACATGGCAATAAGGCAATATTCAGTTTAAATATTATATCTGCCCAACTGTGAATTATTATGGAGCTCAGCAGTGTTTAATTCAGAATTCATGGTCAATTAAAAACCAAACAGAATTATGGGATTAGGATTACGTGATGCTCCTTGAAATCTGCCCAGAATAAAATGCATTAGAAGGGAGGTGTCACTATGCTTGGACAGAGCTCACCATGTGAACTTAAACACATCTCCTACATAGGCTGCCTCTGACTCCCAAATGGATTGAAAGCCATTTCAAACTAAATTATGCATACTGAATATTTCAGTATATCACATAACCAATGCCGAATACACCAGGATAACAGGATATACATATGTAGTTACCTCTCTTTAATGCACTTGGTTATGAGTGTGGCCAGGTCTCCGCCCTCGCAGAACTCCATCACGATATACAGAGTGGTGTTGGTGCGGTCGATGATGCGGTCGTAGTACCGAACGATGTTAGGGTGTCTCAGCTCCCGCAGCAGGTTCACTTCCGACACCAACATCTGCTTCTCCACCTCCGCCATGGTGCCATAATCCAGCTCCTTCCACACCAGGATCTAAACACACACAACACTATGGCTTCATTTGTGCCACATTAATAATTAAAAGATTGATTGTTCCTTCATCTTTTCTATCTACCAATCCAACCATCCATCCATTTTTTAATCCACAGACAAGTAACACAGATGATGGGGGAACGTTATCCAAAAATGTTCCATTTATCAACAAATGTAATGTTCTATACCTCTGCATTTCAATGAATCTGTCAGTCATCTGTTTTACATAGTGTTCTCAACTAATAATTTTCTTTAAAAGATGCTTTTTGGCTTTGTACAGAACATGTAATTGCACATAAAATGGAGAAGAGTTTTTAAAACATGACAAATCAATTCAATCAAGTTACAAAGTTCTGCAAACTGGTTTGTGTGTGTGTGTGTGTGTGTACATACATTTCACAAGCATGGCTCAACCAGAAAGGAAGAAATATATATTGGAAAACATTTAAACGTGGATATATTTAGGTTTGCAGGTTTATAGCACTGAATGAAAAGAAAAGGATAGTGTAAAACTGCTAATCAGTCCATACAGAATTTTGCAGAGTTCTTTTGTGATTGTTGTGGCCAAACATGCTTGATTTTGCTGCGGCATTTTTCCTCCCAAAATTTGCGATACAATATGCAGAGTTTTTTGTCCTTTTTTGTTGTTGTTTTTTTTGGCATAAAACTACTTGAATTGGCGCAATTGCATGAAATTGTTTTGCACGGTCTTTCACAGTGATGTTTGTTGGTAAATGAGTCCTTTTAGCTGTACTCATGTTCGACGCACGTGAATCAGAGAGGGCTTTGGCTCAATGCGTGTTGTGATGACGTCACATGATGCATCTTGGCCCAGATCTGTGGAAAAACTGCAATCTCCTCCGAATATCCTGATTGCCCGTTAATTTCTGCGATCGCAAAATCCTGGAGGGACTGGCTAACGTACTTATAAATAACACAGTGCTGTTGAATTCTTGAATCTGATTGGTCAGAAGTTGTTGATTTAATCTTCTATAACAGCGGCTCTGACAGTAGTTCCGGCTGCAAGGCGAATCACAGGTTTAGATCAATGCGCTGGTTCTATCGTTTCTATAGTAACAGCACAGGCACTGGGACCTGTATGGTGGACGCTCCACATAATCTAATATTAATAATAAACGGATTAAAAGCGTGTTATTTAACCCAACAGCAAGATTATTTCTTACTTAACATAACCAAGTTCAACTCTACCACAAGTAACTTACCAAAAACAACAATGTGTATGTTAAGGTACTGGGTGTGTATGTACGGGGAGAAGACAAACGGACATTTAACAGCAGGGTCTCTAAATGTAAACAAATTACACCCCATTAAACTTGTGAAGAGTTTCTTTAACGTAATATCTTCGCGTAAACTGTGTTGTCTTTCGTTTCATTTTTGAGCAGGGTACGGTGTTCACAGTAAAGTCCGTGGGAGATTTTTTGGACGTTGTTTTTGTTACAGTAGCACAATAATCTTCCGTAAAGGGTTCAATTCCTGGGCATTTTACTAGCATTAGCTAACATGCTAACCCACTGGCGCTACGCTGCAGGTAAGCGGCTACAAACACAAAGCAACAAAGTGAACCCGGGTCACTGGGTCAACTCTAGTTACCTTTCCGTCGGATTTTCTCCTAATTTTCTGGCATTTTCCGTACGAGCCGGAGCCTATGGTGCTGAGAACCTCGTAATCCTCCGTGCGGGACGGCATTGTGGCAACTTAACCGCTGAAACATAAAACAATCCTGAACTGTTTGGAAGAGCAGCGTAGCGTTTAATTAGTGCTAATGAAGGGCAAACACTACACTAGCTGCTCAGCTGGACACAGTCAAAGTATATATCTTAATCTTAATATTATATAATATCCCCGTCTGGTAGCAACGTTAAATGTTTACTATAAAACACACATCCTAACTTACTCAACAGAGATAAACGTGTTCCACCTCTAATACTGACAGCAGCGAAAGCTGACTAGGCTGAATCTCAACCGCCTTCTTACGCGCTATATAAGCACACTACATAGTGTGTTAAATTACAGCTATTGTGACCTGCGTAGTGCACACTACAGCCAAGAATCAGCAGTTTAAGATCGAACCCGAAAGGACCATTTTTAAACTGCCACTCAAACCCTGAAATTTGATTGGCTTACAGAGCGAAGCTGGTGACGATTTCATTGGTCAAAAGTAACGAAACAAACGCTGCAGGTTGCCTAGCACCAGTAACCTACCAACCAGATTTAACCGCGAGAGAACGCGGGACAGGAGTGGGCGTGTCGACACTTTTAAAGGAACCGCAAAGAGTATTGTGGATAAACACTAATCATCCTGAAGGGAATAAAATCCGTTTTAAACGGAAAATACTGAGATCGAGTGGATTAGCTCAGTGATTCGCTCAGAGGAGGAGAAGTCTATATTTTTTAAAATGCCGACTTCTAGATGTTTCTTTGACTTATTTGAATAATATGATTTAAAAAAATAAAATAAAAAACAAAACAAACAAAACACAAAGCCCAAATCTGTATAGCTGATCTTGTCGGAAAGCAACTAGCACAGATAAAAAAAAAATAATTAAAAAATAATAATAAATAATAAATAAAATAAATTACAACCTCTGATACAGGCCTGCTTGGGAAAAAAAACCCTTTACCTTCTTCTTCTTTACTCATTAACACGATTGTCTTGCTTCACAGATCTTTCTAAAATTCATTTGAAATGTGGAATTGAACCTCACTGAAATAAAATTACCCTCATGAAAACCAAAAACTTTATAGAAATGAAAAAAGGTCATTTTTTGTTACCTACATAAACGATATAATCTTATTAACTTCAGTACAAATATAAACATGATTTCCCCCAAAAACAAAAAGGTCACTACACAACACATTTTTATATATATATATATATATATATATATATATATATATATATATATATATATATATATGTAAAATTAGACTTCCATGAATTTTAAACTAACATTACACATTGAAATACCATTAGTATCGAGTACTAGTATGGAGCTTTGCTTTTTTTTTTTTTTAAATAAATACAAACATATTGTTTTCAAAGTAAACAAAAAAAGATTTGGACAGCAAATGTATTATGAGCAATCATTTGGCTTTAACAATGAAAAGCTTGCACAAGTACGCCAGTGGGGACTCTGTATCTTGGAGGCATTTCTCCATGGCCCATAATATCTCCATGGGCCATCATTTATTCCCTGTAGGCACTGAAATACCACACTAATGGAAGCAGACTGTTTTGCATTTCAGCAAAGGAAGTATGGTTTTCATCACCTGTACTTTGAGGTAAAAGGGGGAAAGCTGGATCATTTTTGTCTGCGTAATTGAATATAATATTGCATATCCAGACTTTTATTATTATTATTTTATTATTATTATTTTATAAATCTCTAACATGGCTATGTTGATATAATGTAAACATCATGATCTAAACATTCACGAATACCCCATTAAGTGTTTATGTAAGTTTTAGTAATGTAGGGCTGGTTTTTTTTTTTTGTTTTTTTTTAGTATTGTTGACACCCATCCTATTAAATCGCACTGAAATCTTAGGTGCAGAAATGAATACAGTTAACCTATTAAACACAGCAACAGCTTCACACTCACACTTTGCAGTTCATTGATATTTATCATTTTTATTCCAGCACAATTAAACTGTGTTGTAAAATGGCTGGGCAGCTGGGAAGAGAAGGGCAACAGGAGTACAAAATGGAAACTAAAGACCAGTCTAGCATAATTTGTTAAAATTCCTAAAAACAAAAATAAAAAAAAAGTACAAATAAAAGACAGTAATGACATGATGAGGGTTTAGTTCCCTTTCGTTTTCTGTTGGATGGAAGTCCTCGCATGTTCATCAGTCTGAACGGCCGTGAATGTATTCTGCATCTTTCTTCTGTGAAGCTGCATCATACACATTTCAGACTTCAGCAAGCTAGGCAAAAACACAAACACACTCCCACAAAGTGGCACATTTAGGCAAGCTCTGGTCTGTTAATTAGTCTAGTGGTTTGTACAGCTGAATCGCTTCCTACTGTTGCACCTTATTGCTAGACGAAGGACAAATTTCATTTAGACAACACAGAAGCATCGTTCTTCTCATTATCAATAAATGCTAATAGTTCGTAGGTCAAATTTAACCCCCGGCTGATCCATATCTAGTCACAGGCCCTGTTCCAATACTGTTTTTATGCATCCTTGTCAAAACATCCTCTTGCCAGTTTCACTTGGGTAAATCCTGAGGAGCAGAACTTCATTAGAAGGCATTCCTGCAGTCTAAGAAAGTTTCATTTTCAAAACAGTGAAAATGGCTGATGAAGCTGTACATATAAAAACAGAAGCAAAAAAAAAAAATTAATAATCTTCATATTTTAAAATGACCCAACGCCTCCATATCTGTGTACATAACTGGTGGAATTTGGCAAGACAACACGAGTCAAAGGAAAAAAGACTGTGCAAAAGTCAACAACAGGGCATTAAAGGAACAGTTCCTATAAAAATGAAATGTATACAATGATCCCCCTTGTTCAAAATTTAGTCAATGAGCCAAGAAATGTTTTGTGTCTGAAGTTTGCTTCTTTAGTTTTGCACTGGAGCTAGAAGGCTAATGTAGCGGACAAGTAATGCAAGCTTGTAGTTTCCAGTTATCGTCATCATATATATAAACATAACATCACATAAAACATCAGCATAAGTTTAATATTTGACTGACTGTAAGTATATCACCGGATGAATTACTTTTAACAAACAATTCCTTGATCTTCTGACCTATGTGCTGAGGAAGAACAGAAGTTACATCAATCCATTTTCTGTATCGCTTATCCTACACAGGGAGCCTGGAGCCTATCCCAGGGAACTCGGTGCACAAGGCGGGGGACACCCTGGACGGGGTGCCAAACCATCACAGGGCACAAATCATGCACACAATCACACACTACAGACAATTTGGAAATGCCAATCAGCCTACACTGCATGATTTGGACTAGGGGAGGAAACCGTAGTACCCGAAAGAAACCCCAAAGCACGGGGAGGGCATACAGGGTGGAGGCAGGATTCGAGCCCCCAACGCCGGAGGTGCGATGCAAACTTGCTAACCACTAAGCCAATGTGCCCCCTGAAGAACAGAAATTTCCAGAGAAAAACAGAAATCCAATAGCACAATTCCAGAAGAATTGAGAAGCTTGGAGGATGCAGGTCATTAATGAGAAAAGCAGCACCCCAGCGGTGTCTTTTCTTCCTCTCTGCTATTGTCTGCTTCCCTATTTCAGCTAGCTGTTCTCAGATCACCATGAATGCCAATTAAGCGTGCACGACTTCCTCTCTTCAGACTATTCACTAATCATCACTCGGCTTGGGACATACTTGGTGCAGGTTGGACGCAACATTTCGGTACTGCTCTGCTTATAAATGCTTCATGTGAAGGATGTTTATACTGTGTAACATTGAAATGAGCTTGGCGGCCTATCTGCCAACTGCCTCCTTCCTTTCTTTCTCTCTTTGCAGACTCCAAGCAGACAATATTGTTTTACAAAAAAGGGTCCATGAGGAGAGATCTAGAATGCCATATCTGACAGTCCTCAAGTGGAATGAAAATAGGGAAATGCTGCCGTTGTTGTACGGAGCACTGTATGTAGATTGATGAGGCCACGCTGTGGCAGGTCGGGGTGTGGCGGGTCAGTCAAAAGTGTTTCCAGCTGTGTCCACATCTATTCAGTGACCTGTGGATATCCTTGTTTCTAGCACAGCAATCATTCCGGATGTTACATATTACAGGTGATAAGCCTCTATGTGATTTGTAAACGTCCGTTCTTTACCACATGGTACATGTGTAGCAGAGAAATTGGATACTGTTGGAAAGAAGATTTGGGAGCTTGTTTCTGAAGTCACGCCCTGATGAGATTTGCTTGATCTACAATATCCATTTGTTGTTTGTTCATAAATGATAGTGGATCATATTTTGTGTGGTGGTCTGGAAAAATCCATCAAATGATGCTGTGGCTGAAAAAGATGAAAAATTGCGTTCTTCTGCCTATAATGTACTTTGGCACTATGCTTGTGCAATACTGATTTTTCCTTACTCGCAATTTACTGTATAAATTTATTTATTTATTTATTTTTTTTAATCGCAAAAAAATTGTCCAGAACCAGTAGAACTAAAAAGACAGGAAAACAAGCATATCCACCATTTCAGGCTT